>MEHQ01003655.1:357126-371593 GCA_008828725.1 Saccharina japonica
GCCCCCCCCCCCCCCCCCCACTTCCACTCCACTAACCCTCTCCCCACCCCCCCCACTCCACCACCCACCAACACCACCAACAACACCACCACCAACACCAACACCAACACCCTCAACACCACCACCAACACCATCACCACCACCAACACCAACACCAACACCGACACCACCAACACCACCAACACCAACACCACCAACACCATCACCATCACCACCAACACCATCACCATCAACACCAACTCCACCACCAACACCACTACCGTGCTTCCCCAGAGAGAACGCCATCATCGTCCATGCCTCGTCTGCTTTCTAAGGCTGTTTCTTCGCCGAGAGAGACGGTCAAAACCTCGGCGCACGAGGCAGGCGTGGCGGGTGTGGGTCTGGGTGGAGGGGGGGGAGTGGTGGAGGCCTTTGCCGTGGCTAGGCAGCGCGCCAAGGAGATCAGACCGCTCAAGTCGGCCAAGGCTGCGGCCGAGCTGGGGGGTCTCCTAAGACAGGCAAGGCGTTTTTTTTTCTTTTTTTTTCTTTTTTTTTCTTGATGAGCTGTTTATGTTGTTGTATTTTTTCCCTACTGTACCCCCTGGTGGAACATGTCATATGATACAAACCCATGTGACAAACTCGTATGATATATACATATAATATACACCTGGTAAATAGTTAGTTGGTTAGACCGCTCGAGTCGGCCAAGCCTGCGGCCGAGCTGGGGGGTGCAAGGCGTTTTTTCTTCTTCTTCTTTTTTGATGTGTTGTTTATGTTGTTGTATTTTGCCTACTGTACCCCCCGTTGTGGAACATGTCGTGCGATACAAACTTGTATGGTATAAATACGTACCTGGTCAATATATTGGCGGTGGTGGGGGGGGTGGGGGTGGAGGGGAGGGGGAGGGTGCAAGCAGCGGGGGGACGAGCGACAGTGACGAGGAAGCTAATGCCGAAGCAGCGGAAAGGACGACGACGGGGGGGGCGGCGGGGGCTACCGAAGGTGTGTTTATATATGTACCGACATGTACCGACACTGGACCGTGGGTTGACATTTATTTCTTCCTATTCTATCCTTTTCTCCCGCTTTCTTAATCATATCCGCCTTTCTTTTCTCTCTCTGCCTTAGTCCGGTGCGACATAGCAGACTCTCCTCCCCTCGCCCTCACTACGGCTCGCGCCTTGCCACTGCGGCTGGCGCCTTGCATTTGTTTCATCGCGAAACGACTTCGGCCCTTTCTTCCCTCGTGGACTCGCGTCGAAATGCGTACTGTACGTATTACCTGTGCCGGCATGGGTCTGTGGGTCTTGTGTACCGGTATAAAAATGTGGGTTTCGTGTGCCGACATGCAACTGCTCTGGGTTTTTTATGTACTGGAATGCAAATGTGGATTTGTGTACCGAAAATGAGCTGTGAGCTGTGTTGCGGCGGCGGGAGGTACGGAAGGCGGGATACACTTGATATACATGCTTTGGTAAGGTACTACTAGTACGTAGCGCAAAACTGTGGTGTGTGTTTGACCACCGCGGAAGCAATCAGTAGAACTCATATCTGTATCTGCGTGATATGTATGTATCGCCACACGGAGTAAATGAAAATGGGATCGGCTTGGGTTGCTCTTGCTGCTGCTGCTGACTGGGCAGCGCCCACGTAGCGTAGTCGTCGTTGTCGATGCTGTTGTTGTGGTTGTGGTTGTGGTATGTTATGTTCTCTGTTCCTCTGTTCTGCCCTGATCTGCCCGGGCTCCCTTGTTCCCGTACCCTTATCCTCGAGGTATTCAAGACAACCAGTAACGATCACTACTACTGTATGCGCGGAAAAACCGAAATATATTTTTACTACTCGTAGTATATAATAGCAAATGTAACAGCCCCGAACCAACTGGCGAAATCAATAGAGAAAAACAATCCAAGAAGGAGCAAACTGTTTCGGATAGGCAACCCCATGTTTCCTTCCGCAGTGATCCTAAACCCCGCCCCCCCCCCCCCTCACCTCCCCCTCCCGTTCCCCGCACTCTCAGCCACCTGCTCACCTGCCCCCACCAACCATACCAACACACGCACACACCCCACCGTACACCACCACACTACCAGCCACCAACACCAACCCAACACCAACAGCCACCGCACCATACACCAGCACCACCACTCACACCAACACCACACACCACCACCACACCACCAACCCAACACACACCATCACCATACAACACATCAACACCACACCACCAACACCAACACCAACACCACCACCAACACCAACACCAACACCGACACCACCAACACCACCAACACCAACACCACCAACACCATCACCATCACCACCAACACCATCACCATCAACACCAACTCCACCACCAACACCACTACCGTGCTTCCCCAGAGAGAACGCCATCATCGTCCATGCCTCGTCTGCTTTCTAAGGCTGTTTCTTCGCCGAGAGAGACGGTCAAAACCTCGGCGCACGAGGCAGGCGTGGCGGGTGTGGGTCTGGGTGGAGGGGGGGGAGTGGTGGAGGCCTTTGCCGTGGCTAGGCAGCGCGCCAAGGAGATCAGACCGCTCAAGTCGGCCAAGGCTGCGGCCGAGCTGGGGGGTCTCCTAAGACAGGCAAGGCGTTTTTTTTTCTTTTTTTTTTCTTTTTTTTTCTTGATGAGCTGTTTATGTTGTTGTATTTTTTCCCTACTGTACCCCCTGGTGGAACATGTCATATGATACAAACTTGTATGACAAACTCGTATGATATATACATATAATATACACCTGGTAAATAGTTAAATAGTTGGTTAGACCGCTCGAGTCGGCCAAGCCTGCGGCCGAGCTGGGGGGTGCAAGGCGTTTTTTTTCTTCTTCTTTTTTGATGTGTTGTTTATGTTGTTGTATTTTGCCTACTGTACCCCCCGTTGTGGAACATGTCGTGCGATACAAACTTGTATGGTATAAATACGTACCTGGTCAATATATACTGTAGATGGTTAGACCGGTCAAGTCGGCTAAGTCTGCGGCCGAGCTGGGGGGGGGGGGTGGAGGGTCGCACAAGATAGGCAAGGCGTTTTTTCTACGGTACCCACACCCTGGAACCACCCCCTGGTGGAACATGTCGTATGATACAAACTCGTATGATATAAATACGTACCTGGTAGACACATGCTGTAGTTGATTAGACCCCTAAAGTCGACCAAGGCTGCGGCCGAGCTCGGGGGGGGTGGGGGGTCTCCTAAGACAGGCAAGGCGTTTTTTCTACGGTATCATACCCACACCCTGGAACCACCCCCTGGTGGAACATGATACAAACTCGTATGATATAAATACATGCCTGGTAGATACATACTGTAGTTGATTATACCGCTAAAGTCGGCCAAGGCTGCGGCCGAGCTGGGGGGGGTGGGGGGTCTCCTTAGACAGGCGCGAGGGGGGTGTTCTTGAAGAAGTTTCTATAGATCCCCCGTTCTTAGTAGGATGCAATGCAGGCTCACATCAGACCCTTCGAGCGACTCGCCAAACACACGCACCGGGCGCTTCGGCGCTTGGTGCACGCAGTGTCTTCGTGCCTGGTCGGTGAAAAAAAACCCCAAGTGGTCCGTCTTCGGCATTGCAGAGATGTGTGACGGTCTGTCTACCTACGGTCGTATCGTATGAATACGTACGGCTACGGCTATGCATGCTATTGAGTATGCACCCACTGTTCCCGCCCCCCCCCCTTCTCGGTCAATGGTCAAGCTAGAAGCACAATGGACACCCCCCCCGTACGCGGTAATGGCATTAAGGCAAGCAAAAATGAGTACGCCCCCCCCTCCGTAGATGGAACGTGGTCATGGTCAAAGATGACAAGCAGAGCGAAAAATCGAGGTGACGCCCCCCAGTTGACACTCTACGGAACGATCGCTATCTTAGGAGATATAGATGGTGGCCAAAGGAGGCGAAACAGGAAGGGGATAGGATAGCAAAAAGTTTTTTGTAGTTATGGAAACAGCGTAATGAACGCCCAAATGTTGGAGGTGTCTCTATCTAGGAGTAGGAACGGGTGCTCCGTCTCGAAAGGGATGCGTGGTCAATGGTCAAATGACTAAGGCAAGCAACAAATGAGTACGCCCCCCCCCCCCCCCCCCCCCCCTCTCCCCCTCCCTGTATTGAATAGGCGATATTGGGCGACTGGCACACGTGCGCCATGCCTCTGCGTGCCCCCCCCCGATCGAAGGTGGAGGAGAGGGCGGAGTGGGATGCGTGGGTTTCTAGTGAGGTGAGGCGTGTTGGTGGTGGTGCGAGTGGGGCGTGGTACTAGATACACTCGTTTTGTTGCTTGGCTTAGAGCCGTTTGATCATTTACCCCTCATCCCTTTCAAGATAGAGCAGGGGTGGAGTATGGGTTGGGGGTGCTATTAGTGGTGGTGGTGGTGGTGGTGGTGGTGTTATTTGCTAATAATACGCGTGTTGTGTAACCAATTTTTTTTTTTTTTTTTTTTCCATGTATACGTACGTATATAATATTATTTGATGTATATATATAATATGTGTTGCTATACGTCTACGTAACACGTACATACATATTATACATGTTTCCTTTTGTTTTTGCTTTAACCCCTTAAGAACTGGTCCCACATATTTGAGGACAAACTACTTGGAATTAGTGTGTTTTTTTGTTTTTCCATTTCTGAATGGGTTATCGATTGCTTTTGTTTTTTTCGAGCAGGGCGTGACGAAGACTGAAGCCATGAGGATCTTCACAGGCGCCGTGGACGAGCTCTACCGACGGAAAAAAGGTGCAGGTCACGATTCCGATTCCGATTCCGATTATATTTTTTCGGTCCCGACTTTGTTTCCATATTTTTCGGACCCGGATTAGTTTCCAAATCCCATTCCGATTTTATCATCCGATGTTGATTCTGATGTTTCCTCCGATCCCGATTCCGACGGTATGTCCGATACAGATTACTTTTCCGACTACAATTCCGATTTTAGTATCCCGAATCCAATTCTGTTTTTATTTTCCGACCCCAATCCCGATTACTATTCCTAGCTTACCACTTCGACAATTCCCGTCCGTTGGTCGACTACTTAACGTTTACGGGTGTTTTCACGTCACCCATTGGTTCCTGTTTGTATCACCCCCCCCCCTCTCTACCACTGATGTCACCCCCCAACTAACCTCCTCGTCTTCGTTCCCCTCCTGATTATTTTCCTCTGGTGGCGTGCAGAAGCAGGGGATGCAACCGCCCCGTCCCCGCCCACCACTAACGCCGCCGCCGCTGCCGCATCAGCAACGGCAACAGCAGCAGCAACGNTACGCCGGCACCCATGCGGAACCCTTGTACTTGTGTAGTATGCCGGTATCCATGCGAAGTCCTTGTACTGATGCTGTGGACTGTTGATGCATATCTGAGGAAAACTTGGAAGCGAGGTTTTACTGTACAAATACACACCAACCACTACGTAGACAGGTATATTTTCCTGTGCGAGGCATGTGGGTGCCGGCCCATGCCCGCACCCACGCCCTTATACTGGTATGGTTCGTATGCCGGTGCCAATGCGGAGCCCTTGTGTTGTTGGTATAGTTACGCACTCCGTCTTTTACAGCAGTATGTAGAACAATATCACAACATCCCAGCACCCCACCACAACACGAACCGTAGCACCACCACCACGACCACCAGATACCACGAGCAACAAGCTCCTTCTCTTCCTGCTGCTATACTGTGGTGGGGGTGGTGGTGGTGGTGGTGATGGGGGTGGTGGTGGTGGTGTTGGCGTTAGTCCGTCGCGGGCGAACGCCCTGAAGGCTAGGCTTGAACAGATTACCGGAAGCCCTGGAAGCAGCGCCGGCAGCGTGGACGAAAGCGGAAGAGGGGCGGCGGTAAGCGACGACAACCGCCGGTCCGTCGGTGAGCCTGGCGGGGGGGGAGCAACAGCAGCAACAGCAGCAACACCGACACGAACAACAACAGCAACAACGACAACAGCAACACCAATACAACAACAAACAGCCGCCGCAGCATCAGCAGCAGCAGCAGTGGCAGCAGCGGCAACGGTAGCGGTGGCAGCAGCTGGCCCGGCGAAGTCGGGGGTGCTGTACAAGAAACGTGAGGTCTTTCCGGGGTGGCGTCCCAGGACCTTCATGCTCGATCGCGAGAAGAGTCTGCTGAGGTACTACCTACCGAGCTCGGCGAGGCCCAGGGGGAACATCCCGATCGAGGGGTGTACGGTGGACATTGTCACCTCCTCCAATCCCAAAGGAGGTGAGAGTAAGCGTGTAGGGTGTCAGGCCGGAGTACCTTTTTTTCCACAACATGTCGGAGTACCTTTTATTTTACAGCAGGTTGGAATACCTTTTTTTGTCTTCAACGGGTTGGAGTACGAGTACGTTTTTTTTTTACCCAGAAAGGAGGTATGTAAGCGCGCAGCGTAAGCGCGCAGCGTAAGCGCGCAGCGTATCAGGCCGGAGTACCTTTTTTTCCACAACATGTCGGAGTACCTTTTTTTTGTTACAGCAGGTCAGAAGAATATATTTTTTATTTACAACAGATTGGAGTATACGTATATACGTGTTTTTTTTTACAACAAATCTCCAACTCGAAAAGAGGTGAGCTTTGCGACGGGTTGAGGTCGTAACGCATGTTTGGTGCTTGTACGGTAACAGGTCGGAGTACCTTTTGGTTCACGACTTATCGGAGTACCTTTTGTTTGCAACAATCCTCCGACTCCAAAGGAGGTGAGTTTCGCGACGGCTTGTTGGTGTTTGTACGGCAACAGATTGGCGTACCTTTTCTTACAACCGGTTGGAGTACCTTTGTTTTTTCACAGGTCGGAGTACCTTTCATTTTTTTCTTCTTTTTCTTTTTTCCCCATCCCATTTATTATCTTCGCACTTCCGTCTTCCTCCCTCCCTAGTCGTAACTCAGATCCGGGGTCACAAAGCAGGCTCCTCTCCCTCCTCCCCCACTACAGTTCTTGCCTTGATTTTTATCGCGCAGAGGGTTCAGCCTTCCCAACTCTCGTCGATTTTCATCGAATTTTGCAAACTCACGCTCTCGCGCTTTCCGCTATTCAAGATATTTTTTGGAAGAAAAAGTCCCTACGAGCATGCACTCGGCGGGGCTCGAACTCGCGATCTCGACGCTAACAGGCTTCGTGGTTACCTGCTACGAAGCCCACCGGGGCGACCGGGGGTTTGCGACAGATCGACGTACCTTTTTTTTACCACAGGTCGCATTACGGTTTGTTTTTTTACCCAACTGTACCCTTCCTCCTTCTACCCCTTCCCCCCCGACCCCCCCGCATCCTCCTCCCCCCCGTCTTACCTCCTCTCTTTCTTCCCCTCCCTCCCTCTCCACCACTGCCCCCCTGTATTGATAAAAACGCCTCGCAGAGGGAGGTCCAGACGGAAAGAGGCTTTTCCGCATCCGCCTGGTCACGGGGGCGCCCCCCCCCTCCCAACCCCACCCCTCCCCCGGCAACAGCAACAGCAACAACAGCGGCAACAACAGCAACAGCGGTGGCGGAAGGGGTGGTGGTGGCGGTGTTAGCGGAGGAGACGGGTTCGGGAAGACCTTTTCCCTCGCGTCTACGTCCCTCGAAGATGCTCAGGCGTGGGTCGACGCCATCCGCGATGCTGCTGCAGCCGCTCCCGTTCGTTCCTCAGATCGTTCCTCGGAACGTTCCTCGGAAGGTGCTGGTTCTCGCATCGGTTCTCGCACCGATGCTGTTGCCGGCTCAGTTCCTGGTTCTGGTACCGGTCTCATCGCCGCCGCCCCCGCTTTTCCTACCGCGACCCCGGACCGTTCCTCGGATCGTCCCGTGAACCGTTCCTCGGAAGGCTCTGGTTCTCGCATCGGTGCCGTTGCTGATTCAGTTTCCGGTTCCGGTACCGGTCTCGGTACCGATTCCGGTACTTGCGCAACCCGTTCTTTAGAACGTTCTTCAGAGCGTTCTGTGGGAAATTCTCCAGAGCAGTCGTTGGAGCAGTATTCAGACCGTTCGTCGGAACAGGCCGCAGCGGAACAGCGCGGGGCGAAAGCGGTGGGGGTCTCTGCTGCTGATGCTGCTGCCACCGCTGCTGCTGGTACCATTGCTGCTGCTGATATCGCTGCTTCTGCTTATACCACTGCTGCTGCTGCTGCTACCGCTACTTCTGCTGCTGATGCCGCTGCTGCTGCTGCTGCTGCTGCTGCTAGTGGTAGTGATGGCGGTGGTGGCGGTAGTGGTAGTATCGGCGGTGGGAGCGGGGCGGTCGCGCGTCCGATCACGCACAGGGTGCTAGTATCCCCTCCTCGAAGAAGCGGCGGCGGTAGCGGCAGCCGAGGTGGTAGCGGTAGCGGTAGCGGTAGCAGCGGCGGCGGCGAGGGTGGTGGTCGTGGAGGGGACGGTACTGGCGTCAACAAGGACGCCACCACTTTTTCGCAAGAGCAGCAGGGACAACCAAAAGGACAACCAAAAGGACAACAGCAAGAACGGGAGCGAAAACGGGAGCAAGGACAGGCACAAGAGGTAACAACAGCACCAGGACCGCCGGCACCGAGAGCGTCGGTGGCCGTAAAGCAGGGGGTGGGGGTGGGAGTGAAAAAGGGGTTGGAAACGAGAGTGGGAGTAGAAGCCCGGGCTGGGAGGGATGAAGAGGAGGAGGAGGAGGAGGAGGAGGAGGAGGAGGTAGGAGCAGCAACAGTAGCGGCATCCGCACCGGCTAGTCAGACACCACCAGGCTACAGCGCAGTGGCGGCTGCGGCGGCGGTGGTGGTCGTGGCGGCGGTGTGGCTAGGAGAGTCATTTTCGCTGACCCCTCCGCTGTCGCCGTCGCTGTCCCCCGGCGGCTTCTGGCGGGTGTTGATCCCTCTGGCCTGGGTGGGCGCGGCGGTGGCTAGCGGGAGGACTATGGCGGCGCGGCAGAGGGCGAAGCAGAGGTGAGGGGGGGGGGGGTGTTTAGAGGAGAAAGGAGGAGGGGGGGGGGGGGGTACTCATTTGTTGCTTGCCTTAGTCGTTTGACCATTGACCACGCATCCCTTTCGAGACGGAGCACCGGGGGGGTGAACTCATGCCGATACAGTGCGGTAAGGGGGAGACATGTGACACGGTAGGGGGGATGTTCATGCCGCTACACAGTGCGGTAAGGGAGAGGCTCGTGCCACAGTAAGGGGGATGTTCATGCCGATACAGTGCGGTAAGGGAGAGGCTCGTGCCACGGTAGGGGGGATGTTCATGCCGCTACAGTGCTTGGGGCGGGCGGGGGTGTACTTCATTTTCATTGCATGGCCGAGTCGTATGACCGTAGACCCTCGCATCCTGCCAATGTCGGGACTGAGATGTTCGGTTTTCACGGACCAGGCAGACATGTTAGGCGGAGGAGGAGGAGGAAAGGGGGGGGGGGGGGTGAATTCATGCGCCGATACAGTGCGGTAAGGGAGAGCTCATGCTACGGTAGGGGGATGTTCATGCCCGATACAGTGGGTAAGGGAGAGGCTCGTGCCACGGTAAGGGGGATGTTCATGCCGATACAGTGCGGTAAGGGAGAGGCATGTGCTACTGTAGGGGGGAGATTCATGCCTTTATAGGGCGGTGGGAGGCCGGGGATTTTTTGTTTTTTTTCCCCCCATCCCATTTATCATCTTCGCGACTTCTCGTCTTCTCCCTCCCTAGTCGTAACTCAGATCCGGGGTCACAAAGTAGGCTCCTCTCCCGTCCTCCCCACTACGGTTCCTGCCTTGATTTATCGCGCAGATGGGTTCAGTTCAGCTTCCAACGCTCGCGATTTTCATCGAATTTTGCTAACTAGCGCTCTCCGCTTCGGCTAGTCAAGATATTTTTGCGAGAAAAAGTCCCTACGAGCATGCACTCGGCGGGGCTCGAACTCGTGACCTTTACGTAACAAGCTTCGTGGTTAACCTGTAGACTGGGGGGGGGGGGGGGGGGGGGGGGTCGTACTCATGTCACCCACGGTCATAGCCGTATGACCATCCATATACCTTCGCATCCCTACATAGCCGGGGGCGGAGGGAGCATGCTGGGTTGTCACCGACCAGGCATATAGACATTGCTTGCACCACAGCCCGAAGCGCCACGCGAGGTGTTGCTTGAGTAGCATGAAGGGTGGGGGGCTGCAACCGGAGGGGGGCGGAGCGCCTTTAGGTTAGGGAGGGGGTTGGTTTCCCATCCCTATCCGAGAGTATTGTTTTCAATATTTTTATCCCTTTGTCCGTTTGTACACGTACCATTTTGTCCTTATCTAGGCTCCTTTTCGTACCATTTTGTCCTTTTCTAGGCTCCATTTTGTCCTTTTCTAGGCTCTCGTTTGGTCCGTTCCTTCGCTCGTCTTCATGTTAGGGATATTCTTTTTGTGCTACGTAGTTTTTTGTTTTATTTTGTATTGCTCTTTAGTATCACTTGATCTATTTTCATTCTCGTCTTAGATTATGTCCTGATGTCCAATCTTGCGCTGCCATATATATATTCAAATCTCGTGCGAGTCATTTTCCAAGCTCGTTTTTTGTCGTTCCAATATTCATTACTCTCGTTTTTTGTCCCCCCTTTCCTCACGTATTCTTCCAATCTCGTTTTTTTGTTTCGTTTTGGTCATTTTCCTGACGTATTCTTTCAATCTCGTTTTTTTTGTTTCGTTTTTTTATCATTTCCCTGATGTCGTTTTTATTTTTTTCTCCAGAAAAACCGCGGCTGGCCTCCTCCTCTCCCAACATCAGCAGCAGCAGCGGCAACAGCTGCAACAGCTGCAACAGCAGCAGCAGCAGCAACAGCAACAGCAAAGCTTATCCGACGAGCGGTACGCCGTCAGCTTCTCAGTAGACGTCCAAGCCCTCCAGGCGGAGCTCGATCGTCTCAGGAAGGCAGGCCGGGAGCGTGACACCAACACCAACGCCAACACCAACACCAACATCACAACCGCTAGTAGCACCCCCACCCGGAACCAAAGCGAACGCGCGCCGCCGGCCAGGGGAGACAGAGAAACGTTAGAAATGACACCAACAGCAGCAGCAGCAGCAGCAGCAGGAGGAGCAGGAGCAGGAGCAGCAGCAGCAGCGGCACGTGCACCAGCATCAAATGCAGCAGCAGCAGCTTCAGCAGCAGCAGCAGCAGTAGCAGCGGCGGCGGCGGGGGGGCAGGAGGGGGGAAATAAGGGGGCAGGGCGTGGAGAGGGGATCGCGGTGGCCCAACCCCGGGTGACGGTGACCGTGCTTCATCTGGTCATGAAAGCAGCCGCCTCTGCTCTGCTTGAGGTCATCCCGCCCCCCCTCCCTCCTCATCCCCGACTGCTACCATCTCCACTTCCTCAGACACCCGCTGCCGCTGCAGCTATGGCTGCCACGAAGGCTATGGCTCAGACTGGTGGTGATGGTGGTGTTGGTGGTGTTGGTGGTGGCGGCGGTGGTGGTGGTGGTGACGGTGGTGGTGGTGGTATTGGTGGTGGTGGTGGTGGTGGTGTTGGCGGCGTGGGTATAACCAGCTGGAGCAGACCGACTCGGATCGCCTGCGCGGCCAGCGGAACAAGCCGCGAGGCGGTGAACGAGAGCGCTCGCGCGTCCACGCGGGGGGTGGGGGGGGGGAAGGGAGTGGGGGGAGGGGGAAAAGGAGGGGTGGTGATCGTGGAGGGGGCGGAGAGAAAGTCGGTGGACTCTATCGCGCTAGAGGTGACGGTGGCAGCAACGGCGGCAAAGGCGGCCCAGGCTGTTGCTGACGCTTACGCCAAGGATGTCGCTAACGCTAACGCCAGAGCTACTGTCGTCACCTCGGCCGGCGGTGATGTTGGAGGTGGTGGTGGTGGTGGTGGTGGTGGTGGTGGTGGCGGCGGTGTTGGTGTTGGTGGTGGTGTTGGTGGTGTTGGTGGTGGTGGTGGTGGTAGTGGTGGTGGTGGAGTGGGGGGTGGGGCTGATGGAGATAAGGTGCCGCTTCTGCACGCCGACGGCGTGCAGCGGCTAACGGTAGCCTTTTCGCGTCAAGGCTTCTCCGAGGGCGCCGTCGCGACCGGTGTCATTGGTTACGATGGCGATTTTGGTGGTGGTGGTGGTGGTGGTGGTGATGGTGGTGGTGGTTTGCAGGAGAAGAAGAAGAGTTGGGAAAGAGCGGACTGCTTGGTGGAGGTGAGACCAGCCCCCGCCGCGTACGAGCTAGAAGAGAAGAGGCTACAGCAGCGGCACCAGCAGCAGCAACAACAGCAACACCACCACACATCAACCGGATCATCCGCCGCCGCAGCAGCCGCAGCAGCAGCAGCGGCCCCGAACCCCGCAGTGACGACCGTGCCAAACCCCGAGGGCGGAGGTGCGGGGGCGTCGCTCAGGGTAACCGTAGGCAGGGTCACCGCTCTGCCAAGGGGAGGCCCCGCGGCTATGGGTGGCAGGGGAGGGGGGGAGGGGGTGGGGGGAAGGAGAAGGGGAAGGGAGGCGGCGAGGGAGGGGGGACGGGGGGAGGAGGGCTCCCCCCGTTATTGTGTTGGAGGTGTCCGTGGTGGGGTCTGCGAGAGTTGGGGCGAGGCTTACCGGGGCTTTCGCCGGAGCTCTCCGAAGGCGGCTTCTCTCGGTTTAGTTTAGTGCTTTTGTTTTGGGGGGGGGGGATGCATGATGTTAGCAGAACAGGGGGGGGGTGCACTCGATATTCATGCATGGCCGTAGTAGTATGGCCATGCACCCTCGCATCCCCACAATGCCGGGAATGAGCATGTCGGGTTTTCACCGACCAGGCAAGACATTGCTAGCGCGAAGAGCGCCGTGAGGTGCTCGGCGAGTCGCATGAAGGGGTGAGCTGCATCCTGCTCAGAACCGCCTGTGAGGCGGGCTTGCATATCGACGACAGCCTCTAATGAATTGATTTACTTTCTGGTGTGGCCACTTCCAGAGGCAGCAATGGGTATTGCTATGTATCTGCCTCGTGGATGCCTGACCATATACACACTACGTGATAAGATAATTCCCCTTGTGCGGAGTTTAGGTTATCACGGGGGGGAGGGGGGGGGGGGGGGGGNGGGGGGCGGGTGTTGGGGGGGGGGGGGGGGGGGGGGGGGGGGGGGGGGGGGGGGGGGGGGGGGGGGGGGGGGGGGTTGATGTAGCCATCCCTTTGGGAAACCCGGGGATAATGCCCATGATGTCCCCTGACGACGGTCCTTTGCCGCGGGTTGTTGGTTGAAAAATCGGTTTAGTTTTAGTTTTGGGGCGTTAATTTTAGCAGAATGCGGCGGGGAAAAAATGATGTGGCCATCCCCACTGGGAAACCCGGGGATGGGCCCAGGATGTCCCCTGACGGGGACGGCCGTCATGGTGGGTTTTTGGTTGAAATATCGGTTTATTTTCTTCTTTTGAGGCGCTGATTTGAAGCAGAGGTGGGGGTGATAAAGGATGTGGCCATCGATTTGGGAAACCCGGGGATGGGTCCAGAATGTCCCCTGACGGCGACGACCGTCACGGTGGGTTGTTGGTTGAAAAAATCGGTTTAGTTTTTTTGTTTTTGGGGGCTGATTTGAAGCAGAGGATGGGGTGAATAAAGGCTGTGGCCATCGATTTGGGAAACCCGGGGGTGGGTCCAGGATGTCCCCTGCCCTGACGAACGTAGCACATATATAGGGAGTGGTTGGTTGAGTGATTCGTTGTTTTGAGATGCCTTCTGGCGGCCGCACAGATTGAACGGTTGGTTAGGGACGGTTCGTTGTTTGGCTAGGGGTGGTTGGTTGTTTAGTCGCGGAATAGGGCGATATCGTGCATTAGAAGCAGAAATAGTACAGTTACGTAGTAGTAGTAGTACAATAGTACCGAGACTTATCATACCCGTACAATGATACCTACGTACAGCCAGTAGATATGTGGTATATATATACACTGATCGGAGTATCGTGCAGTTTGGTACAATAGCCCCCGATTCTATATCATATAAGTACAATAATACCTACGTACAGCCAGTAGATGTGTGGTATGTCTACTGAAAATCGGAGGGTTTTCACACGCACCTCTCAAAAGTGAGAGGTTTCGACAAAATCCTTCATCGATATCTCACAGCTCGAGAAAAAGTGTTTTTATATATTTTTGTATGTACGTACGTACGAGTACATGTTTTTTATACGTATACGCTCACAATATACACGTACTGCTGAAGTATCAAATTTGGGTGATTGGTATTGTTTTAGTTATGACTTTGTACACGCAGGGGTTTCTACTCCCAAGGTGGTATTTTCACTTCGCCCAATATAGGGGGATGGGGGGGGGCGTATTGCAGCAGCTCTCTCAGCGGTAGATATTTTATGTATTAAACCACCTCCGATATGTACTGGTACCTTTTTTTTCCCCTACGAAAAATACAATAGTTAGCAAGTTTGACTTTGGGTCAGCGAAGAGCAGAAGAAGACTGTTCATGTTCGAACCTTTTGATTGGTGTATCTGTGCACGCAATTTGTGTTTTGTTTTGTTTTGTTTTGTTTCTCTCGTGGCAAATGGGAGAGACGAGAGAGGGCGGGGGGGTTTCGGCAAAAAGAAAGAAAGAAAAAACGATGGAATGAAAATGGACGA
>MEHQ01000636.1:0-10542 GCA_008828725.1 Saccharina japonica
TCATCACCATCATCATCATCATCATAGTCATCATCATCATCATCATCATCATCACCATCATCATCATCACCATCATCATCACCATCATCATCATCATCATAATCATCATCATCACCATCATCATCATCATCATCATCATCATCATCACCATCATCATCATCATCATCATCATCATCATCATCATCATCATCATTATAATAACCACCATCATGATCGTCACCATCATCATCCTCACCAGCAGCATCGTCGCTATCGTATCCATCGTCATCATCATCATCATCATCATCTCCATCACCATCATCATCATCAACCCAACCCCTGTAGCCCGGCATAACAGGCCACGACCGCGTCATACGGCCGCCTGCTCCTCGGCATGCCTTCGAAGCCCTCCCACCGCAGGAGGAAGAGGAGGGCACCGTCCCCATCCTCACCTGCAAAATAAAAAAACACACACAAACACATACAGGAGATGGCCCCTTTAAAAGGACCCCATATTCCAAACCCATACGGACCCTTTTTAAGGACTCATATACACTATATCTTTAAAAAAAAAAAAAAAAAACAGCTGTGAGATCGAGGATTTCGTCTAAAGTCATGTTTGCTTCGTAGCTGAGTGTGATACTTCGATCGCGCGTACTTACGGGTTTTATATGTTTTCATGCAGGATGTACATCCCGTATGAGGGGGACACAATCTAAGGCTGTAGAATTCAGAGAATATGTAATCGTATCGGCTTGGAAGGCCGGTAATTACCCAGTAAACACAATCGGTCCGTTTTCGTATCACTTGGATGGCATTCCTATAGTATTGGGGATAATTATAAGAAAATTCGGAAGGGCCATGAGAACTGCTTCTCTTCTCGTCTACGCTTGTGATTCTACGAGAAAGCGGGTACTCGTGACACCAAGGATGCTTACTCGACAGACCTGCAAGGGGATACTCTGTGTCTCACCTAGTCTTAATACAGAGGTCTCTTATATACCGACGTCCCTTATCAGAGCTGGTATACAGTACCGGCCCGCTCATAAGAAACCAGAAATCGGGCTTAGGCTGACTTTCTTATTTGAAATAGGGGTGTGTCCCACACTAACTTCAATATAATAGCTGTCGATTTTCTTATTTCCCCCGTAACGTTTGGGCTGAGTTTCTTGTGGGGCACTTTCTTATGAGAGGGCAGGAAGTGTATACCGGTTTCTTACAGTAGAGGCCCCTTTTAAGGGACCCTATATAGTGCGTACGGGATTATACCTAGTGATACTGAGGCGGTACGATCTAGGGGGTAGAACCTAGTATTCACAAGTACAGTACAGTAGGTAGAGGCCCCGTTTAAGGGACGCTATATAGTGCGTACGGGATTATACGTAGTGATACTGAGGCTGTACGATCTAGGGGGTAGAACCTAGTATTCAAAAGAACAGTACAGTAGGTAGAGGCCCCATTTAAGGGACCCTATATAGTGTATTCGGGGTTGTAGATCCCTTATATGCCGACGTCCCTTATCAGAGTTGGTCTATACCGGTCCCCTTAGAATCAATCAGTAAGTGGAAAAAAATGGTTGGTATAAATTTGAGGTCCCTTACATACCGCTTTCCGTTATCGCGAGGTCCCTTAATAAGGGCTGCCTACTACTCGTAATCGTCGCCGGAAGAAACAGTTGGAGGGTTGGGGGGAGGGGTGGTAGAAAAATCTAGAAGACAACGTTGGTTGGAAGAAAAATCGGCTGGTCGCGGAGATTTGTCATACGTGGTGATAATAACAATAAGGCTCACCGATACTGGGTAATACCACTTTGTCCCCATGATATATGGAACGCTTCACAGATGCTCGGAGTATCGAGTATTTTTCGTACTCCGAGTACTGGGAGTATTAGAGTACTGGTGGCCTAAATACTCTACTTGGGAGTATGAGCAGTACTGAAGTCCCAAATACTCCGAGTATTGGGAGTATGAGCAGTACTTATACTCGAGTACAAGCAGAACTCGGAGTAAAAACGTCTAAATTACTCGGAGTACTCCGAGTATCGAGAGTATTGAACGCCGAAATACTGCGAGTACACAAAGTACTTGAATTATTTTTCCTCGAAAATACTCTAATTATACTTCCAGATGTTGGGAGCATCTGTGAATTTTGAATTGCTATAAACGCCAGTCTCATGCTCCCAGAACCTCGGAGGAATGACGGCCGAGGGTTTAAAATGATGCAAATATGCTCCTAACGTACTTCAACTTCGATTATACTCCGAGTATCGAGTACATTTCGTACTCCGAGTACTTAAAGTATTAGAGTACTGGCGGCCTGTATACTCGGAGTACTTGGAGTACAAAGAGTACCCACAGTATCGGACCCCGAAACACTCCGATCGAGAGGGTTCATACCCGAAATACTCCGAGTACGAGCAGTATCCCGGAGTATCGAACCCCGAAATACTCCGAGTACACGAAGTACCTGAAGTAGTGTATCTCCAATACTCTTTACTTTACTCCGAGGTACTCGGAGCATCTGTGGAAACGCTTGTACATTAATAGGTCATCCTATATCGTTCCTTATATTATGAGACAGAGTGGTAACAAGTAGCCAAGTACCCCCCTTGAAAAGATACTAGGAAAAAAAACTCGATACAGCTTCAAAAACAACAAACGCGAGGCTGCTATATACATACAAGTGCGCATACATAATTATGACAACACCGCAACCACGATATACGTATAAGTTACGTGATAAACCGCTTTTCACAAAGAAGCGCGGATTATTGTTTATTTCATTTGATGTATTTCATCAATATACCCTCTACGGGCGGCTGCAAAGGAGAAAACTGACGACAAAAAAGGACAATGGTTGCAATACCAGGGTGATTTGGGGGATACAATGGTTGCCGGCCGTCCCGGTATAGTCTAGTGGTCAGTTTCAAATGCGACTAGCGTCTGTGCCCGAGTTCAAAGCCCACCGTGGTGAGATTTTTTATTTTATTTGCAACAATAGAAAAAGGATCCACTTGCTGAGAGAGCCTACTATATAGCGTGGGTAGGCGGAATCCGACGCGAGTCGACGTGGGAAGAAAGTGCTGAAACCTTCTCGCGATAAAAAGCAAAAGGCACGTACCGTATAGTGGGGAGGGAGGGAGGGAGGGAGGAGAGGAAAAAAGCCTACTTAGTGACCCCGGATCTCTGAGATACGACTAATAAAGAGCGAGAGAGAAAAGAAGGGCGAAGATAATAAATGGGGTGGGAAAAAAAAAAAAAAAATGGTTGCAATGCAAGGGGTCGTCCGACACTGGCGCAACATGATACTGCCCCCTACTTCTGGGCCCTCACGCTGCTAACGGTTATCATTTTTTTCGGTGAAACGCCAGTTAGGGAGTCGGTAAAAAGCATTTCCATCTCGGCCGGGGGGGGGGGGGGGCGTACTGATTTGTTGCTTGCCTTAGTCATTTGACCATTGACCACGCATCCCTTTCAAGACGGAGGGGGGGGGGCATTCATATTGGTGTAAGGTTTGCCAAGTAAATATTCAGGTATGATTGATCCCGCCCCGGTCGTTTGGTACATTCACCAAAGCCTACGATACAACGCCATTGTTTTTTTTTTAATTAATTCATACTGTACCAGGTACCTGGTACTAATTCAATCAAGACATTTTTGCGGGGGACCATGTAGTAAAGAGGGACCAAGTATTGTTAGTAAAAATAGGTAAATATATATCTGGTATACTATTACGGGGTGGGCTAATGATGCCATAGTAAATAGGACCTACCTTGCACACAAAAACCTATATATTTACCTATTTTTACTAACAATATTTGGTCCTATTTACTAGTGTTTACTATGGTCCTTGCCCGTAATAGCTTTTTTTTCATGTACAGTATACCCGTAGGTCCTATTTACTGTGATCCCCCGTGAGAATTACTGTAGTTTTCACCTTCGAATGCTATCATTGAAATTAACCCTTTCAGAACTGCAAAAATAATCCCACACTAATTCCAAGTGGTTTTTTTCCCAAAATCGTGGGACCGGTTCTTAAGGGGTTAAGAGCTGCACATTTGTCAGATTGGAAAATTGAGTAATAATGGTTACCCTTAAAGGGGGGGATACTATAGGATATAACTACAGTATGTAACACCAAATACGATCCTTACATTTCCGGAAAGGGGGTGGTACATGTTGCCCGGTACAACTACGTATCGGTACTTTCTTGTTTCCGGAGATATATATATATATATATATATATATATATATATATTATATATGTGTGTGACCTACGACAGTAATGATGCAAAAATACGACCGTTTGCGTGCTAAACATGCATACTCACTCCCAAAATGATCCTCCCTACGAATGCATTTATTTCCGGGCCAGGTGCCTATTTGACAGCAACGTGCTGAGAAACACGGGCGCAGGGGGAGAGAAAACGGCCAACGAAGGGCGTGTCAACATGCATACTCACCCTCAAAACGATCCCGCGTTTACCTTTATTTTCGGGCCAGGTGCACAATTGACAGCAACGTGCTGAGAAAAACGGGCACAGGGGGAGAGAAAACGGCCAACGCAGGACGAAACAAAAGGGCCATACTACTAACCGTAGAGGCTGCCTTGCTTTGACGAGAGTCCTAGGTCAGGCACACGAGGTGGGTCCGATGTGACTTATTATTAACGTTTTCCCATTGTGTCATTTTTTTTTACCGGTGGTGGGGGTGTTTTCGTACGTGTGCCCTTATGTTTGGCGTATCATGACACCTTTACCTTACGTTTGTGTGTATCAACTTACCGCTCTGGACGAAAACGAAAGTAATGTTTATAACTCGTTTTATCACGGGGGGCCATAGTAAATAGGACGTACTACTGTTATAAGGATTACCCTGGGCTGGGTAATCGATCGATCTTTTACCCCTATAGCTCAGCAGGTAATACCCTCACATTTGACGTCGTCGAGGACACGGGTTCGAATCTCACTTCGGACGTTTCTTTTATAGAAACGCTTGCTTGCGCGTGCGTCCTAAAAAAACACGTCTCCCTGGTTCCCCAGGTGTTGAAACGGAGCGGGTAGGTCAACGTACGGCCGTATACGGTACCGACGTCCCAAATATCCCGCCGTTCAGAGGGGGGCAGAGTGTCACAAGGATTACCCTGGGCTGGGTAATCGATCGATCTTTCACCCCATTAGCTCAGCAGGTAATACCCTCACAGTACGGTACACACAAAAACCGATATACGTACGTATTTCCAATTTATTACCAACAATATTTGGTCCTACTCGTATAAATAGGGCCTACGGTCCACACAAAAACCGGTATATTTCCAATTTTTTTACCAACAATATTTGGTCATATTTACTATAATATGGTCCCCAGCAATAATTACTAAACGTTCCTTAAATTTTCGTTCAGAGCTGAAACGTTCCTCAGATTTCCGTCCCGACAGAGCTGTACCCCTCTGTTCATAAATATAATCACCTTTTGTATTGAATATTAATGTACAAACGGTTCTTATATTTCTGGGCAGAGCTGTATACTGTTGTACGTAGATAGATAGATGTGTTTTCAACCGCTCGTTTTCTCAAAAACGGGCAAAGGGGCAAAGGGGGGGGAGAGAGTCAGACGAGGAGGGGAAAAGTTGTCTACAGCAAGTGAGGCTGCGACTCAAGAGAGGCTAAGGTTGCAGCACCCGACGAGGACAGGGAGGGTCGGATGTGAACTTGTTGTGGTATAAATCCATTTGCTCTTTGCTTGCCGTGGTGTTTACGTGTAGTTCGTCCTCTGATTTTCCGCAATAATTGTGTCTCTTGTAATGTTCAGTATAGATACGTAGATAGATGCAGTTTTGACTGCACCTTTTCTCAGAAACAGGCAAGGGGGAGAGAGAGGGTCAGCCAGGGACAAAATACGGCTTGCTGTTTATTCGAGGCTTCGACTCACGAAGTCGAGGTTATACACGTACGCCCGCACCCGAGGCGAGTCGGATGTTAATGAACTCTACTCTACACCCATGTTTTCCAGTAGTTGTTGCCTGTGGTGGTCTTTGCGTTGTGCTGCTGGTACCTACTGCTCCTCACGCGGCTTTGCCGTCACACAACGTTCTCGTTTTTTTTTCGTTTTTTTTTTATCATACGTACAGCGTACAGTACGTAGTAGTACAATGCAGTTCAATCAGCAGCGTCATACCGACTCCATATGTACACCACACGAGTACACTGCTTTCTCTTTCTCTCTCGTGTTTTCGTCTTCGGCCAGCGCATCGAAACGATGACACCCTGGCCTGGACACAGCAGCATCAGTAGTAGCAGATAAGCGCAGTGAACCACCCTCACTCGGCTTTCTTTGAGTACGGCATGTATTGGCGGGCCGCGAGAGAGAGAGCTGGGGGGTACGTATATGTCTTGGAAGCACCGCCAAACCGCAGCAAAGCAGGCGTATCACAGCAAACCTCGAACGAACCAGGACATATGTCCGTAAATATAAGGACACTTTATTATTAATATGAATGACGAAACGGTACTTACATTTTCGAACATGTTGGTGTAGGAATCAACGAAGGCATTGATGACAATCTCTATCGTCATATTCAACAATATCAGGCCATACCTACCGGCCTTGCGACGAAACAACGGCCAGGGGTCAGGGGCGGGGGAAGAGATTACCTCGTCCGCCGAAGCACTGCTGCTGTTGCTGCCGCTCCCGTTGCCGATGCCGTTGTCGTTTGCCGCGGACCTATACTGCTGCTGCTGCTGTTGTAGGTTTTGCCGTTGTCTGCTATACGACTTTCTGTTGTTTTCTGGGGCACAGCCTTGGCTTGGCTGGGACGAGCGTGAAAAAAGAGGCAGCGAGGTGAGCGGCCGATTACCTGGCCCTTACGTAACTGCTGTCGAGGCAGTTCCTGGGTTAGATGTGAACGTTGCTGCGATGTATGGTGAGATGAATAGGAGCCGCGGGCGGGTCTTTCTCGATTGTTTCGGCAACTTGAAAACAAAAAACGTTACAGACGTTACAGAAACTATTTTACGAACCGGTACATCTTTTTTTCAGTTTCGAGTTTCGAGTTTCGAACGTTCGTTTTATCGTTTATTTCTTATTTCTACGTACAGCACACAGACAGAATGACACAGTAGTCGTACACACAATACTCTTACGTACGCGTACGAGTACATGCGGGTGGTTGGCATAGTATGATGCACGTACGTGTGTGGTATGCCTTCGTAAGAAATCAGATTGAACGTGAGACCTCGGCTTAGCGAGGGCTTGACTTTTGGGCTGTGGTACTCGTGTATACTCTCGTTGTGATGCCTGTTACGATAATTGCGCCGCATCCTCGCCTAAGATCTACCACGCTGTTCCTGAATACAAGGAACAGATGTACATTATTATTTAGTTTAAGCGTGTATTATATTTAGGGACATGGTGGTATAAAAGCATACCTGGTACCGGGTATACCAGTAACACAACAACAGCTACGAGTAGCTTCTTCACGACGCGACGGCCATCCACGCTGCAGCCGAGCCCTTATCACACGTACGTACGTATGTTCGTACATCCTCCGCGCTGTCGTACAAATAATACAAATGCCATAGAACGGTTCTCGTTCTCGTACTACGTATGTATCTGATTCCTGGCTGTTGTCCGGTCCTTCTGTTGTTGTTACTGGTGTTGTGACGCCACATTATTTACTAGTACTATTAACAATAATAGGGGGGGGGGGGGAGGGTACTTCATTTTCATGCATGGCCGTAGTCATATGACCATAGACCCTCGCATCCCTACAATGCCGGGACGGGGGGGGGCGATAGGAAATAACTAATTATATATACGTAAAGCACGCGGACGATTGCTAGTACGATAGATAGAGCTCCTACTACTTTTTGTGAGGCTATTTTTTACTTGATTATAGTATAGGAGCTCTACACCCCCACAAAAAACATGACCCCGAGAAAAAATGAAAAGCCAGTGCAACCCGATCACAAGTATGCCACCAACCATAGCTTAGAGGAAGTGTGTTAAGGGGGATCTATAGTAAGGGCCCATATTAACGAGTATGAAATAAATTCAATTTGGAAAAAATAAAATTAAAATTCGCTTTTCATTGGTAAACACACACACGCACCAGCACCAAAGATTAGGATCTTGGGGTATAATCTTGGGTGGTGGTGCGGGTTCTGACCAATGAAAAGCGGATTTGATTTTTTTTTTCAAATTGATTTTTTTTTCTTCGTTAGAACGGGCCCTAAACAGGACCAAATATTGTAAGTAAAAAATGGTAAATATGTCCTGGTAGGTTTTTGTGTATACCCGTATATAGATCCCCTATTTACCGTGGTCCCCCGTAAGAGTTGTGGTGGAAGTAGAGTGAAAAACGCAAAAAAAAAAAAAAAAAAAATGATATTATTCTGGACAGCGGTATAATTGAGGTCAGAACTTTTTGGGCCAAAAAAGTACTATTACGGGGTGGGCTAATGATGCCATAGTAAATAGGACCTACGGTACAAACAAAAACCTATATATTTGCCTGTTTTTACTAACAATTTTTGGTCCTATTTACTAGTATTTACTATGGTCCCCCGTAATACTCGTACTACTTGTACTACAGTACAGGACACCTAATAATAAGAAACAGGAAAATTGGTCCAGGCTGGGTTTCTTATTTGAGAGAGGGTGCTTTCTACACTAATCTCAAGAAAACGTCTCCTGAATTTATTATTTCCCTCTAAAACCCAGCCTGTTTTTTTTTCTTATTAGCCCGTTTCTTATTAGGTGTTCTGTACTGTACCGCGTTAAAATGTAGCATGCTTCCGCGACACGCAATGGTAAACGCCACCCTTCAATTGTTTCCTGGCAGGCTCAAATGATTGCCTGGAACACTCAATTCAGACAAAAAAAAAAAAAAAAAAACAGTTTTCATTTTTGATCACATATTATCGAGCCGAAAAACATGATTCACTCCCCATCTTTTTTTTCTTTTTTTTTGTTATACACGCGCTGTCGCGTATATACTGCGCTACTTATATACCGGGTATGTATTGCTGTCTGTAGTGCAGCATTATTGGTCAGTTTTTACAACAGAACCACTGCTGTGGGTCGAATATACCGCTCGCTTCTGCACCTCCCCCCCTCGTTCTCATTCTCCCTCCCCCCGCCCGGCGTGGCTTCTGCGTAACGAAACCATTCACAGATCGAACAACAGAGTAGGTAGTCTATTCATAGAAACTTTCGTGTTTTTTTCTGCCGTCATGAGATGGTGCGCAGGATCATTTGCATACTCGTAGTACGAGTACAGTCCCCCACGAAGGAAAACACGTGCTATTATTAACAGAGCACAATTATTCAGGTCAAAATAAACACGGCTCCGACCCGGCAACAATGATGAAGTAGTACAGCAAATCATCATACTATACAGGTCAGGGATAGTTCGTCATCATGTCATACAGATCAGGGATCCATCTGCCCTCAAGTATCTAGATCATGAAGAAGTAGGGGTCCCGGTGATGACACCTGCCCAACCATCGGTGAAAAACTTGTTTGTGTTCATTATTTATCTCGTCGTTCCGTTTCCTCGTGTGCGTGTTTCGGACGCAAATCGCAAAGACAAATCAGATAAATCAGTCCTCTGCCTCCCTCCCTCTCGAACAAAAAACTGCTATTAATACTATATACTGGTATAATACGTACGATACGAGCACATACTTCGTACGAGTGTACCAGTCTCTGATCGAAAAAAGTACCGGGCAATTTAGACGGCCACAAAAGTTGAAGGAGAAAAAAAAAGTTGCTTACTTTATTACAACATTTACGCATCAGACTGAAACCACCCTGATGGTGGGCGACAGTGTAAGGACCGTTGCGTACTGATATTTATACACCAATGGTCCTTACACTTCGGTCCAGACCGGTAGAATAAGACACCGACCTTCTGAGGCACGTCAAGGTCTCTCTCGGCCTGAAATATACTACATTTAGCGAAGGGCGCAGTCACTCAAGGAGTCAAGAGCAAAGTTGCTAAGAGACGCGTCAAGGTATCGTTCGCCCTTATCGTGCTATTTTTAGTGTAAGGGGCGGTCAGTCAAAGGGTCGGACCGCGGTCCCCTCCCATATTTGCCCGTGAGGGCCAATAAAATAAAATAAACGCCTGCGTCCACAGCAGTTGTTACATGTATAGATGCAACCCGCGCCTCCGCCTCCTTAAAATAAAATTCCAAAATTCCGAATTCCACATTCCAATTCCAAATTCCAACTACAATTCCAAATCCCAATCCCGACTTTCAAATTCTAAATGGTAAAACTATCAGTTTCAAATTCCAAAATCCAAAATTCGACCCAAGCTTCAAATTTCAAATTCCAGATTCCAGATTCCAAAATTCCAAGTTCCAAACGGTACAACTAACATGCCCGTAGCGCAGGCAAATGGCAAACATGTTGTATTGCCCGATTCCTCCGTCGGCAGCGCTGCAAACGGAACGAACGAAAGAAAAACAAAACAATGAACGCCCACAACATCACTGCAACTCCTGTTTATTCTGAACACCAACGAAAGCGTGCCAATCTCCGCCCCCCACCCCTCAAC
>MEHQ01000636.1:21050-110700 GCA_008828725.1 Saccharina japonica
GCGGGGGGGAAGGGGGGGGGCGTACTCATTTGCTGCTTGCCTTAGTTATTTGACCATTGACCACGCATCCCTTTCGAGGGGGGGGGTGACGGGGGGTGACGGGGGGGGTGACAGACAAGCATAGAGGAAGAAGCAAAAGGACGCGCCTGTTACGGGGTGGGCTATTGTTGTAACAAGAGTAATCATAATCCACGATGGACCCAAAAAACATGCATCCCCCCTAAATTGTACACGCCATATTATTACGGAACACCATAAATAGTAAATCGGACCAAATATTGTTATTACAGGGGTCCATAGTAAATAGGACCTACGGTGCACACAAAAACATATATGTTTTACTATTTTTAGTAACAAAATTTGGTCCTATTTACTATGGTCCTCCGTGATAGTAAAAAAAGCAAAATATATTCGTAGATTTTTGTGTGTACCATAAGGTCCTACTCGTATAAACTATGGTCCCCCGTTATAGTAGTTCACACTTGACACATCACGTTTCGGCTTGACACGGTGGTGGGCAAAACTTGATTCGGTCGCTCCCCCTACTGCTGCTGCTGCTACTGCTGCTGAGGTTAACGCTGCTCCTGCTGCTGTTGTGCATGCTGCTGTTGTGCCTGGTACTGCTGCGTCTGCTGCTACGGTATATGGGTAGTTGCTGCTGCTGCTGCTGCTGCTGCTGCTGCTGCTGATGCTGCTGCTGTTGCTACTGCTGATGCTGATGCATAGCTGGTGCTGCTGCTGTTAGCTGGTACTGTTGCTGCTGCATACTGCTGCGTCTGCTGCTACGGTATACTGGTAGCTGCTACTGCTGCTACTGCTGCTGCATACCTGGTAGCTGCTACCGCTGCTGCATAGCTGGTACTGCTGATGATAGCTGGTACTGCTGCTACATCGCTGGTACGGCTACTTCTGCTGCTGCTGCGGTATACTGGTAGCTGCCACTGCTGCTACTGCTGCTGCTGCATAGCTGCTACTGCTTCTTTAGCTGCAGCTGATGCTGCTGCTACTGTATGCTGCTGCTACCACTTGCTGCTGCTGCTTAAGCTGCAGCTGCTGTTGCTGAAGCTGCAGCTGCTGTTGCTGCTGCTATTTGCTGCTGCTGCTGATGCTGATGCATAGCTGGTACTGCTGCTGCATCGCTGGTACTGCTGCTGCATCGCTGGTACTGCTGCTGCATCGCTGGTACTGCTGCTGCATCGCTGGTACTGCTGCTGCATCGCTGGTACCGCTACTTCTGCTGCTGCTACGGTATACTGGTAGCTACCACTGCTGCTACTGCTGCTGCATAGCTGCTACGGCTGATTTATAGCTGCAATAGCTGCTGCTAAGCCGCTGTCGCTTGAGCTACTGCTATTGCTGCCGATATCGCTCTGGGATCGCCGCAAAGAAAGTCTCGCCAAAACAAACGCTCTAAAGACAAAAACGCATGAAAAAAATCAATAGAGCAAAAAACGAAAATAATGGGGTGCGAACGAAAACAAAAACAAAAACAGCACACACCGATCAACACCTACACACGAGCGCAGAGCTAAAGCCTCCCCGATTTTTTTTTGTTAGGCGTCGGTTTGCTCGAACACTATGATACTACACTGCAGCAAACACATACCGCTCGTACTAGGTATAGTTCTGAGCAGAATCAAAAATCTTCCGAAAACTGGGCCCCGGACGGAGGACGGAGGAAAGGGGGGTATGGTGCCAGCCATCAAAAAGGATCGGGGACGGGGGGGGTGGGGTTGTTACAATGATCTCGGAATGATCCCCGAACCGATGGGAGCACAAGCACTACGGCCAGGCCCACCGGTATGCCCCTCCGCCCCCACCGCTCGCTCGCAACCGTAAGAAACTACGAAAACCACCACAACCGCCACAGCCTCAACCAACACCACCAACAACACCAACGATACCAACACCAACACCTAACGCTACAAAAACACCCCTGTCTTGCGACCCTGACCCTCCCCCCTCCCCCCTGCGCCCCCCCCCCCCCCCCCCCTCCAAGCACGGAGGTAAAACCCTCCTTCAACAGAGCTGAGCTACAGCATATACCGTACGAAACAACGCTCACCTTCTTTCCCTAAGCGGGTCTTGCACAGCCGGCATTTCACATGGGCCACTGTAAAAAAGAATGGCGCGCAATACATACAGCACATACAGCACATACCAGGCACAAAAAGAAGCACACACACACGCGAGCGGCAAACACAGTGGGCGACGGAGAGGGGGTAGGAGGGATGGGAGGGGGGCGGGGTAAACAGGAAAAGAGAGAAAAGAAAAAAGAAAAAAACGAGGCCGCAGAGCGTTACGAACGAGTTCCAGAAAAAAAAAAAAAAAAAATTCTTCATCCCGCCCCCTTCCCCGCCCCCTGAAAGCACTACTGAACGAGCAGCGGGGGGAGGGGGGGCGCGGAAAAGAAAAACGAACACGGAAAAGACCAAGCCAATCGGTTGCCTTCACAGAGCAGAAGCGTTGGTGACTGCGGCAAAACTTAATTGGCTCTCATGAAAAACCCTTATCCTACTGAAAACAAATAGTTATGACAACAAAAACTCGTCGTGCATATGTATGGAGGCATGTTAAAGATGAGGGGTAGCACGTTTTTGCCTCATGAGGCAAATGCTTACGAATGGCCGGGCTCCTTAACCCAATATGGTTGGAAAATCATTACAACAATATCACGGGGGAAACATAGTAATCAGGACGAAATATGCTTAGTAAAAATGCTGGAATATCTTGGTTTTTGTGTGTGTGTCATGGGTCCTGATAACTATGCCTCCCCTGTAATAGCGTTTTTGTATCATGTTTTTCGTTTTACACCTTAACCAATTCAGGACTGAAAAAACTGTCCCACACTAATTCCAAGTACTTTGTCCCCCAAATTCGTGGGACCAGTTCTTAAGGGGTTAACCCTTTTAGGACTGCAGTCCCGTTTTGGGGACAATCCACTCTAATTCTAAGTAATTTGTCCCCAAAACGGGACTCCAGTCCTATAGGGGTTAAGGCTCTGGGATGGTTCGTCGGGTTTCAAATTTTAATTTTTCCCAAAAACAGAAATTTGGGTGAGGTATATTATGGAAACCCTCAAGCGAGGAGCCTCGGAAATTTTAGTTAGGCGCTACCCCTATAAGGCAAATATTAATAGCACGCGTCTGAAAAAATACATCGTATTATATATACGTACCGGGTACATGTATAGATCTACCAGTATACCGTACCGGTACAGTAGGGCACCATGCTAGCGCTTTATCGTCCCCTCGCTTTTCGACGCGCATGCAAGAACGAACAACATCAGCGACTACGTACTCCGCGCGCCCCGATCCTGATAAAGCCTTTGTGGGTTTCCATAGTGCTCACCAAAGACGCGTATACGATATACACAGAGAAAAAAAGAGAAAGGGCATGAGAGAGAGGTGGACAGAAAGGAGTGGAAGGAGAAACGAAGCGAGGGGGAGGGCAAGAAGAATACAAGAACAAAAAAGGGGGGCGCATCGCATCGTCCCCCAACCCCCCCCCCCCCACACCCGAAATAAAAAACGCCACCTCACAACCAAGCACTCACCGTCTCCAATCATGACCCGGGGCGGGGTGTCCACATCCGGTTTCAGCCGCTGCACCGGGGCCTCCACTCCCCCCACCCCCTCCCCTGCTGCTCCCGTGCTCCCACACGCACCCGCTCGGGCCCCCTCCCCTCCCCCCATCTCGGCAGCAGCAGCGGCGGCTGCAGCAGCAGCAGCAGCAGCCGAGGCAGAGGCAACAGCAGCAACGGCGGCAGCCACCGCCGCCTCCCACTCCCGCGATTTCTGGCTCTCCGTCGTCTCCGTCGTCTCGGAGGCGGGCGACGCTGCTTGCGCCGGGGTTGCCGCGGCAACTGCCCCCGCCGCCGCCGCTGCCGTCGCCGTCGAAGCCGCTGGCGGCTTTTGATCGGAAGAGATAACAACGGTAGTCGCAGTTGAGGCCGGTGATGAGGCGATAGGTACCGGTCCGGCGCAAGGGTCTGGCTTTATTTTCTTGTTCGCGCCGGGAATGGCGGCGGCGGCGGTGGTGGTGGTGGTGGTGGCGGCAGCCGAAATCGGGTCGTCGTTGCTCCCGGGAGGCGTTTCGGCAAGGTCGTCGCCACTGCCACTGCCGCTGCCGCTGCCTGCGCCGCCGCGGCCGTTCGCCTCCTCCTCTTCAAGCGTGGCGCTCTTCCGCTTGTTCTTGTGTTCTTTGTTGCAAGTGCCGCTGCTGCTGCTGCTGCTGCTGCCGCCATTGTTACTGCTGTTGTTTTTCTTGTCCCCTGCAATCATCCCCGGCGCATCGTCCGTTTCTTTTCCGGCCTTTCGTCCCGGGAACACTAAAGCAGCGGCGGCGGTGGCGGCGGCGGCGGCGGCGGCAGGCTCCGCCTTCACCCCGGCAACGACGCCACCGCCTCCCTGGTTCTGGCTCGCGTCCATCGCGCCAGACGCGCGAGACGAGGCGCAGCTCTCTTTCCCCTCCGTCGGCTCCGCCCCCGCTCCTGCCACCACCACAGCTCCTCCCAATGCCGGCACAGCCGTCGCACCGCTTCCCCTCTTCGAGTTGCTGCTGCTGCTGCTGCTGCTGCTGCTGTTGCTGTTGCTGCTGGCGATTCCCCCGCAACCCGATCCGCCGCTCGCGGTGGCTGCGACCGGCTTCCCCCGCGAGCCTTGGCCCGCCACCGCCGTCCCCTTTCTCTCCTTCTTCGAGCCTGCGTCGCTCCACCCCCCGGCCCCCAAGCCTTCCCCTCCCTGGTCCTTCTTGGCCCAGCCGCTGCCTCCGCCGGCGCCCGTAACGAGGGGGGCAGCGCGGCGCACCGGGCCCGGCTTCTTCTTCTTCGACGGAGGCGTTTTCGCTCCCCTCTTTGCCCGCTTTCTCGGGGCGGCCGACTTCGATCCCGATGGGGTAGCGGCGGCGGCGGCGGCGGCGGCAGTGTTGACTGTGGCGACAGAGGCAGCAGCAGCGGCGGCAGCAGCAGCCGTAGGGGCGGAGCCGCCGGCGGCAGTGGTGATGGTGGTGGTGGTGGTGGTGGTGGTGGCTGCCGTGCTGGATTTCCCTCCAACAGGAGTACTCGTAGTAGTAGCAGCAGTACTAGTCTCCATCTCTGCCTTTGGCGAGGCCGGCATTGCCGCTGAGGAGAGGGCGGCAGCGGGCGGTGGTATGCCGGGTACGGTTTGGGAGGAGGAGCGGGGGGGAGCGCGGGGGCGAGTTTTCGGGGAGGCTTTCGTCGCTTCGGCAGGGGTGGCGGCGGGGGCGGCCGTGCCGGCTGCTGCGGGACTGCGTCCCGGGGAAGCCGATGTTTGCTGCTGATCGCGCGTTCGCTTCGCGCGGGACCGGTTGGCTGCGGCGGCGGCGGCGGCAGTGGTGGTGGAGGCGGTCGTGTTGGTGGCGGCGGTGGTGGCGATCACGTCTGCCATCGCTAGCTTTGTAACAGCAGTAGCACAAGCAACAGCAGCAGCAGCAGCAGCAGCAACACCAGAAGCAGGAGAAGCAGCACCGGCAGAAGTAGCAACAGCAGCACCATTAGTACCAGCAGCAGCAGCAGTGGCGGCGCCCCTCTTTTTCGCCGTCTTCGGCGGGGTGGCTCGCTTCTTTGGCGGAGTGGCTCGCTTTGCACCTTTCCTCGTGAAAGTCTCCATCCCCTTCGCCGCCCTCTTCTCGCCCCTCTTCGAGGGCTCCGGCGAGGAAGACGCCGCCACCACCCCCGCCGCCCCTACCGGCGCTGCCGCCGCCGTCCCCGCCAATGCCGGAGATTCGTGTCCACTCTCGCCACCGTCATTCTCCTCCGTCTGCTCCTTCTTGGGCGAAGTGGTGATCGTGCCAGCAGCAGCAGCAGAAGCACCCGGAACAGCAGTAGTAGTAGCAGTAGCAGTGGTCGCTACCTCCGAAACTTTACCCTTACCATCATCGCGATTTGAGTGAGAGTCCGCCTCTCCGGGGGAGACCTTGGGGACCTTCCGGGGGGGTGACCGCCTTCCCCTCGGACTCCCCTGTCCGGGCGGCGTTACCATGGCCGCAGAGGCGGAAGCCCTGCTATCGACAACGGCGGAGGTGGCGCCTGTGGCAGAGCCGGCTCTAGCGGCAGCTCGATCAGACGAGGGAGTCGGACTTCCTGTCACCTCCCCCGCCACCTCCACCACCTGCGCCCTCTGTCGCTGCTCCCCGCTGGAAGGTCGCTCCTGGCCGCCAGGGGAGGAGGGCACCCCCGTTCCGATGGGGACGTCGGGAGACAGGGAGCGAAGGGGGGGCCTCTCCGGCGCTGGCGTGGAGTGGTCACGCACGATCCACGCGTCGAGGGTGCGCGCCGGTGCCACCTTCGCGGGAGCCTCGCTGTTCCCGTTGCGCCCCCGCTTGTTCTTCGAAGAGGATGGCTTCGACTTTTTTGGGTCCTCCTCCGGCGAGGCCTTCTTTTTTCCGGCGCCTTTTTTCGCCGCTCCTTGGCGCTTGGCACTGGGCGCTACCGCGGGTCTCGCCCGCGGGTCGGTCTCGGTCTCGTGCGGGGCCATGGTGAGGATTCGACCGCGGGGATGGGAGGGGAGGCAGCACCTCAGCTGATGCGCGATGGGTCTCTGTCTCTGCGGACCTACTTGCGATGCTTCGCTGCTTGCTCGCGATGAGAGATTTTTAAAATTCCATGAACGCCCAAATACTATACCAACTCCAATTTCGTATTCCGCCGCAAAAGCAACACCCAATCAGAACTCAAGCACCCGGCAGTTTCGCGTTGTTTTGTTTCGCGTTGTTATGCTGATTGCTCGTCTTTCGTCGAGTCGTCGAGCGCTCGATCACGACGAACAGCCAATATCAATCAGTTTCTGCGTCTTGTAGTGCTTGTATTGGGCAACGCTGAGAAGTACACACACCCCTATTCCTGAGCACTGCTCTGGTACGAAGGGCTACCAAACCAACTTTCCACAGGAGAGAATTACTACCGACGGGTCGGTGGGTCAGACGTAACAAATAGTCAACCAGGTACTCGTAGTGAGCGCCGTTTCGGTGTACGTACGCGTACCATGTAACAGAAGACGAAACTCCGCTCGTCGTGTTCTCGCGTTCAGGCGGCGGGGTGCTTCGTGCTTCCCATACCCTCCGAAGCAAAATGACGATGTGGACTCCCTTTTTGTTATCGCGCGCGGTCGAACGATACCTAACACCAGCTGCTTCATACTATATGCACACCCACGAGTACCTCTCTACAGTAGTCGTATGATACGCGTATTCCCGGGCAAAGGTGTCGCTGTACGCAGGAATAATTAGAGTATTACAGTACCTAGCCTGCAGTATACGACACATAAGTACCCGGCAGCCTGCAGTACGGGTGCCTCTCGACATTAAACGCAGACCTGACGCGGATACGAGTACGTATAATTACTTGGGTTGTGCAGTACATACATAGGCCAAGACAAGTACAACAGTATAGAGCACACACCCTTTACTCCCAAGTAAGAAATTCCATGATGGGACGTCGTCCAATGATGCCATTATTCCTCATTGCAACAACTTTACAGCACTCGCATTGACCTACGTACGCGAGTCTACATGGTGTGCATACGAGTTACTGTATTCACAGTACTGCCTGTCGTACATGTGCGTGCCGGTATACGTACGTAGGTGCGCAGAGTACGTTCGAGCACGTTGAACGTACGAATTCAACACACCTCAGTGCGCTACGTACGTAAGGATTGATTGATTCAAAGCCGACTCCGTCGTCTGCACCTTCCACCCTACGTAGCAGTGAGAGCGAAAGTACCACAGGCATCAAGACAATGACTTTACCGCACGCACCTACAGTACATTAATTTCCGCAGGGCGGCGGAAATGTGTCAGCGAGCGGGGGGAAGGCCGACTCGGACGCTCTGAATCTCAGGCGCCCGACTATGTTACCGACCAGCGACTCGGTAGGCTACTGGCTACTGCTGTAGCGAAGTACCTATCACTAACACACAAGGGAGGCGAAATATAGTCACAGCAAAGCCTCCACGATCCACATGCCCAAACGCCTTTATTTATTTGAGGGTATCAAGCAGTTGTGTTTTCTGCTGGGTGGCTTCTAGAAAACGACTATTTATAGTTCGCGCCGAACTTCGTGAAGAAGAGGGCGTCCGCTCCCGCCATTCTCCTTCAAGGAAACAACGCGCCATTCAAATGTTGTCGACAATGGAACCCCCAGTGTCCGCCAACTCCCTGCACAATCTCGCAATCCCTCCAATGTTGGTCTTCCTCCGACTAGAACTCTATCGTCATCATCATCAGCCAGTCATTATAATATTCTCCCAAAATTCCCAGCCCGTTCCCGCTACGTATTTTTTCGTGGGCGACACAAAATAATGCCACCACACGTCTGTTTCAGCGTCAATTATCTTGGCAGTTTCAGCGTCACCCTATCTACAGAGCAAAAGAAAAAATGGCAAAGGTTCCGTCTAACTCAGCGTTTCCATTTTAAGCCAAGCAAGCCAACCCCCCCTCCCCCCCGACCAGAGCCCTCCTGGACCCTGTCCGTAAACTGAGCCTGTCAACATCGTCTGGGCCGTAAACAATGCATTGACCGAAAATGGCAAGGTGTTTAATGTACTGTAGTGTGTTGTCACAAAATATAAAAGTGTTTTGACGCTTTGACGCCTCGCCTTGGCGATAAGTATCGTCTGGGCACAACGAACAACTTCTCACCAGACGCTAACTTCCGTCGACCAACTTTCAAACATATTCCTTCTGCCACAGCAACCCTGATCACATCGCCAAGCGCGGGTAGAAAACCGCCTCCGAGTGCAATAATAATAGCAGTGGCTCGAAGCTATCTCGGTATATATATATGCGTACTTGCGTACAGTAGTACCCCCTGAAATGGTGTGATAATACCCCACGCCGGGAAGCACCGCGGCTTTCGTGTGTCCTTCCCTCTTTCCGTTTCATCAGCCAATGCTCTACTGCCACCGGCACCGGCGTGCGCCGAAAGAGACTGCACTGCTTCTCGTCATCACCTGCGAAACACATGGTAGTATATTGAACCGAAGCGTTATCGGCGTAGGGGACAGGGAAACAAAACAAACACGACCGAAAAAACAAATTGGTTCCCGGTTTCGATCGACAACAACCGACAGAGAAAAATCGACCGAAAAACGGTTTTTCGGTTCTCGGTTCCCAACACTGTCAGCTGTACGACACCAACAACGAACGGCGTCCCTTGTCGTTCCTTTCGACGCCTTGCAACGGTTTCTATTGCCGATGCCAACCCCGCGGGCTTCTTCCGTCCTCGGCCAACACGATGTTGCTTTCCCAGGCATGCCACTCCTATGGAGGGAGTACACTTGAGCCTCTCAGGTTCCTCTAACGTCAGGATTCTACTATTATAGATATTCTGTAGTTCACTCGAAAATCGTCTACGGGGAAGTAGTGTGCGCAATCGAAAGGAGGGGGTTTCTTTACCACATATTCGACGGTATTATGGCGGAGGATCACTGCTTGCTGCTGTTCTGCACGATATGAACATAACTAATCCTAACCCCAACTCTAACCCTAACCCAAGCAGCCAATGTATGGGGGGCCAGATGTGTGCTACAATAGAGGTAGTCCCAGTGACACTTTTTGGCTGAAACGTTTTGTGGATGGTCGGCCTCCTTAACCCGAAACCGTCGGACATTTTTTCGTTCTTTAGCGTTGCAATATGTATCACCGTGCACTTGGGCCATGGGATTGCGCATCGGGTAGAACTTTTATTTTCCTCCATTTTTCGTTTTTTACTTGCTATTAGTATAGAGCTCTTGAAGTGACCACCCTCAGAAGGCAAGAATGGTGCAGCACCTCTATCATACCATGCGTCGCTATAGTAGTCGTCTTCGTCTCGTACACAGCAGTGTGCGTCAACCATACAGAGTCGCATAAGGGGTGAACTCTACGCATCAGACGGTCAATCTCATGGGCTACGAGTATATAGGCATCTGACGAAAAAAAAAACTGCACCACACGTTAATATGCGGTGCTTCAGTGTGATATCATCGTAAATGGGGTCTTCTTGTAAACGTGTTGCGTAGTTTTTTTGTTGATTGAGGGCGAGGCGGTTGATTCCCTGTGTCTTTTCCCAACTATATACGGCTCCAGCTTCGACCGTTTCGCGTTCGACGGGCTGCGGTTCCTCGCCGTTATTTCCCGCTTCATCTAGGGGGGCGTCCTCGGATGATAGGATGGTTGGCACTTCGGTTTGGCGTCGTTAACCCTTCTAGAACTGCATCTATATTCTCCGTTTGAGGACAGGACACTTGGAAATGGTGTAGGCTGGTTTTTTAAGTAGTATTAAATAGTAGGAAAAGTACTCGTAGATTAAAATACTGCGTGCGATGTCCTATGATACCAAGGGGGCATTGATTGTCCGGTACAAAGCCATAACAATATTCGTACCCCCGCGTGAAACCCGGGGTTAGACCCGGGATATCCCCTAGCGACCACGGCCATCTGCCCGTCGTATACTACCGTAGTACCAGATATATACCAGCACCAGGACGTCCGTGATACTACCGTCAGCTATATAACGCCACCGCATCAACACCGACAGCAGTGATGCCAAGCTCGTCAGCCGCAAGACAGCAGAATACGAATTCTCCTGACTTTGGGTCCGTGTGGTGTATGTTTTGAATTGTAATCCGTCGACGCCACCACCTTCGGACAAGTCAACAAGCCTCGACGGAAGTAGTGCGTGCGGGCTGTATGCCGCTTTTCTTCCCGCATGCACACGTCCCAGCGTTGTAGAAAACATTAAACCCCAGACCGGTATACGTACGTACCAGCTTACTACCTAGCAAAAACTTCACCTACCTATGGACCTGTCATGATTGACCGGCACAATATTACTGCGTATTAGGGGAAGGACTGCTACTACTACAGCTTGTTCAAGAGCATCACGCCTTCAACATTTTCCGACCTAGAACGCCGTATAGCCCCCCCCCCTCTCCCAATTTAATGTGAACTGCTTTTCGTCGGTCTATGCTTGGTCTATGAAGTATATATTTCCGCGGCCACCATATCTACGATCGAAATAGTCCTAGAAGGCTAAAGCTGTGTGTCCTCGACGAAAAAACCTTCCGCAACTGGATCGGCGAGGAATACACAGCAAAGCAGCAGTACTCGACAGCTCGTAATTATTTGGGAGTTACCTACAGTAGTAAGGATTTCAGGCTCGAGTTTTGGACGAGACAAGAATTAATGTGGCCAATGTTGTTATGTACTGAAAATAGAGTAGTACGTAGGAGACTTCGAGTCTGTGTGGCCCAACACAGACGACATAAGAGTGTCGCATACGTATACTATTAATACTACTGCTGTAGTACCCTACACACCGTCGCTGCATTTTGTGGTACTTTGTCTCGTGTGGTTTGGGTGCCACGACCTGTATAAAAAGAACGGCCTCCTGCTGTAATGAGCATGCGGCAGATGTTGGACAACCGTAACGATTCAGAACTGTTACGAGGCCCGCTGTTTTGTGGCATGCGTACTCGTACGTAGTACTCGTGTACTCGTACATTCGTTGTGTATTTTTGTATTTTTTTCGTATTAGTTGAGAAAGAGTGTGTTGTTCACACTAACTTCAGTATAATACGTAACCGCTCTCCCAATTTTTAGAGGCTCTTTGTTTGTTTCTTATGAGGGGGGCTGGTTCTGTTGTCGTATCGCAGGGTATTTATGTATTTATACCACAGGTATAGCAGCAGTAGGCAGTGTGTGAGTGTTTAATTGATGCTGCTTTCGGGTTTTCGGGCTATCATCGAGAGGAGAGAGGACCGCAACGCCACAAGCGCCACGTACGTACGAGCGTCCGGTACAAAACGGCTACAAAACAGCGCGTACAACTTGCAAAAGGAACAATAAACAAAAACAACAAAGATATACAGCATCACCGACGACACAGCTGTGCAATGATGCAAGGACCATATCATCAGCCACCAATGTGCCGGATGACGCGTAGAGCACTCGGGTGGCCATCCTGCGTTACTATGTACTCTCGTACCAAGTGAGAGAAATGTGTGTATTTCGAAGTTTCGAAACTGGGTTTCAACGAACATGGTAAGGCTTTATCTTTTTTCGAGAACACTGCGCCGGCGTTCGTGTGCAAGAAGAGTGACCAGCAGCCCATTCGTCTTGTTCTGTCCGCTGTGCACCTCCTCTTCCCAAGGTGAGACTTCACGTAGCACTTGGCCTGTTGGAGCAGGTAGACCTGTTGGTGATGGCTGGCCTTTCCTTTAGAGGCGACTTGAGCGACCGCAACGACAAGTAAAAACGCACGCCGAGTCACCCACACCAACGATGGACCTTGACCAGTGGTGCACCCATCAGCCCTTGGAAGGGCCGAGACGATCTTCCGATTGCCTTGAAGCAGGAGGTGCCTGTCGGATGACCGGGAGACGAGAGCTTCTCGTCTCCCCGAGAAACTCTCGGGGTCATCCGCCGCGAAGTTTGCTGGCGGTGCGAGTTGCTGCTCGCCCGCGATTTCGAGATCATTTCTTGTTCTTCGACGGCCGAATTTCAGGCCGCACAGAGCCTTCTGTGTTGTATACACTCTGGTGCTGCTGTGTGTACTCGTGTGCCCAAGGTACAGGGAACACCCCCAAGTATCGTACGTATCCTTCTCGAAAGATGTCCTTGCAGCCTTTGGGGTGTCGTCAGCTGGATGGCGGTAGGGAATCTACAGCAGTAGGTCATGCCTGGCCCAAGACCTGCCGCTCTTTGCAGGGCTCTCCCGACAAGCGTCGGACTCCCAAGTCGGCCACGTTGTGACGAGGTCAACGGTCAACAGGTTAGGTACTCCAGCAAAAAAAACGCGGAAAATCGCTCCTGTATACTCCTCTGAGCGCACGCCGCCAGTATTCTCTACTCGTACCGGTACCAGGTATGAAGTGCAGACCGGCGAAAAAGAAGAGAACGAGAGGACAGACTCTCAGAATCGCCAGCGACTTTCTGTGCTACGAGCAGTGTCATTTTTCATTTTTCTCTCGTTTTCTTCCTTGTTTTTTATTACCGCTCTGTCCGGAAATGTAAAGGGACCATTTTGATATTGATATTGATATTCAAACACTCCTCACACTTCCGCACAGCGCGGTATATACGTACCTATATACAGGTTTGCGTTTTTTATCTTGTTTCTTATTTCTGACGCAATTTCTTATTTTCTTGTACTTCTTCGTACCACAGGAAAGAAAAAACAATACAAAATGCGTCGACCAGAATTGCGTTTCAAAAGAAATCTCGACACCCCTCGTATACGTAGGTAGTTAGTTTCCATTTTCGAGAAGCAGACACGGGAGGGTATCATATCCTGAAATCAAGTACTCGTGAAGCAAAACTGTGACAAAAATAGAGTTTCGATTTTCGTTTTATGTAACGTGCGTATGCACGATTTTTCCAGAACTCCCACCCCCATTGGTTTATTTATTACGAGCGAACACGAGAACACGAGTGATTCTAATTTCGATACGTACTCGTAGCTCTTTTTTTAGGGACCCCCCATAAAATCTGCCAGGTGAATCTAGTGCTGCTGTACGTATTACCACGGGGACGAGGTGAAAACGCACCCCATGATCTCCCTCCGAAAAAAAAAACATCCACCACGAAAAAATGCAAAACCCTCCATATGCAGAGTCCCTGGTCCCTGGACCATCAACCAGTACAGCGGACAACAAACGCAAGACAGGTATGTAGCAGAACAGACGCCGGGTCGCCCACGCACGCACAGGGCAGTGTCACGGCTGGAGGGCAGCGTCACGCCTGCTGCGCGTCACTTCTGCTGCGCGGCAACAGGGACCGCCCGAACTACGACGTTTCTGGTCTCCATGCTGTTTGCTGTGTTTTTTTTTTGTCTGGTGTTCTTTTTCAGCATACAAACACGTGTCGAGAGACCACAACTCTTGGGTTATCGCACCACGTCGCGAGATAGCCGCTGCCGAGGCTGTGCGCACCCAGTGCCTCGGATAGGAAGGGCCGGCTAGGCTATATACCTACCTGATGTGCTCTGCTGGTATCTCATGTGCTTGCTGTTTGTGCAATGCCTTCTATAGAAACCTACGAATACCTCCGAACAAAATTCAAAATTGATTTTCACTCGGTTTTGGGTCCCTATGAATTCCTACTGCTGCTGTATGACTACATTACAGGACCGCTAATAGGAAGCAGGCTAATAAGAAAGCCAGACTGAGATTTGGAGGAAAATAATACATTCGGGAGTCGTCATCTTGAAATTAGTGTAGAAATAAGCACCCTCTCTCAAACAAGAAATCTAGCCTGGACCAGATCCCCTGTTTCTTATTGCAATAGGTGTCCTATACTATACTGTACTGCACGAGTACTCGTACAGCGGAAATAAGCACCCTCTCTCAAACAAGAAATCTAGCCTGGACCAGATCCCCTGTTTCTTATTGCAATAGGTGTCCTATACTATACTGTACTGCACGAGTACTCGTACAGCGGAAATAAGCACCCTCTCTCAAACAAGAAATCTAGCCTGGACCAGATCCCCTGTTTCTTATTGCAATAGGTGTCCTATACTATACTGTACTGCACGAGTACTCGTACAGCGGAGGATTTTTTGTAGGTGTAGCGGACCGAGAACGGTACGGCTGTTCGCCGAAGTGCAGGACGGCTATCATAGGGGTGGCCGCTCACCGGCTGGCGGAGTGGCGGAAAGTTTGACGTAGGCCAGTGGCCACTGGGGTGGGGTGGGGTCGGGTGTGATCGGCGGACGAGTTCGTACTCAAATTCAAGTTGTTGCACCCCCTGGTTTTCGTGTACTCGTTTCTTGCTACATTTTTTTTGGTGATTTTGTTGTTTCTTGTTCTTCATCAACACCCATTGCAACACGAGTTGACGACAGCCATTAATATTACAGCAGTTATAAATATTCTGCTGCGCGAGTTCCTAGCGACAGCAATACAGCTATTGTTCCATTGTGACCATTGTGACCCTTCGTACACCTGTATGCCGGCGTCCCCGGTGGAATGCTAGGTGAATCTCGTCCATGTTAGAGTCAAGGTCGTGAGTTCGAGCCCCCCCGAGTGCATGCTCGTAGGTTACTTTTTCTCGCAAAAAAATCGTGTCTAGCGGAAAGCGCGAGAGCGTGAGTTAGTAAAATTCGAGGAAAATCGACGAGCGTTGGGAATGCTGGACCCTCTGCGCGATAAAATTCCTGGCACGAACCGTAGTGGGCAGGAGGGAGAACAGCCTGCTTTGTGACCCCGGATCTCAGTTACGACCATGGAGGGAGGGGGGCAGAAGCGCGAACATAATAAATAGGATGGAACATATATATATATTTTAAATGCACGAAGGGTGTCATGCCGTTTCGTTTTTTTGTCGTGCAACTCCCCTCGGTACGTACCGGTATATTTCTCATTCGTTTCCTCCATCCGTGTCACCCTTTCTCCGGTCCTCTGTCGTTTCTTTTCGCCTTGCTTCAGTTCACACTCGGATGGTGTACTCGCAGTGTCCTACTGTTGTTGGCCAACTTTCCTGCCCCCCCCCCCGACTTGGAGGTGTCTCTATTAGGAGTAGGAACGGTGCTCCGTCTCGAAAGGGATGCGTGGTCAATGGTCAAATGACTAAGGCAAGCAACAAATGAGTACGCCCCCCCCCCCCCCCCCCCGCCGCCAAAGCAATGTCTGCCTGGTGGTGAAAACCCAACTGCTCCGTCCCGGCATGTAGCGATGCGAGGGTCTATGGTCATACAGACTACGGCCATGCAGAAATGAGTACACCCCCCCCCCCCCCCGGTCCTGACATGCGAGGGTCTAGGCATATATACGACTACGGCCATGCATATATATCGAGTACACCCCCCCCTCCCCTTCACGTCACATATGATCTAACACCACCTGCTGGACTAAAATAATGCCCCCCGGCAATTCTGAAGAAGTGTGCATTTAGCGAGCGTTTCCTTTGAGCAACGCCGACGACGCCAATCACGGGGGACCGTAGCAAACAGGACCAATTATTGTTACGTAGTAAAAAGAGGTAAACATATAGGTTTTAGTGTGTACTATAGGTCTTATTTACTATGGTCCCCCGTAAATTGCCGGGTGTGCAGCTAACACTTTGCACATCCCCCACCCCCCCCCTCCCCCCCGCCCTGTTCCCACTTGTCTCCGTAATGATCCACCTCGACCTAATCCCACCCGGATATATCATACGTACAGAGTACACGACAGATGTTGAGAATGTCTTATTTTTGGCCAGACTGGAACTATTACGTGAGACTGAGTGTAATCCAATCCACACTATTTTAGTACGAAGAGGTGGCATTCTTATTTCCCCCCCCAAAATCTCAGTCTCAAATTCTCAATTATCTGACCCCGCGAATATTACCGGTCGCCGGCAGGGCTCACGAAGCAAAACCCCGATCGCACGCCGCCTACCTTATCCACCCCAATCGAGGATTCCCACCAACGGCCATATTATTAGAGGAAATAAACAACAGACACAATAAACCAGAATATTCTAAAAGGGGAAAAAGCGACAAGACGCGAAAAAAAACAGAACATTCTAAAAGAGGGCGTACAGAAATTTATTTGCAGACTCGGTTGGCAAGTAGGGTTCCCCATGAAAATCGGGTATACCAGGCATACGTATTATGCGTGTGGCCTTATTTTGCAGTACCGTTATGCAAACAAACCCTGTAAAAACCCTGCACAGGACCACGAACCCCTGTTTTTTTTTTCCAGGGCCTCCTCCGGCTGGCCAACGCTTTGTCTGCGCGTTGGTTGCCTCCCCGACCCATCCCCAACATCCTCACCATACCCCCGATCCGTAAGCAAAAGGTCGTCATGGCAGCACAACAACAACCCAATAGCAAAAACACCAATTTAGAAACGGTGGCGACCGTGACAGCAACAGAGAGCTACGTAGCTAGCAGCAGTGCCGCCGCTGCTGCCATCGCTAGGTATTGGCAGGCAGCCGCACCGTAAGCAAAAGCTCGTCATGGCAGCAGCAGCAGCAGCAGCAGCAACAACAACCCAATAGCAAAAACACTGCAAGCAGCGAGCAGCAGCTTCCATTTTCTTGTGTTTGTGGCTTGTTCTACGATAGGCAGGCCGTCGGCGCAGAGCATGCCTTAGGCTGCCCGCATTCCACCGCCGCGCGTCAACACCACCGTGCTCCAGGGACCGTTTCGAGTCTCTTGGTGCTCTCTGCGGCGGTCGGTCTGTTTCTACGGGGGCCAGGCTCAAATGTCTGCTGTCGGGAGTCGGGATACCCGCTGTGCCGCGTGCTGCTGCTGCCTGTGCTGTTTGTCTCCGGCTGTGGGCTGTATGCTTGTGCTGTGTCTACTGCTGTACAGGCTAAATGTGAAGAACACATATGTAGAAACAGGGACAAAGGGTCTGGAATTTTCCTCGGGGCAAAATCATCGGGGTATAATCATATGGACAAAAGTATTGAAGCGCCAATAGAAGTCACGATTCTTGCCTCTCCAAAGCCTGTTCGCTTCGTTTTTCTCTCATAATTACCGCAACTTCTGCCTTCGGGGTAGAATTTGATCGAGTACTTTTCCAAGAAGACTTTTGCGCAAACACTCAAATTACTCTGCAAAAGGGACCGCGTTGCCTCTGGTGTACAACTTCAGCGCAGTAAGAGCAATGTTGTCTTGTGGCTCTGTCCCGAAATATAAGCACGGTTTGGATTGAGTATGAACATGCAAGCGTGAACATGCAAGCGATCCTTATGTTTGGGGACAGAATGGTCCTTATATTTTGGGACAGAATGGTACCGCTTAGCTCTACTTTTGGCAAAGTCAAAATTGCTGCTCTGCTGCTGCTGCTGTACAAGAGCAAAAGGGCCGCGAATGTTTTCATCGCACTACAGCTCCTCCATGTCGGGTGGCCGTGACGTGCTTTGTGTTGCCCAACAACCAACCTACATACAGCAGTAGCGAGTACTTCGTATCTCGTGCATATTTATGTATGTACACGGTACAGTATTTACTACCAGGTATTCACATTCGATGGTGAGGGATGGTTTCCGTTGGATGCTCGTTCCTTTTTGTTTTCACTGCAAATACACAACTTTATATTGTAAGCCTAACGGACCCCTTTTTTACCCCTCAAGAACTGGTCCCACGAATTTGGGTACAAACTACTTGGAATTAGTGTGGGACATTTTTTTGTCAGTTCTGAACGGATTAAGGGATTAGGAAGGATAGCGACTAAAACAATGATATATTTGGTGTTTACAAGCGTCTACGAGCAGCGTGATCGCCCATCAGTATTACTAGGGCTGAGCACTGGTACAGTATGTACTGGCAGTAGGGATCTACTGATTGACCCGGCCAGTATATTCGCCAGTAGAGTTTTTCTTACGTTAAAATACGTCCAAGAAACACGCAATATTATAGCACGGAAACCCACCCAATGCGTTTCGGAAGGAGAGAGAGGGAGGAGAAAGGAGAGACAGCAGTATACTGCTGCAATCCAGCATACTGATTGGTTTTGACGACAGTATGATCACTACTGACTGAAGTCGCCCAGTGCCCAGCCCTGAGTATCACGGGTATAGGAGGATAAGGTTGCGCCCGTGCCGTGTACACGCCTGACTCCCTTGCAATGCAACCGTTGTATTGCGTATTTTCCCGTAATCACGCAATGGCCGTTGCTGTACGAGTCATTTCACCCCGTCATTTTCCCCCTTGGTATACTATTACGGGGTGGGCTAATGTAGTAAAAAGGACCTACGGTACACACAAATATATATATATATGTCTTTACCTAGTTTTACTAACAATAATTGGTCCTATTTACTATGCCCCCCCCCCCTAATAGGTCAATGGTCAAATGACTTAAGGCAAGCAACAAATGAGTACGCCCCCCCCCCCCTAATAGCCGTCGTCGAGGTTTAACGTACACCAGCAGTGGTAACAGCAGTAGCAGTAGCAGCAGCCGCGGCGGCAGCAGCAATAGCAAGTGCTCTAGTTTCTCGGCTCCGGTCGCTTTGTTTCTCGATTGTGCGAGCGGAGCGCCACCTGTATCGTTTGTTTGAGCGCTCGACCTCCCATGCGCCTCATTCCAGAAAAGGTTGGCGATAGTGAAGGGCCGCTAAAATGACTCGCCGTATTTTATGTTTTTTCGTGGTCGGATTTATTTTTATTTCTGGCCGTGATCTATATACATATACTAACGCGGGGAGTGTTAGCCGCGTGCCTACAGTTATTTGTTTGCGTTCCCCCTGCCTGGTCGGTGGAAACCCGACGTTCTCCGTCCTGGCATTGCAGTGATGAGAGGGTCTATCGTCATTGGATTTCGACCATGCATGGCATGAGGTACCCCACACCCCCCCCCCCCCCCCCCCCCCCCCCCCCCCCCCCCCCCCCCCCCCCCCCCCCCCCCCCCCCCCCCCCCCCCCCCCCCCCCTATACCCCCCTATACCCCCCCCAGGTTACCTTGTTGCACTAATGGTGAAACTACCCTCCAGGGTTTTTGTACTTTAGTTACAGGCGTTATTCTTACCGCACTTTCCCTCTCCTGTCCTGTCTTGTCCTGTGCGATGTCGACCTGTCTCGTCCCGTCGCGTCCCGTTCCTGATCCTCGGTATGATTCCGCAGGCAAACCTTACTGGGAACTCTTTTTGAAACGTAACGGCGAGTTGGCGTAAAAACAGACGCCGACTAGACAGGAAACGAGCGAGAGGGAGGTTATATAGGGAGGAGCAGCAAATAAGCGAGCACCATGTCGGTGATCGGGATCGACTTCGGCAATGAGTGCTGCAAGATCGGGATGGCGGCCAGGGGCGGGATTGACATAATCCTCAACGAGAGCTCCAACCGAAAGAACCCCACCCTGGTGAGAGAATGATACGAGGCACGAGGGTACTTTTTTACTTTTTTTTTAACGCAAATGTCTTGGATCTGTTCTTAACCCCTTAATAACTACTTGGAATTAGTGTGGAACATTTTTTTCAGTTCTGAATGGGTTAATCTGTTCTGTGATTTCGTGTTGGAGTTTTTTTTTGTGTGTGTTGTCTTCACATTAAACCCGTTCTTTCTACCCAACTACATCACTACACCCAGTGCCCGTCCTGATTATGCATCCCTCCACGGGGGAGCATAGTAAATACCCAACCTACGGTACACATGAAAACATGCATACATTTCCCGATTTTTACTAACAATATCTGGTCATACTATGGTCCCCGAAATCCTCGAGCTCACAGCTGCTGTTTTTTTTATTTATTTTTTTAATAATAGAGAGATATCATAGCAGGTATGAATTATGTGGTCACAGACTGTGAGGCAGAGTGTTCTTACTAAAACAGGAGTGGTTGTTGTTGTTGTTGTTGTTGGGGGGGTCTTATTTTTGTCACTCTTTTATCCCTTTCAAACCTGCAAGACTTTTCCAACACTAATTCCAAGTAGTTTACCCCCAAAAACGCGGTCCTTGTAACGCAAAACGTATCCCACACTAATTCCAAGTAGTAGTTTGTCCCAAAAAAAAAGCGGGCCCGGTCCTTTGTAGGACTGCAGCACCCCCATTTTTGGGGGGGGGGGAAACACTTGAAATTAGTGTGGGATGAGTTTTGCCGTTCCAAAAGGGTTATATAACGAGAGCTCCAACCGAAAAAAAAAAGAATCCGACTTTGGTGAGAGAGAGATTTCCACGAGAGACAGGGTACATCGCCAGCATAATTTTAGGGTGTACCTCCCCCCCCCCCCCTGTCTGTGTCTCGGAAATGGGCACGTATAACATCAATATTGTAGTGGGAGTAAAAGGTGGGCGTGTCGTTTTTTTTTTTTTTTTTTTTTTTTTTTTTGTACATACGTGCACCCCTTACATGCAAGTTTTTTTTCTTGTTTTTTTTTCTTTTTTTCTTTCCTTTTGTTCTTGTTCTTCTTCACTCTTTCGTTCGCTCTCCACGCGCGGTCTGTCTGTCTCCCGGCCGTCCTCGTTCCTCTTCTCGGGCGGGCCCAACCAAACCGAACCAAAACAATCCAGGTCTCCTTCCAGGGGAAGCAGAGGCTGATGGGGGAGGGGGCGGCCAGCATCGCGAAGAGCAACTTCAAGAACACGGTCAGGGAGGTGAAGCGCCTTGTCGGGCGCACTTGGGGCTCTCCCGACCTCGAGGCGGACCTCAAGCGTCTCCCCTTCAAGTGCATGTGAGAACAGCAGTATGCTCTGGGGGTACAGCCGTAGTGGTCATTCTATAGTGCCGCTTGAATAGTGCCGGTTGCCCGCTATAGTGCCTGCAGACAGGTTTCCCTTCAAGTGCATGTGACGGCGGGGGCCTGAAATACAAAACCAGCAGTACCTACTGGGGCATGTGCTGTATGTGCAGTATGTGCTGTATCTGCAGTGTGTGCTGGGTTAACGGACCGCACTCCCGGCTTTGGAACATATTACCTGGAATTAGAGTCAGATATATGTCCATGTACAGTCAGTGCAGTACTGAAAGAGTTGAAAGCATGTGCTGTGTGTGCGTGCGTTCCCCTGTATGCACGGTCCGGTATGTGCTGTAAGTGCGTGTGTGACCCTGTATGTGCTGTATGCGCAGTATCTGCTGGGTGGATATTTTTGAGGAATAATTACCAAGAATTAGAGTTATATGCATGCTTTGTGTACGGTGAAGTACTATAAGGGTTCAATAATGTGCGAGGAGAGCTGAAGTTGGCAGGCGGATGTTAATAGGGAGGGCAAGAAGGGGCTCCCCTCCCTACGTTTGTAACGCATGTGTGGAAAGGCTCACGCTTTGGCAGGCGGTTTTCGAGGAGGGGAATGGGGCGGAAAAGGCGACGGAGTTGATATCGAAGGAGGGGAAAGAGGGCGGGGGTGGGGGACCTGAAGGGTGATTTGACACAGAAGAAAAGAAGAGCAGGTGGTCGTAAACCAGAGACTGGATGTAGAACGCGAGGTCCGTACATACTATTTTTCGTGTAACAATTAACATTAGCGAAAAAAAAATGTAACGTACCTGGTATGAGAACATCGTAGTGAGCGCCCAACTGTTGGAGGTATCTCTTAGGATTAGGTACAGTGCTCCAGGAGCAGGAACGGTGTTCCGTCTCTAAACGCATGCGTGGTCTATGGTCAAATGACTGAGGCAAGCAACAAATGAGTACCCCCCCCCCACACTGCTGACAGTTTCACCTCTTGCCCCCCCCTGTCGGTCCGTCTGAATGGCTCAGTAAGCATCCGGCAACCGGGGGCGTGGGAATCGAGCTGGACTACGAGGACAGCGCACAAGTCTTCACACCCGAACAGATCGTGGCGTGTATGCTGACCAAGGTGAACGTTATAACCCCGCCAGCCGGTGCAAAGGGGGGGGCGAAGGGGGCGGCGTACTCATTTGTTGCTTGCCTCAGTCATTTGACCATTGATCACGCATCCCTTCCGAGACGGAGCATCGCTCCTACTCCTAATAGAGACACCTCAACACTTTGGCGCTCATTACGTTGTTTCCATATATTATAAAGTTTTTTTTTGCTAATCTTATCCCCGTCCTGTTTCGCCGCCTGTGGCCACCATCTATCTCCTAAGATAGCGATCGTTTTCTCGCTACTATTTAGTGTACCAAACTGCTCCATGTCACACTCGTCTATTTTCCTCATCTCCTCCTCTAGCACATCCCTTTCCTCCTTGTACCTTTCACATTCTCCCACTATGTGAACTCTACTCTCTATGGCTTTGCCACATGGGCACATCTGTGCCTCTACTTCCTCCTCCTCCCGGCTACTGGTATACCTCCTTCTTCTTTCTGGCAGGTCCAGGTCCCCTACACGAAATCGCAGTTTCAGCTTTTTCGCGAAGTCCATTGGGCCGTGCAGATACCTTTTCATTCCTATTCCTTCTCTCAACCCCCCGTACATCTCTAAGTGTTCTTCCCCTTCCACCTTCTTTCTCAGTGCTAGCCTTTCCCTTCTTTCTATCCTTTCTTTCACTTCTGTCTTGTATCCGCTAAATTTCTCTATGGCCAGCGTCTCTTTTTGGTTTCCTATTTCCTTCCATACTTTCTCGACTACGCTATCCCACCTTATTCCAGCTCGCCCTTTGGTTACTTTCTCCCATACAGCTTTATCGGCTATGGCTGGCAACCTCTTATTTGGCATGTTCTTTACTTTATATTGCCATTTCAACTTACGCACGTCTCTATTTGTCTTAAGTGGGTACATTCCCAGTTCTGCTCTCAATACTGTATTACTCGTCGTACTTGAGCATCCTAGTACTTTTTTAGCTGCTGTCATCTGTACTGTTTCCAGCTGTTTTACGAGCTTCGCGTTCCCTTCCCATACTTCTCCTGCATATTCTAGCTTTGGTACAATCACATTCATCAGTATACATCTCTTAATTCTAGTGTCAAGGTGCGAGTCTGTTAGGACTGCTTCCATCTTGCCTACGTGTGCCTTACCCTTGCCTATTATTTTATTTATGTGTGCATCCCAAGAGCAATCTTTTGAGATTTCTACGCCAAGGTACGTATACTGGTCTACGATCGGTAATTCATCTTCTCCCCACTTCCACTTACAAGTTACCGGATACCACCCAAACGCTTAACAACGTCACCACCACCGCTTTAAAAAAATACCACCACCGCCCACCATTGCATCGTTCGGTTCCTCACCATCATCGCGTTCCTCATGGAGTCCGTGTACCAGCCGGGGATGGCCATGACCGTATCAGCGACGTCAATACCGTTGTTCGCCGCCTTAGCGATCGCGAACAGCTGGGGGAAAAAAAATATGGAGGGGAGAGAGGGAGGGGGGGAAGGGGGGGGGGTCACGGCAATGCCACGGCGACGAACAAAAAACAAGGAAAAAGGCGTGTGGAGGGGAGGGGGGGGGGGCGTACTGATCTGTTCCTTGTCTCATAGTCGTTGGACAATTGGCTATACGCCTCCCAACATTTGAGCGCTCACTACGTTTTTTCCATATATACTACGTAGACACCAGGTATATATGTGTTTGTTTATCCCATCCCCTTCCTGTTTCGCCGCATGTGGCCAGCATCTACCTCTTAGGGTAGCAATCGTTTCGTCGCTACTGACTAGTGACGGGTTGAAAAAGACGAAGGCAAGGAGGGGCCTCGAAACCAAGTTAAGGAGGGGGGGGGGAGGCACAACATAACATAACCCCCCCCCACATGGAGCAGTTTGGTACACTAAATAGTAGCGAGAAAACGATCGCTATCTTAGGAGATAGATGGTGGCCACAGGCGGCGAAACAGGACGGGGATAAGATTAGCAAAAAAAAACTTTATAATATATGGAAACAACGTAATGAGCGCCAAAGTGTTGAGGTGTCTCTATTAGGAGTAGGAGCGATGCTCCGTCTCGGAAGGGATGCGTGATCAATGGTCAAATGACTGAGGCAAGCAACAAATGAGTACGCCGCCCCCTTCGCCCCCCCCTTTGCACCGGCTGGCGGGGTTATAACGTTCACCTTGGTCAGCATACACGCCACGATCTGTTCGGGTGTGAAGACTTGTGCGCTGTCCTCGTAGTCCAGCTCGATTCCCACGCCCCCGGTTGCCGGATGCTTACTGAGCCATTCAGACGGACCGACAGGGGGGGGCAAGAGGTGAAACTGTCAGCAGTGTGGGGGGGGGGTACTCATTTGTTGCTTGCCTCAGTCATTTGACCATAGACCACGCATGCGTTTAGAGACGGAACACCGTTCCTGCTCCTGGAGCACTGTACCTAATCCTAAGAGATACCTCCAACAGTTGGGCGCTCACTACGATGTTCTCATACCAGGTACGTTACATTTTTTTTTCGCTAATGTTAATTGTTACACGAAAAATAGTATGTACGGACCTCGCGTTCTACATCCAGTCTCTGGTTTACGACCACCTGCTCTTCTTTTCTTCTGTGTCAAATCACCCTTCAGGTCCCCCACCCCCGCCCTCTTTCCCCTCCTTCGATATCAACTCCGTCGCCTTTTCCGCCCCATTCCCCTCCTCGAAAACCGCCTGCCAAAGCGTGAGCCTTTCCACACATGCGTTACAAACGTAGGGAGGGGAGCCCCTTCTTGCCCTCCCTATTAACATCCGCCTGCCAACTTCAGCTCTCCTCGCACATTATTGAACCCTTATAGTACTTCACCGTACACAAAGCATGCATATAACTCTAATTCTTGGTAATTATTCCTCAAAAATATCCACCCAGCAGATACTGCGCATACAGCACATACAGGGTCACACACGCACTTACAGCACATACCGGACCGTGCATACAGGGGAACGCACGCACACACAGCACATGCTTTCAACTCTTTCAGTACTGCACTGACTGTACATGGACATATATCTGACTCTAATTCCAGGTAATATGTTCCAAAGCCGGGAGTGCGGTCCGTTAACCCAGCACACACTGCAGATACAGCACATACTGCACATACAGCACATGCCCCAGTAGGTACTGCTGGTTTTGTATTTCAGGCCCCCGCCGTCACATGCACTTGAAGGGAAACCTGTCTGCAGGCACTATAGCGGGCAACCGGCACTATTCAAGCGGCACTATAGAATGACCACTACGGCTGTACCCCCAGAGCATACTGCTGTTCTCACATGCACTTGAAGGGGAGACGCTTGAGGTCCGCCTCGAGGTCGGGAGAGCCCCAAGTGCGCCCGACAAGGCGCTTCACCTCCCTGACCGTGTTCTTGAAGTTGCTCTTCGCGATGCTGGCCGCCCCCTCCCCCATCAGCCTCTGCTTCCCCTGGAAGGAGACCTGGATTGTTTTGGTTCGGTTTGGTTGGGCCCGCCCGAGAAGAGGAACGAGGACGGCCGGGAGACAGACAGACCGCGCGTGGAGAGCGAACGAAAGAGTGAAGAAGAACAAGAACAAAAGGACAAAAAAAAAAAAAAAAAAAAAAAAAACGACACGCCCACCTTTTACTCCCACTACAATATTGATGTTATACGTGCCCATTTCCGAGACACAGACAGGGGGGGGGGGGGAGGTACACCCTAAAATTATGCTGGCGATGTACCCTGTCTCTCGTGGAAATCTCTCTCTCACCAAAGTCGGATTCTTTTTTTTTTCGGTTGGAGCTCTCGTTATATAACCCTTTTGGAACGGCAAAACTCATCCCACACTAATTTCAAGTGTTTCCCCCCCCCCCAAAAATGGGGGTGCTGCAGTCCTACAAAGGACCGGGCCCGCTTTTTTTTTGGGACAAACTACTACTTGGAATTAGTGTGGGATACGTTTTGCGTTACAAGGACCGCGTTTTTGGGGGTAAACTACTTGGAATTAGTGTTGGAAAAGTCTTGCAGGTTTGAAAGGGATAAAAGAGTGACAAAAATAAGACCCCCCCAACAACAACAACAACAACAACCACTCCTGTTTTAGTAAGAACACTCTGCCTCACAGTCTGTGACCACATAATTCATACCTGCTATGATATCTCTCTATTATTAAAAAAATAAATAAAAAAAACAGCAGCTGTGAGCTCGAGGATTTCGGGGACCATAGTATGACCAGATATTGTTAGTAAAAATCGGGAAATGTATGCATGTTTTCATGTGTACCGTAGGTTGGGTATTTACTATGCTCCCCCGTGGAGGGATGCATAATCAGGACGGGCACTGGGTGTAGTGATGTAGTTGGGTAGAAAGAACGGGTTTAATGTGAAGACAACACACACAAAAAAAAACTCCAACACGAAATCACAGAACAGATTAACCCATTCAGAACTGAAAAAAATGTTCCACACTAATTCCAAGTAGTTATTAAGGGGTTAAGAACAGATCCAAGACATTTGCGTTAAAAAAAAAGTAAAAAAGTACCCTCGTGCCTCGTATCATTCTCTCACCAGGGTGGGGTTCTTTCGGTTGGAGCTCTCGTTGAGGATTATGTCAATCCCGCCCCTGGCCGCCATCCCGATCTTGCAGCACTCATTGCCGAAGTCGATCCCGATCACCGACATGGTGCTCGCTTATTTGCTGCTCCTCCCTATATAACCTCCCTCTCGCTCGTTTCCTGTCTAGTCGGCGTCTGTTTTTACGCCAACTCGCCGTTACGTTTCAAAAAGAGTTCCCAGTAAGGTTTGCCTGCGGAATCATACCGAGGATCAGGAACGGGACGCGACGGGACGAGACAGGTCGACATCGCACAGGACAAGACAGGACAGGAGAGGGAAAGTGCGGTAAGAATAACGCCTGTAACTAAAGTACAAAAACCCTGGAGGGTAGTTTCACCATTAGTGCAACAAGGTAACCTGGGGGGGGTATAGGGGGGTATAGGGGGGGGGGGGGGGGGGGGGGGGGGGGGGGGGGGGGGGGGGGGGGGGGGGGGGGGGGGGGGGGGGGGGGGGGGGGGGGGGTGTGGGGTACCTCATGCCATGCATGGTCGAAATCCAATGACGATAGACCCTCTCATCACTGCAATGCCAGGACGGAGAACGTCGGGTTTCCACCGACCAGGCAGGGGGAACGCAAACAAATAACTGTAGGCACGCGGCTAACACTCCCCGCGTTAGTATATGTATATAGATCACGGCCAGAAATAAAAATAAATCCGACCACGAAAAAACATAAAATACGGCGAGTCATTTTAGCGGCCCTTCACTATCGCCAACCTTTTCTGGAATGAGGCGCATGGGAGGTCGAGCGCTCAAACAAACGATACAGGTGGCGCTCCGCTCGCACAATCGAGAAACAAAGCGACCGGAGCCGAGAAACTAGAGCACTTGCTATTGCTGCTGCCGCCGCGGCTGCTGCTACTGCTACTGCTGTTACCACTGCTGGTGTACGTTAAACCTCGACGACGGCTATTAGGGGGGGGGGGGCGTACTCATTTGTTGCTTGCCTTAAGTCATTTGACCATTGACCTATTAGGGGGGGGGGGCATAGTAAATAGGACCAATTATTGTTAGTAAAACTAGGTAAAGACATATATATATATATTTGTGTGTACCGTAGGTCCTTTTTACTACATTAGCCCACCCCGTAATAGTATACCAAGGGGGAAAATGACGGGGTGAAATGACTCGTACAGCAACGGCCATTGCGTGATTACGGGAAAATACGCAATACAACGGTTGCATTGCAAGGGAGTCAGGCGTGTACACGGCACGGGCGCAACCTTATCCTCCTATACCCGTGATACTCAGGGCTGGGCACTGGGCGACTTCAGTCAGTAGTGATCATACTGTCGTCAAAACCAATCAGTATGCTGGATTGCAGCAGTATACTGCTGTCTCTCCTTTCTCCTCCCTCTCTCTCCTTCCGAAACGCATTGGGTGGGTTTCCGTGCTATAATATTGCGTGTTTCTTGGACGTATTTTAACGTAAGAAAAACTCTACTGGCGAATATACTGGCCGGGTCAATCAGTAGATCCCTACTGCCAGTACATACTGTACCAGTGCTCAGCCCTAGTAATACTGATGGGCGATCACGCTGCTCGTAGACGCTTGTAAACACCAAATATATCATTGTTTTAGTCGCTATCCTTCCTAATCCCTTAATCCGTTCAGAACTGACAAAAAAATGTCCCACACTAATTCCAAGTAGTTTGTACCCAAATTCGTGGGACCAGTTCTTGAGGGGTAAAAAAGGGGTCCGTTAGGCTTACAATATAAAGTTGTGTATTTGCAGTGAAAACAAAAAGGAACGAGCATCCAACGGAAACCATCCCTCACCATCGAATGTGAATACCTGGTAGTAAATACTGTACCGTGTACATACATAAATATGCACGAGATACGAAGTACTCGCTACTGCTGTATGTAGGTTGGTTGTTGGGCAACACAAAGCACGTCACGGCCACCCGACATGGAGGAGCTGTAGTGCGATGAAAACATTCGCGGCCCTTTTGCTCTTGTACAGCAGCAGCAGCAGAGCAGCAATTTTGACTTTGCCAAAAGTAGAGCTAAGCGGTACCATTCTGTCCCAAAATATAAGGACCATTCTGTCCCCAAACATAAGGATCGCTTGCATGTTCACGCTTGCATGTTCATACTCAATCCAAACCGTGCTTATATTTCGGGACAGAGCCACAAGACAACATTGCTCTTACTGCGCTGAAGTTGTACACCAGAGGCAACGCGGTCCCTTTTGCAGAGTAATTTGAGTGTTTGCGCAAAAGTCTTCTTGGAAAAGTACTCGATCAAATTCTACCCCGAAGGCAGAAGTTGCGGTAATTATGAGAGAAAAACGAAGCGAACAGGCTTTGGAGAGGCAAGAATCGTGACTTCTATTGGCGCTTCAATACTTTTGTCCATATGATTATACCCCGATGATTTTGCCCCGAGGAAAATTCCAGACCCTTTGTCCCTGTTTCTACATATGTGTTCTTCACATTTAGCCTGTACAGCAGTAGACACAGCACAAGCATACAGCCCACAGCCGGAGACAAACAGCACAGGCAGCAGCAGCACGCGGCACAGCGGGTATCCCGACTCCCGACAGCAGACATTTGAGCCTGGCCCCCGTAGAAACAGACCGACCGCCGCAGAGAGCACCAAGAGACTCGAAACGGTCCCTGGAGCACGGTGGTGTTGACGCGCGGCGGTGGAATGCGGGCAGCCTAAGGCATGCTCTGCGCCGACGGCCTGCCTATCGTAGAACAAGCCACAAACACAAGAAAATGGAAGCTGCTGCTCGCTGCTTGCAGTGTTTTTGCTATTGGGTTGTTGTTGCTGCTGCTGCTGCTGCTGCTGCCATGACGAGCTTTTGCTTACGGTGCGGCTGCCTGCCAATACCTAGCGATGGCAGCAGCGGCGGCACTGCTGCTAGCTACGTAGCTCTCTGTTGCTGTCACGGTCGCCACCGTTTCTAAATTGGTGTTTTTGCTATTGGGTTGTTGTTGTGCTGCCATGACGACCTTTTGCTTACGGATCGGGGGTATGGTGAGGATGTTGGGGATGGGTCGGGGAGGCAACCAACGCGCAGACAAAGCGTTGGCCAGCCGGAGGAGGCCCTGGAAAAAAAAAACAGGGGTTCGTGGTCCTGTGCAGGGTTTTTACAGGGTTTGTTTGCATAACGGTACTGCAAAATAAGGCCACACGCATAATACGTATGCCTGGTATACCCGATTTTCATGGGGAACCCTACTTGCCAACCGAGTCTGCAAATAAATTTCTGTACGCCCTCTTTTAGAATGTTCTGTTTTTTTTCGCGTCTTGTCGCTTTTTCCCCTTTTAGAATATTCTGGTTTATTGTGTCTGTTGTTTATTTCCTCTAATAATATGGCCGTTGGTGGGAATCCTCGATTGGGGTGGATAAGGTAGGCGGCGTGCGATCGGGGTTTTGCTTCGTGAGCCCTGCCGGCGACCGGTAATATTCGCGGGGTCAGATAATTGAGAATTTGAGACTGAGATTTTGGGGGGGGAAATAAGAATGCCACCTCTTCGTACTAAAATAGTGTGGATTGGATTACACTCAGTCTCACGTAATAGTTCCAGTCTGGCCAAAAATAAGACATTCTCAACATCTGTCGTGTACTCTGTACGTATGATATATCCGGGTGGGATTAGGTCGAGGTGGATCATTACGGAGACAAGTGGGAACAGGGCGGGGGGGAGGGGGGGGGTGGGGGATGTGCAAAGTGTTAGCTGCACACCCGGCAATTTACGGGGGACCATAGTAAATAAGACCTATAGTACACACTAAAACCTATATGTTTACCTCTTTTTACTACGTAACAATAATTGGTCCTGTTTGCTACGGTCCCCCGTGATTGGCGTCGTCGGCGTTGCTCAAAGGAAACGCTCGCTAAATGCACACTTCTTCAGAATTGCCGGGGGGCATTATTTTAGTCCAGCAGGTGGTGGGTATTATCAGGTATGCTGACGTGTCGTAAGGGGAGGGGGGGGTGTACTCGATATATATGCATGGCCGTAGTCGTATATATGGCCGTAGACCCTCGCATGGTCAGGACCGGGGGGGGGGTGGGGGTGTACTTCATTTTCATGCATGGCCGTAGTCTTATGACCATAGACCCTCGCATCGCTACATTGCCGGGACGGAGCATGTCGGGTTTTCACCGACCAGGCAGACATTGCTTTGGGGGGGGGGGGGGGGGGGGGGGCGTACTCATTTGTTGCTTGCCTTAGTCATTTGACCATTGACCACGCATCCCTTTCGAGACGGAGCACCGTTCCTACTCCTAATAGAGACACCTCCAAGTCGGGGGGGGCGGGGCAGGAAAGTTGGCCAACAACAGTAGGACACTGCGAGTACACCATCCGAGTGTGAACTGAAGCAAGGCGAAAAGAAACGACAGAGGACCGGAGAAAGGGTGACACGGATGGAGGAAACGAATGAGAAATATACCGGTACGTACCGAGGGGAGTTGCACGACAAAAAAACGAAACGGCATGACACCCTTCGTGCATTTAAAATATATATATATGTTCCATCCTATTTATTATGTTCGCGCTTCTGCCCCCCTCCCTCCATGGTCGTAACTGAGATCCGGGGTCACAAAGCAGGCTGTTCTCCCTCCTGCCCACTACGGTTCGTGCCAGGAATTTTATCGCGCAGAGGGTCCAGCATTCCCAACGCTCGTCGATTTTCCTCGAATTTTACTAACTCACGCTCTCGCGCTTTCCGCTAGACACGATTTTTTTGCGAGAAAAAGTAACCTACGAGCATGCACTCGGGGGGGCTCGAACTCACGACCTTGACTCTAACATGGACGAGATTCACCTAGCATTCCACCGGGGACGCCGGCATACAGGTGTACGAAGGGTCACAATGGTCACAATGGAACAATAGCTGTATTGCTGTCGCTAGGAACTCGCGCAGCAGAATATTTATAACTGCTGTAATATTAATGGCTGTCGTCAACTCGTGTTGCAATGGGTGTTGATGAAGAACAAGAAACAACAAAATCACCAAAAAAAATGTAGCAAGAAACGAGTACACGAAAACCAGGGGGTGCAACAACTTGAATTTGAGTACGAACTCGTCCGCCGATCACACCCGACCCCACCCCACCCCAGTGGCCACTGGCCTACGTCAAACTTTCCGCCACTCCGCCAGCCGGTGAGCGGCCACCCCTATGATAGCCGTCCTGCACTTCGGCGAACAGCCGTACCGTTCTCGGTCCGCTACACCTACAAAAAATCCTCCGCTGTACGAGTACTCGTGCAGTACAGTATAGTATAGGACACCTATTGCAATAAGAAACAGGGGATCTGGTCCAGGCTAGATTTCTTGTTTGAGAGAGGGTGCTTATTTCCGCTGTACGAGTACTCGTGCAGTACAGTATAGTATAGGACACCTATTGCAATAAGAAACAGGGGATCTGGTCCAGGCTAGATTTCTTGTTTGAGAGAGGGTGCTTATTTCTACACTAATTTCAAGATGACGACTCCCGAATGTATTATTTTCCTCCAAATCTCAGTCTGGCTTTCTTATTAGCCTGCTTCCTATTAGCGGTCCTGTAATGTAGTCATACAGCAGCAGTAGGAATTCATAGGGACCCAAAACCGAGTGAAAATCAATTTTGAATTTTGTTCGGAGGTATTCGTAGGTTTCTATAGAAGGCATTGCACAAACAGCAAGCACATGAGATACCAGCAGAGCACATCAGGTAGGTATATAGCCTAGCCGGCCCTTCCTATCCGAGGCACTGGGTGCGCACAGCCTCGGCAGCGGCTATCTCGCGACGTGGTGCGATAACCCAAGAGTTGTGGTCTCTCGACACGTGTTTGTATGCTGAAAAAGAACACCAGACAAAAAAAAAACACAGCAAACAGCATGGAGACCAGAAACGTCGTAGTTCGGGCGGTCCCTGTTGCCGCGCAGCAGAAGTGACGCGCAGCAGGCGTGACGCTGCCCTCCAGCCGTGACACTGCCCTGTGCGTGCGTGGGCGACCCGGCGTCTGTTCTGCTACATACCTGTCTTGCGTTTGTTGTCCGCTGTACTGGTTGATGGTCCAGGGACCAGGGACTCTGCATATGGAGGGTTTTGCATTTTTTCGTGGTGGATGTTTTTTTTTTCGGAGGGAGATCATGGGGTGCGTTTTCACCTCGTCCCCGTGGTAATACGTACAGCAGCACTAGATTCACCTGGCAGATTTTATGGGGGGTCCCTAAAAAAAGAGCTACGAGTACGTATCGAAATTAGAATCACTCGTGTTCTCGTGTTCGCTCGTAATAAATAAACCAATGGGGGTGGGAGTTCTGGAAAAATCGTGCATACGCACGTTACATAAAACGAAAATCGAAACTCTATTTTTGTCACAGTTTTGCTTCACGAGTACTTGATTTCAGGATATGATACCCTCCCGTGTCTGCTTCTCGAAAATGGAAACTAACTACCTACGTATACGAGGGGTGTCGAGATTTCTTTTGAAACGCAATTCTGGTCGACGCATTTTGTATTGTTTTTTCTTTCCTGTGGTACGAAGAAGTACAAGAAAATAAGAAATTGCGTCAGAAATAAGAAACAAGATAAAAAACGCAAACCTGTATATAGGTACGTATATACCGCGCTGTGCGGAAGTGTGAGGAGTGTTTGAATATCAATATCAATATCAAAATGGTCCCTTTACATTTCCGGACAGAGCGGTAATAAAAAACAAGGAAGAAAACGAGAGAAAAATGAAAAATGACACTGCTCGTAGCACAGAAAGTCGCTGGCGATTCTGAGAGTCTGTCCTCTCGTTCTCTTCTTTTTCGCCGGTCTGCACTTCATACCTGGTACCGGTACGAGTAGAGAATACTGGCGGCGTGCGCTCAGAGGAGTATACAGGAGCGATTTTCCGCGTTTTTTTTGCTGGAGTACCTAACCTGTTGACCGTTGACCTCGTCACAACGTGGCCGACTTGGGAGTCCGACGCTTGTCGGGAGAGCCCTGCAAAGAGCGGCAGGTCTTGGGCCAGGCATGACCTACTGCTGTAGATTCCCTACCGCCATCCAGCTGACGACACCCCAAAGGCTGCAAGGACATCTTTCGAGAAGGATACGTACGATACTTGGGGGTGTTCCCTGTACCTTGGGCACACGAGTACACACAGCAGCACCAGAGTGTATACAACACAGAAGGCTCTGTGCGGCCTGAAATTCGGCCGTCGAAGAACAAGAAATGATCTCGAAATCGCGGGCGAGCAGCAACTCGCACCGCCAGCAAACTTCGCGGCGGATGACCCCGAGAGTTTCTCGGGGAGACGAGAAGCTCTCGTCTCCCGGTCATCCGACAGGCACCTCCTGCTTCAAGGCAATCGGAAGATCGTCTCGGCCCTTCCAAGGGCTGATGGGTGCACCACTGGTCAAGGTCCATCGTTGGTGTGGGTGACTCGGCGTGCGTTTTTACTTGTCGTTGCGGTCGCTCAAGTCGCCTCTAAAGGAAAGGCCAGCCATCACCAACAGGTCTACCTGCTCCAACAGGCCAAGTGCTACGTGAAGTCTCACCTTGGGAAGAGGAGGTGCACAGCGGACAGAACAAGACGAATGGGCTGCTGGTCACTCTTCTTGCACACGAACGCCGGCGCAGTGTTCTCGAAAAAAGATAAAGCCTTACCATGTTCGTTGAAACCCAGTTTCGAAACTTCGAAATACACACATTTCTCTCACTTGGTACGAGAGTACATAGTAACGCAGGATGGCCACCCGAGTGCTCTACGCGTCATCCGGCACATTGGTGGCTGATGATATGGTCCTTGCATCATTGCACAGCTGTGTCGTCGGTGATGCTGTATATCTTTGTTGTTTTTGTTTATTGTTCCTTTTGCAAGTTGTACGCGCTGTTTTGTAGCCGTTTTGTACCGGACGCTCGTACGTACGTGGCGCTTGTGGCGTTGCGGTCCTCTCTCCTCTCGATGATAGCCCGAAAACCCGAAAGCAGCATCAATTAAACACTCACACACTGCCTACTGCTGCTATACCTGTGGTATAAATACATAAATACCCTGCGATACGACAACAGAACCAGCCCCCCTCATAAGAAACAAACAAAGAGCCTCTAAAAATTGGGAGAGCGGTTACGTATTATACTGAAGTTAGTGTGAACAACACACTCTTTCTCAACTAATACGAAAAAAATAGGGCAGCGGCCAAAAACAGGTACACCTGGACCGTTCGGGGCCAAAAACAGGTACATACTAAAATCAAGTTTAAAACGCACCCCACGAACCTGCCGTTCCTTGCAACGCAAAGTAGAGTTTTTTCATGTTCTTCGTGCTCGCCCGGTGGCTACGTATACGAGTAGCTGCTATTAATAGTACGAGGAACGAACACCTGCTACTGTATTCTCCCTTCTCAGGTTGCGACACCCCTGTGGTATTCCAAGTCAACCACAATCCCGAAGGGGAGCCTTCTATCTCGTATTATTTCGGCGGAGGTGTTCAGGCAGATATGTGTGTCGCTCGAGTGGCGTGTGGTGCGAGGTGCGAAGGGAGGAGGGGGTCTCCTCGTACGTCGGCATTTGTACAGGGGGCATAGGGTGGAACTATGAAGGGCCTCTGATTGGCTTAAAAACGACAAAAAAAAAGGTGAAAGTCAAGCAGAGTAGACAAAATCAGGTATACCTGGGTTTTAAAGAGGCAAAAACAGGTACAACGAGTTTTGGACCAATGGCAGGGCACGTGGAGTGCGTTTTTGACTTGATTTCAAGTATGTACCTGTTTTTGGCCGCAAACGGACGAGGTATACATTTTTTTGGCCGCTGCCCTTATATTTTCCCTTTTGGATCGATTTTACTTCATCTCAATTGAGGTGTACGGTGTGCCACAGCAGTTATGATGTGTATCGTACTGCTTTATACTTTGTATTTTGTGTATTTTTTTTCTTTGAGATATTCTTCCACTCCAAAGCTTTTTTTGGAGCCTGCCCTGTGACCACAGACTATCTTTTTGGCGATCAGTTAATGTGAGACCGACAACACTACCACCAACAACAACAACAACAACAACAACAACAACAACAACAACAACAGTAACAGCAGCAGCAGCAGCAGCGGAGTTAGTATTACTGTATTGCGACCTACTCTTATTTTGCTCTGTCTGTGGTTGGGCACACCGCAGACTCGGAAAGTTCCTACTAACCTGGGTACTAATTTATTTTTCAGTAACATAACATGGCCACAGTTCATTCTTGCTCTCTTCGGCAAAACTCGGATGTCTGAGAATCCTGACGTAGGTAACTCTTCCAAATAATCTTAGTGCGTGTCGAGTTTACTGCTGCTGCTTTGCTGTGTCATTTCCTCCCCGATCCAGTTGCTGGGAAAGGTTTTTTCGTCGGAGGACACAGCTCTACCAGCCTTTGGATCTATTTTCGGAGCACTTTTTCCAGCAAATGAGTTCGTATGATTATTGGTTTGGGGGGGCGCGGGGGGGCGGGGGCGGGATCGCGGCTGGAATATTACTCATAGAACCTGACGAAAAGCAGTTTCACGATTCAATTGGAAGAGCGGTGGGGGGGGGGGGGGGAGGGCTTGGAGGTGTATACGGCGTTCTAGGTTCGGAAAATGTTGAGAGTGATGTCTGCGGTTGATACAAGCGTAGTAGGGTCCTATGATACGTAGTATTAGTTTGCCGGTCAACTCAGGTTCTGTCGGAATAATTAATACATAGATCAGGTTGAAAGATGTTTGCGGGGATGTGGCGTGAGTGGTACGGGTTTATACCGGCCTCGGGGTTAATGTTTTTCTTACCAAACGCTGGGGGACGTGTGCTATGCGGGTAAGGAATAAGCGTTTGCATACAAGCCCGAATCGCATTCGTTCTGAGTCTTGGTTGATGTCCGGAAAGTTGCCTTGTGAGTGGTGTGGTGGCGTCGACGGATTACAATTCAAAACATACACCACACGGACCCAAAGTCAGGAGAATTCGTATTCTGCTGTCTTGCGGCTGACGAGCTTGGCATCACTGCTGTCGGTGTTGATGCGGTGGCGTTATATAGCTGACGGTAGTATCACGGACGTCCTGGTGCTGGTATATATCTGGTACTACGGTAGTATACGACGGGCAGATGGCCGTGGTCGCTAGGGGATATCCCGGGTCTAACCCCGGGTTTCACGCGGGGGTACGAATATTGTTATGGCTTTGTACCGGACAATCAATGCCCCCTTGGTATCATAGGACATCGCACGCAGTATTTTAATCTACGAGTACTTTTCCTACTATTTAATACTACTTAAAAAACCAGCCTACACCATTTCCAAGTGTCCTGTCCTCAAACGGAGAATATAGATGCAGTTCTAGAAGGGTTAACGACGCCAAACCGAAGTGCCAACCATCCTATCATCCGAGGACGCCCCCCTAGATGAAGCGGGAAATAACGGCGAGGAACCGCAGCCCGTCGAACGCGAAACGGTCGAAGCTGGAGCCGTATATAGTTGGGAAAAGACACAGGGAATCAACCGCCTCGCCCTCAATCAACAAAAAAACTACGCAACACGTTTACAAGAAGACCCCATTTACGATGATATCACACTGAAGCACCGCATATTAACGTGTGGTGCAGTTTTTTTTTTCGTCAGATGCCTATATACTCGTAGCCCATGAGATTGACCGTCTGATGCGTAGAGTTCACCCCTTATGCGACTCTGTATGGTTGACGCACACTGCTGTGTACGAGACGAAGACGACTACTATAGCGACGCATGGTATGATAGAGGTGCTGCACCATTCTTGCCTTCTGAGGGTGGTCACTTCAAGAGCTCTATACTAATAGCAAGTAAAAAACGAAAAATGGAGGAAAATAAAAGTTCTACCCGATGCGCAATCCCATGGCCCAAGTGCACGGTGATACATATTGCAACGCTAAAGAACGAAAAAATGTCCGACGGTTTCGGGTTAAGGAGGCCGACCATCCACAAAACGTTTCAGCCAAAAAGTGTCACTGGGACTACCTCTATTGTAGCACACATCTGGCCCCCCATACATTGGCTGCTTGGGTTAGGGTTAGAGTTGGGGTTAGGATTAGTTATGTTCATATCGTGCAGAACAGCAGCAAGCAGTGATCCTCCGCCATAATACCGTCGAATATGTGGTAAAGAAACCCCCTCCTTTCGATTGCGCACACTACTTCCCCGTAGACGATTTTCGAGTGAACTACAGAATATCTATAATAGTAGAATCCTGACGTTAGAGGAACCTGAGAGGCTCAAGTGTACTCCCTCCATAGGAGTGGCATGCCTGGGAAAGCAACATCGTGTTGGCCGAGGACGGAAGAAGCCCGCGGGGTTGGCATCGGCAATAGAAACCGTTGCAAGGCGTCGAAAGGAACGACAAGGGACGCCGTTCGTTGTTGGTGTCGTACAGCTGACAGTGTTGGGAACCGAGAACCGAAAAACCGTTTTTCGGTCGATTTTTCTCTGTCGGTTGTTGTCGATCGAAACCGGGAACCAATTTGTTTTTTCGGTCGTGTTTGTTTTGTTTCCCTGTCCCCTACGCCGATAACGCTTCGGTTCAATATACTACCATGTGTTTCGCAGGTGATGACGAGAAGCAGTGCAGTCTCTTTCGGCGCACGCCGGTGCCGGTGGCAGTAGAGCATTGGCTGATGAAACGGAAAGAGGGAAGGACACACGAAAGCCGCGGTGCTTCCCGGCGTGGGGTATTATCACACCATTTCAGGGGGTACTACTGTACGCAAGTACGCATATATATATACCGAGATAGCTTCGAGCCACTGCTATTATTATTGCACTCGGAGGCGGTTTTCTACCCGCGCTTGGCGATGTGATCAGGGTTGCTGTGGCAGAAGGAATATGTTTGAAAGTTGGTCGACGGAAGTTAGCGTCTGGTGAGAAGTTGTTCGTTGTGCCCAGACGATACTTATCGCCAAGGCGAGGCGTCAAAGCGTCAAAACACTTTTATATTTTGTGACAACACACTACAGTACATTAAACACCTTGCCATTTTCGGTCAATGCATTGTTTACGGCCCAGACGATGTTGACAGGCTCAGTTTACGGACAGGGTCCAGGAGGGCTCTGGTCGGGGGGGAGGGGGGGTTGGCTTGCTTGGCTTAAAATGGAAACGCTGAGTTAGACGGAACCTTTGCCATTTTTTCTTTTGCTCTGTAGATAGGGTGACGCTGAAACTGCCAAGATAATACATTCGCATGACCGCAGGTTTGGATCTAGATGATCTATCTGTAGAGCGTCTATAGGTGATTCATCTGTAGATCTATAGATGATCTATCTGTAGAGGGTCTATATATCATTAACTATAGATGACATATCTGTAGATGATATATCTGTAGGTCATCTATAGATGATATATCTGTAGATCATCTATAGATGATATATCTGTAGATAATATATAGGTGATCTATCTGTAGATGATCTGTACGACTTGTGTGCTGATGACAACGGTAGTGGGGGTAGTGAGGATGATTGTGGTAGTATCGGTATAGTGGTATTGCTGATGGTAATGCTAATGGCATTGGGCGGGGGGGGGGGGGGCTTGTGATGGTAGTCGTAGGGGTGGGGGGGGGGGGGGGGGGGGGGGGGGGGTGCTTGTGATGGTAGTCGTAGTGGTGCTGGAAACGATAGTGCGGGGGTGTGAGTGTTGAATGATTATGACAATGGTCACGGAAATGCTACTGTAGGGAGCCGGCGGAGAAGGGAAGAGGGGAGTGCGTAGACACATACACACGGTGTCCTCGTTTCGACGATCTGATGCTTCAAAAGAGTCGCAAGCGCGCAGCAGTCACTCCTCCTTGTTTTTGTGCTCGTCGTCGTTGTTTTCCCACTACTTTATATTATCTGCTGCTACTACTGCTGCTCCTGCTCATGTTTTTGTTTTTCTCATGAGTGTTTTTCCACTACCTGCTATTATCTGCTGCTACTACTACTGCTTGGTGCTTGCCGCTCCTGCTCACCATTCCACTACGCTGCTGCTTCTTTTTTGTTGTTGAAGACGATGATGGTGGTGATGGTGGTTTTATTGGTGGTGGTTAAGGTTGGTCGTGATGGTACTGGGTGGATCTGTACTGCACAGATCCTGCACAACATTCGCATGACCGCAGGTTTGGATCTAGATGATCTATCTGTAGAGCGTCTATAGGTGATTCATCTGTAGATCTATAGATGATCTATCTGTAGAGGGTCTATATATCATTAACTATAGATGACATATCTGTAGATGATATATCTGTAGGTCATCTATAGATGATATATCTGTAGATCATCTATAGATGATATATCTGTAGATAATATATAGGTGATCTATCTGTAGATGATCTGTACGACTTGTGTGCTGATGACAACGGTAGTGGGGGTAGTGAGGATGATTGTGGTAGTATCGGTATAGTGGTATTGCTGATGGTAATGCTAATGGCATTGGGCGGGGGGGGGGGGGGGTGCTTGTGATGGTAGTCGTAGTGGTGCTGGAAACGATAGTGCGGGGGTGTGAGTGTTGAATGATTATGACAATGGTCACGGAAATGCTACTGTAGGGAGCCGGCGGAGAAGGGAAGAGGGGAGTGCGTAGACACATACACACGGTGTCCTCGTTTCGACGATCTGATGCTTCAAAAGAGTCGCAAGCGCGCAGCAGTCACTCCTCCTTGTTTTTGTGCTCGTCGTCGTTGTTTTCCCACTACTTTATATTATCTGCTGCTACTACTGCTGCTCCTGCTCATGTTTTTGTTTTTCTCATGAGTGTTTTTCCACTACCTGCTATTATCTGCTGCTACTACTACTGCTTGGTGCTTGCCGCTCCTGCTCACCATTCCACTACGCTGCTGCTTCTTTTTTGTTATTGGCGTTCGTCGTCGTCGGTGGTGTTTTTTTGTGTTGCTATGCTGACTGCCCACGCAGAGCGCTTGCGCGATCGGCGGCGTGAACTGCCTTCGGCTGATCCACGAGCACACGGCCACCGCGCTGGCGTACGGCATCTACAAGTCCGCCAAGGGAGAGTTCCACGAGAAGGTCCTTATATGCAGGCGTTTTTCGTGTTATAAAAAGCCTTTTAGGGGTGCTCATCCTTTTTTTTTCTGCTGACGAGTTGCTCTGAATTTAACCTATTAATAAGAGATACTATGGTAGGCTTTTTGCGATGTTGTGACGGGGGGCACTATTAATAGTAAATAGTACCTATGATACACACAATATATATATATATATATTTCCCTATTCTTACTATTAATATTTGGTCCTATTTACTATTTACTATGTATGGTCCTCCGTAATGGTATATACCTGATACGAACTAAGCGAGTACTATTTCTTACAAGTGTTATTTGGCGTTTTCGGTGCTTAAACCAGTTTGGGCCTATTGTTTAGCGACAAAAAAATACGTAAATACCGTATTATCTTAAGGCGACCGCGCTGGCAAGTTCCCCATGGGGAGTTCCGCGAGAAAGTTCTTAATATGCAGGCGTTTTTGGTGCTGTGGTGAAATTTCGGTGCTTCAGTTATGAATAGGCGTTTTTCGGTCTTGTTTACCCTGGGTTTGCGTTTGTTTTTTTTGTATAATTATGAGGCTTTACCTTGAGCGGGGTTGTTTCGTACGTTCGCGAGCGGAGTGATTTATTCTCGCGTATGTATATACGAGTATTTCATTATCCGCTGAGTTTTGTATGTCCCTCGATTTGTCCTTTTTCAATTTGCTGCTGACGGTGATATTTCTGCTGCGTTTGTTGGTACGCCTGGTTTTTGGTGCTGATGCGGCCGCCGAGTGTCGCTTCTGTTCCTGCTTCAACGTTTGCATCTGCTGCTCCTACTTGAATGTTTGCATCTGCTGATGCTGATCGACCCGCCGGATCGTTCCTACGTTTGCCTCTGCTGATGCCAATAGACCCACCTCTGCTTGTTTAGCTGCTGTTGCTGCTGTTTTTGCACTGCTGCTCCTGGTGCTGGTGCTGATGATGATGATGCTGATCCGCCCCCTTGTTCCGCTGCTGCTGTTGCTCCTGCTGGTGCTGATCCGGTTGCTTGTTCCGCTGCTGCTGCTGCTATTGCGCGCGCGGCTACCGCTGCTGGTGTGACGTTTTTGGCTCTTTTTCTAAACAGGACCCGCAAAACGTTCTTTTCTTGGACATCGGGCACTCCAGCTTCAGCGCCGCTGTCGTCACCTTCGTTCAGGTATACATGCCATTCACATGTGATGGCGTCTTGCACGGCATGTATTACCGTGGACCAGGTGTTATACCCGGGTAGGCGTGTACGCATGCGGGGTAGGGGGGCGGTGGGGGGAATCCTCTTCACGTAAAAGCGGAAACCGAAACTGTAACCGCCTTGTCTGTGTAACGGTTTTACCGTGAATGTAATTGTTAATGTTTTTTGTCACTACTGTGGCTGTTGCCGTATCCGCAACTGCTGTACGGAGCCTGTCGTTGTGACCCTCGTAACTGTAAAACCTGTAACTGTCAAGGTAATTTATGTAGCCGTTTATTTTGATGTAACTGCTGTAACCTGTAACCGTACCGAAAACTGTAACTGTCACCGAAATGTAGCCGTTTATTTGGTGTAACATAAACGAAAACTGTAACTGTCGCCGTGATGTAGCCGTTTATTCGGTGTAACTGTTGTAACCGTTATATATACCGTTTATGCTGCCATATCATACGGTGTTCCAGGGTTCTTTGACTGTGAAGAGCGCGGCGTTCGACAGCAAGCTCGGCGGGAGGGACATCGACTGGGCCATCGCGCAACACTGCGCCGACGAGTTCCAGGCCAAGACGGGGAAGGTGTGTCTGGTGTTCCTGGGTTTTATCTTAGCTCGGTGATTCTGGCTGGTGGTTTTGCTCAATAATGAAGCTTGTTCGGTGATTTCGCTCTGTGGTTTTGCTGGGTGATTTAGACCGATGGTTTTCCCTGGTGCCACTGCCCCGACGAGCTCAATGCGAACACGGGGAAGGTGTGGTGTCTTTTGTTATGTTCTGGGTTTGTCTTAGCTTGGTGTTTTTACCTTAGCCTGGTGATTTTTGCCTCGGTTATTTCGACCGGTGGTTTTGTTTTTTGTGACACTGCGCCGACGACTTCCAGGCCCAAGACGAGGAAGGGGGTGTCTGCATGCGTGGGTTTGTACGTTCCTTGATGATTTTCCTTGTGGATTTTTCTTTTGCGGTTTTACTTGGCGGTTTCGCTTGGTTGTTTCGGGGGTTGTTCTTAGCTTGACGATTTTGCTTGGACGATTAGCTTGGCTCATACTATAGTTTTTTGTTGTTGTTGGCCCCCTGCCTACCAACATTTTCCCGTATATATATAAGTATGTACCAATTTTATCTTGACCCCCCTCCCGGTCCACTCTCCTGCCCCCCCCCCCCCCCACACGCCCTGTCCAAACCTAACCATTATTACCACTAACAAAACCAAAAGGACCCGCGAACGAAGCCCAAGGCTCTCCTCAAGCTCCTTGACGCGGCTGAGCGAGCGAAGAAGCAGCTGTCTCCCGTGGGGGTGAACGATGCGCCTATCAACATCGAGTGCCTCTGGGAAGACGTGAGTGGTGACCGTCGAACATTCTTGACTGACCGCGGTTTTTAACCCCTTTTGTGGCCGCTTTCCCGGCACTTGTTCGGGGGACCATATAGTAAATAGGGCAAAATACTGTTATTAATATATACGACGTAAAAATTGGTAAATTTACAGGTTTTTGCGTTCAACGGAGGTTCTGTTTACTATGGTCCCTCGTATATACGTAATTTCGTACGAACTACAGTAGTTTTTTTTTAGTTGAGGTCGAAAGAGGCCTTGACGCGTCTCTTTGGAAAAATTCCCTTGGCCGGCTTGACCCGGCAAATATTCTTGGTTTTTGACCGCGGTTCGACCTCTTGTGTGACCGCTTCCCCTGCTGCACTACGTGTGTTCGAACAAGTATTTTCATTAAAGGCGGAAGACGCCTTGCCGCATCTCTTTGGCGCACTTGCTCTTGTATCCTGTATGGGAAGGCTTGACGCACCCAGTAAGACCGGACGGGGGTGACGGTCCAATCTGCTTGGAGACCGCGGTTTAAATGACCGCCCGTCCTACACTAAAACTAGTATATTAAGGAAAAAATTGACCTTGACGCGCCCAAACAGGCCAGTCCAATGGTGGTGGAAGCGGGTGGGGTGGGGTTAGTGTGGTGGTGGCGGGGCGGTGGGTGGCAGCAGCGGGTGGGGTGGGGTGGGGAAGGCGGCTGTGGTGCTGGTGGCGGAGGGTAGAGGAGGGGTACGGGGGAGGGGGGCTCGGGCGCCGAGAAATATTAATATTTTTACAGCATCACAGCAGTAGTCACACACACCTTCCTTTCGTTTATTACTTCATTACGATACGTAGCACCCGTATGTATGACTTATCGTACGAGTGAAAACCTACGGAAATGGTGTTGTTGCGTGGTATCTTGGGTGCTTTAGTTTGTATTTTACCGGTACATTACGACTACCGGTCGGCTTTTAATCTCGCCCCTTTCTGTCCTTCCCCCTCTCTCCCTCGTCCCTCACCCCCCCCCCCGCTCCGTACAAAAGCTTGACTACAACGGGAGATTGAGCCTGAAGCAGTTCCAGGCTCTTGTGGAACCCCTGGTGAAGCGCATGGATGTCCCTGTGTTGAAGGCCTTGAAAGAGGCGGGCGTGACGAAGGAACAGCTCTACTCCGTGGAGATCGTTGGCGGCTCCACCAGGTGATGATTGGAAAAAAAAAAAAACGAAATATACACAGCAGTACAGGTCACCTGACAAAAAACAGGAAAGCTGGCCCAGGCTGGGTTTCTTATTTCAAAAGAGGGTAAAACGTGTGGTGGATAGTCGGCCGTCTCCGAGCTGTGTAACCACGCGGCAGGCGGCAGGCGGCACGAGTCTGATAGGAGCATGCTGCTCCTGCGTCGTATTCACGATTTCTTGCACCACTACTGCTACTATTTTGTCGTTTATTTTAGACACAAAACTTGGTCGTCGTCCTCATATACTACACGACGCTGTCATCCGCATCGCAAGAAAAGTCCACCTCGTGAAAGAAACGGCCATAATAACGCAAGAAAAGTCAAACCTCTTGAAAGAACGTAAACCTCTTGAAAGAAACGGCCATAATAACGCAAGAAAAGTCAACGAACCTCTTGAAAGAAGCGTTTTTTTTCAGCAGAGGATGCAGCTCCTCACCCTTTCATGCGACGCGTCCCCCAACACCTCACCGTTATGCCCTGGTGCTGCAGGGTACCCTTGGTGAAGTCTCACCTGTCGGACCTGCTGGGCCGAGACAAGGCGGCCATCAACTTCGGGCTGAGCTGCACGATGAACGCCGACGAGAGCATCGCCAGGGGCTGCGCGCTCCAGTGCGCCATGCTTTCTAGCCGGTAATTACAACGGTTTTCATTGGAGTCTTGGATGGGGGATGGTACGGGGGGGGGGGGTGTACTCATGTCGTGCACGGCCGTAGTCGTATGACCATAGACCCTCGCATCCCTACAATGCCGGGACGGAGCACGTTGGGTTTTCACCAACCAGGCAGACATTGCTTGCACCAAGCGCGAAGCGCCGTGAGGTAGTGGGCGAGTCGCATGGAGGGTGAGCTGCATCCTGCTAAGAACCGCCTCTGAGGCGGACTTGCATATGGAGACAGCTTCAATGAGTTAATTTAATTTTGGTGTGGCCACTTCCTGAGACAGCAATGGGAGCACTACGCGTATGTAATTCGCTCGCGGGGCTAGATCACTATGGTCTCCCGTAATAAATGGTTACCGTATTGTGTTAACATATTCCCGGTACGTGCTACGAGTACCTGGTAAGTATTTACCAGGTGTACCGTATTAATACAATAGTAAAATACAAACTTCCGTGAGTTTAAGAATTCTGGTCGAGACTCACCTTTTCAAGCAGTGTGCGATACTTTACGTCCGTGCGAGTAGCGTGTTTTTTTTTTTAATGGCTTGTGTTTGTTGATTAGGGCCCATATTAACGAGTATAAAATAAATTCAATTTACGAAGAAAAAAAAAATAAAATCGCTTTTCATTGGTCAACACACGCACCAGCACCAAAGATTAGGATCCTGAGGTATAATCTTGGGTGGTGGTGCGGGTTCTGACCAATAAAAAGCGGATTTGATTCGTTTTTTTTTTCAGATTTTTTTTTGTTTTTTCTTCGTTAAAACGGGCCCTTATTAGGGCCGGAATTAACGAGTATAAAATAAATTCAATTTACGAAAAAAAAAAAAAAAAATCCGCTTTTCATTGGTCAACACACGCACCAGCACCAAAGATTAGGATCTTGGGGCATAATCTTGGGTGCGGGTGCGGGTTCTGACCAATAAAAAGCGGATTTGATTCGTTTTTTTTCAGATTTTTTTTTGTTTTTTCTTCGTTAAAACGGGCCCTTATTTGTACCTGTTTTTTTTTTTTTTTTTTTCAGCTTTAAGGTCAAGGAGTTCACGGTGGTGGAGGCGACACCCTACCCGATCAGGCTCAGCTGGGAGGATAACGCTTCGGCGGACGGTGCTCAGAGCATGGCCACGGGAGGTGAGACGTACACATGTACACACGTTGTTGTTGCCTGCTGTCGTTTGCGTGCAGTAGTGCAAAATGAGTGAGTGTATACTGGTGTAGTAGTAGCAGCAGTAGGAGTACATCAGTGGTATTACGGAGGACCATAGTAAATAGGACCAAATATTGTGGGTAAAAACAGGTAAATATGTAGGTTTTTGTGTCTACCATAGGTCCTATTAACTATGGTCCCCCGTAATAGTAGTGAGTAAAGTTGTGGTTGTAGTAGTAGTAGCAGTAGTAGTCGTCGGTGTGATGGTGGTGGTGGTGGTAGTCGTAGTGGTAGTGGTAGTAGTTAGTCGTAGTGGTAATAGTAGCAGCATCAGCAAAAGTAGTGAAATATCGGTCTTGGAGAGAGAGGAAGAGGGATAATATATAAGGAGACTTGATGAATTTTCGGCATCTAGATAGCGTAGGCGGCGCGTTTGTCGCGGGTACTTGAACCCACTCGCGAGCACGCGCCTAGCCTTGCCGAAACGCCGCGCGCCTGTCGGCCGCTGTCTGATCTCTCTTTACCCCTCCCTCTTCCACGTGACCTATCAGTGCAGCTTGCTCAGCTTCTCTTGTTACGTTTTTTTAGAGCAGTGTTAGCAACCGTCGTAGTTGAGAATTGAGGAAGCAGAGAGAGACATGATGTAACATCGGCACCTAGATAGCGTAGGCGGCGCGTTTGTCGCGGGTAATTGAACCCACTCGCGAGCACGCGCCTAGCCTTGCCGAAACGCCGCGCGCCTCTCGGCCGCTGTCTGATCTCTCTTTTGTCCCTTCTCGAACCCAACTCCTAACAAACACAGCCGACGAAGCTTTTTTGTACGATGAGTTTTGTAGTTTTAAGTGCACTCGTGGGGTGCTATCGACCGTCGTCCGTACGTACCAGTTTTGGGGAAGCAGGGAGAGACTTGATGCAATATCGGCACCTAGATAGCGTAGGCGGCGCGTTTGTCGCGGGTAATTGAACCCACTCGCGAGCACGCGCCTAGCCTTGCCGAAACGCCGCGCGCCTCTCGGCCGCTGTCTGATCTCTCTTTTGTCCCTTCTCGAACCCAACTCCTAACAAACACAGCCGACGAAGCTTTTTTGTACGATGAGTTTTGTAGTTTTAAGTGCACTCGTGGGGTGCTATCGACCGTCGTCCGTACGTACCAGTTTTGGGGAAGCAGGGAGAGACTTGATGCAATATCGGCACCTAGATAGCGTAGGCGGCGCGTTTGTCGCGGGTAATTGAACCCACTCGCGAGCACGCGCCTAGCCTTGCCGAAACGCCGCGCGCCTCTCGGCCGCTGTCTGATCTCTCTTTTGTCCCTTCTCGAACCCAACTCCTAACAAACACAGCCGACGAAGCTTTTTTGTACGATGAGTTTTGTAGTTTTAAGTGCACTCGTGGTGTGCTATCGACCGTCGTCCGTACGTACCAGTTTTGGGGAAGCAGGGAGAGACTTGATGCAATATCGGCACCTAGATAGCGTAGGCGGCGCGTTTGTCGCGGGTAATTGAACCCACTCGCGAGCACGCGCCTAGCCTTGCCGAAACGCCGCGCGCCTCTCGGCCGCTGTCTGATCTCTCTTTTGTCCCTTCTCCAACCCAACCCCAAACAAGCACAGCCGATGAATCTTTTTTGTATCAGTTTTGTAGTTTTAAGTGCACTCGTGGTGTGCTATCGACCGTCGTCCGTACGTAGACGTTTGGGGAAGCAGGGAGAGACTTGATGCAATATCGGCACCTAGATAGCTTAGGCGGCGCGTTTGTCGCGGGTAATTGAACCCACTCGCGAGCACGCGCCTAGCCTTGCCGAAACGCCGCGCGCCTCTAGGCCGCTGTCTGCTCTCTCTTTGCCCCTCCCCTCTTGAGCATGCCCGATCAGTGCAGCTTGCTCAGCTTTTAGTTGTTTTGCGTTGTGTTGTTTAGGACCACTAACCAGTACCAACTTTCATAAATCTTCGCGGAAGATGCGAGGGACTTGATGCAATATCGGCACCTAAATAGCGTAGGCGGCGCGTTTGTCGCGGGTACTTGAACCCACTCGCGAGCACGCGCCTAGCCTTGCCGAAACGCCGCGAGCCTCTAGGCCGCTGTCTGATCTCTCTCTCCCCCCCCCCTCCCCCACACAAGCAAAGTTTTTGCCTGGTTAGGTGAAAACCCAACGTGCTCCGTCCCGGCATTGTAGGGGTGCGAAGGTGTAAGGTCATACGACTACGGTCGTGCACGACATGAATACGAGTACACCCCCCCCCCTATCTCTCCTCGACGACAGCCATGCATGACGTGGAGTATCCCCCCCCTTTCCACCTTCCGCCCCAAGCAAGATAAGCTGTCAGTGGCGGTCATTTTAACGTACTGTAATTTACGATTTTTTTTTTTTGGGTAGAGAGGGAGAGAGAGACCTGATGCAATTTCGGCACCTAGATAGCCTAGGCGGCGCGTTTGTCGCGGGTACTTGAACCCACTCGCGAGCACGCGCCTAGCCTTGCCGAAACGCCGCGAGCCTTTAGGCCGCTGTCTGATCTCTGTTTGTATCCCTCCCGGTCCTGTTCCTTCTTTTCCGTATTGGCTTCTTTGGTTCTCTCGTGTCTTGCTTCTTTTTTTTGTACTTTTTCGCTTTTGTTTTTTCTTCTTTCGTTCTCTAGTTTTTCAGTATACTTATGTTCTATATTTGTATTCAATTGTCACGAGCACGTGCCGGTTTTTAGTTTTTCGTATATATTTACGTCGTAATACCGTTTCTTTTTTATTTTCAGTCGTCTTCACTCTTTTTTATTTTTGTTTCTTCCCCCAAGCTTTGCCTGGGATCGTTTTTTTCAATCGTTTTGTTTTCTCTTTTCCGACGGATGTTTTTTTTTTTCGGTCTTCCGTTTCAACATTCTTGTTTGCTGTGCGAAACGAGAACGAAACGCCTCTCGTCGTGTTTTCTCTTTTTGCGACGCTTTTTTCTTGTGCCTACCTTGGCTTTTACTGTGCGAAACGAAAACGAAAACGAGACGCCTCTCTTTTCTGTCTTGCATAAATGTGTCTTCCGCAGAAGAGGGGGAAGAAGACGGGGCGGAGGCCGAGGCGGCTGCGGGGAACTCCCTCAAAATTTTTGCTAAGGGCGACGAGACCCCCAAGGTGAAAGGCAATTACGTCAACATGCGGCGTAATTGATTCATGGGTTGTGACTGGTCCATTGCGTTGCAGTTGTTTGGTTCGTTACTGTAACTTTCGGTCCGTAACTTTCGGTTGTTCCATGACATCGAGCTTGGTTGGTTTATAACTGAAACACTTATCCCACACTATTTCCAAGTAGTTTGAACCCAAATACGGGGGACCAGCTCTTACGGGGTTAAGCTTACCACACTTGCCTCTTATCTATTGCGTATGAGTTTTTACGTGGGAGTGAAACATGGATTTGCTGCCGGCAACGACTTGTCCATTTTTTTTGTTTATCGCCCCGTCTCTGGGTCCCGAAATGAATTCGATGAGATGCTGAATCATGACGATTGTTCGGGTGGTGCGTGTGCGCAGGTCCGGCGTGTAAACTTCAACATGGGCAAGCCGTTCACGCTGACGGCTGCTTACGACGAGGAGGCGGACCTCCCCTCGGGCTGTTCCTCGGAGATCGGCACCTTCAAGGTAAAACCAGCAGTACTGTTATAGCTGAAATGTTACTGTTACCGGAAATATGAACGGTAACGGTGTTTATTTTTTGCGGTTACTATAGGTAGTGTTAGATGTAACGGTCATGTTAACGTTCGCGGCAGCGGTAATGTTCACGGTAGCGGTAATGTTCGTTCGCGGTAGCGGTAATGGTAGCAGTAACGGTAATGTTTGCGCTAGCGGTAATGTTGGCCGTAAGAGTGATGTTCGCGCTAGCGGTAATTTCAGCAGTACCGGTAATATTCGCGCTAGTTTTTAACGGTAACGCTATATGTAACGGTACGACTGTTAGTGTTAACGTTGCCGGTATTGTTGACAGTAAATTTAATGATAGCTTGACGGTAGCGTTGAGGTTAAATGGTTGTGGTGACGTTGACAGTAACGTTGACGGTAACATTGAACTTGGAACACCTCATATATATATATACACCCTCATCTGTTTGCTGTGTTGTGACCCTTTTCCGGCCTGACCTTACGTGTTCGCTGTGTTTGTTGGGATCTTCATCTGTTGGTTGAAGGTGGATGTGCCTCAAGGAGAGGGCGTGTCGAAGGTACGGGTGAACGTAAAGCACGACATCCACGGCATGTTCCACGTGCAGTCGGCGGAGATGATGAAGGAGGTCGTAAAGGTGAAAAAAATACGTTTTTTGGAGAGTTTCATTTCTGTTCATGTTTGTGTTTGTCACGTTTTTTGTTTTGTTATCGCAGGGTTTGTTACATAGCTTAATTTACGTAGCTTTCCAGAACTTTATTCACGCATTGTTTTTTCGAAAAATGTTATTGAGGTTGTTTTATGCTTTGAACGGGGGAACTTACCTGTATGTGTATTTGGGGATGTCGGAGCAGCGATCAGCTGGGTAAAGCAGTGATCAACGGAAACGTTTATTCTGGTATTACTAGTATATCTCGGTTCTCTCTCTCTTTTGTTTTCTCGCCTGTCTCCCTCTCCTTCCTACCCCCCACCCCCCGTATACCCATGCCCCCCCTCCCTGCCCCCCCCTCTCTTTGCTGTTATCGTGCTCATGCGTGTTGCTGGACAGGAAGCACCAGCAGCGGCAGTTGAGGAGCCGGCTGCTGGGGACAAAGCGGCGGAAGACGCGGTAAGCTCATCGTGTGGAACACAAATCAAACGAACAAACATATACATATATATACTATGAATCAATACAGCTCATTTTGAGTTGAGAGCTGGCTTGATGATGACAAATTGTCGTGTTGTCGGTGGTAAAATCCAAACAGTAAACTCGTACGTACGGCAGTCGGTAACTCTGCGTGTCTTGACAGCGGTGAGCAGGAGAACTTGAAATGTCGAAATTTCAAAGCTTGCTCTAACGAAAGTGTCTTTTTACCCCTCGTCCCCCGCACCCATCCCCTCTTTTTGCATGTGTCCTCGCCTCGGTGTGATGCCTGCTGTGACGCCTGCTTTGGAACTCCTCTGACCCTTTTGGGTCGGTTTTCACGATAACGCGGCGTGTTTATTTGGCGACGTCTCAGGCCCCTATGGACGTCGATGGAGATGGGAGCAAGGAGGTGGGCTTGATATTTTGTGATTTTATTAATAGTATTGAGATTTGAGGTTTGCATTTGAGATTTCTGATTTTCGCTTATATAGGTTGAAGGACTGAAATTTGTTTTTTAGTATTGAAAAGGAGAGTTGCTACGAGCTGATTCCAGCAAGCACAACCTGACCGTCATCCTCATACAACTACCATCCTTGTCGAGCAGGCATCGAAGGGAGAGCCCGAAGCCCCGGCATCCAACGGCTCTCCGAAGGCCAAGTCCAACGGATCTCCGAAGGCGGAGGCCAAGGGTTCGTCGTCGCCCACGTCTGCCAAGGACGCGGACGCACCTAAGAAAAAGGTCTACAGCAAGGTGAAGTACCGGGTGACACGATATAATAATGCGTGGACCGTGCGTGAAAACAAATCGGAAAATCTCGTACTTTCTTTTCTGTTCACTTTGATTTTGGCATTGCCTTGTTTTTGTGCGTCGAGTGTCGAATACAACGCTTTTTCGTGTGTACAGCTAGTGACGCTCCTCTTTTGTTTCTCTCTCTCTTCTTCGCTCGCTTGCTCGCTTGCTCGGTATTCTGCCGCCCCTCCTCCCTTTGCCTCTGCCTAGCTACCCCTCTGGTGTCTGTCTCTTTTGTCATCCTTTCCCTTTACCCCTCCCTCTCGAGTCTGAATTTGTGTACGGCTCTGAAACCCACACACCCGGTATACTTCGTATATACCTACGAGTACATAGCACGCGCGATCGAAGCATCACACCAAAAAGCTTGCAACTACTGTATTGTGTATTTTTTCGTTTTCGTTTTTGTTTTTATCAAATTTTGCAGTCTCACAAACTAAGCTCTTGTTTTTTTTTTCTTCTTTTTTCCCGATGTGTTTAAAAAACTGTATACAGGTGCCGCTGAAGGTTGAGCCGAAGACTTCCGCTTGGACCAAGAGCGAGATCGACGCCGCTGTGTTGCAGGAGGCTCAGATGGCCAACCAGGTGAGCAGGAAACCCCCGCCCTCTTACGTAAAATCAGGAACCGTCTGTCTGATACTCGTAAAATCTGAAACCGTCTCTCCGATACTGGTAATCTGAAACCGTCCCTCTGATACTCGTAATCTGAAACCGTCTGTCTGATACTCGTAATCTGAAACCGTCTGTCTGACACCCGTAATCTGAAACCAATGGGTTAGGGAACTGCGACCAAAATTTGGGGGGGGGGAACTAAACGATTTATAATCAGTGTGGGTTATTTTTTTAGCAGTAAACGTTTTTCAGTGGCGGTCGCGGTTTAATTCAACCCATACAGAACTGAAAAAAATGTCCACACTTATTCCAAGTAGTGTGTGCCCAAATTCCTGGGACCAGTTCTTGAGGGGTTAAGAAAGAGGTGTATCAGAGTTAGGCCTGTTTGACCTGCAACATTATTTTTGTGCTAAAAAAAAATACTTGGGACTTCTTGATAGTGTGGAAACCCTTTTTTTCTGTAGCGCAACGGCGGAAACCCGAAGTTATCTTGAACCGGAAGGGGCAATACATCGTAGATACCAGGTATTAATAGTTTTTTTGTACGGCTGTGCCAAGCCATTTGGCCTCTTTTAAACCAGCGCAGAACTTCTGATAGCTGTCAAACCGTGACCTCCACTACTGTAATATATCTGAAATCGCATCTTGACGTCTTTAGAACTGCGCCCACTATTTGTGTTTTTTTTTTAATCCAGGACCGAGTGTTGAGGGAGACCGCCGACAAGCGGAACGAGCTAGAGAGCTACGTGTACACCATGCGCGACAAGCTCGTTGGGAACCTCCGACCGTACGTGGAAGGGAAGGAGGCGGACACCTTCACGGCGCGGCTGACAGCGGCAGAAGACTGGTAAGTACATACTTCGTATATAAATATATATTATACATATATATTATATACTTCGTACTCGTATTTCATATCACTCTGTTCCTAAATATAAGGACCTTTTTTATACTACTATGAAATTAAAACGTCCCTTATATTTACGGACAGAGTGGCAGTGGTTTTAATGGAGCACGTGCGACTATTTATTTATGAAGTTATGATAGTTTTGTCCGGAAAAAAAAGACGTTTTTTGTCCGGGGTAGAGGGGGGGAATTGTGTCCCCATTGTCGTGCATGGCCGTAGTAGTCGAATGGCGAGGGGTGGGGGGGGGGTTCCGGCCGTTCGTGGAAGGAGAGGAGGCGGGTGCCTTCGAGGCACAAGAATGGCAAGTAAAGTACAACACTTTTATGGCCGCTGTGAATGTCAATCTAAGAATAACACACAAAAACCATCACCCCCTCCCCCCCCTACGTTGCCATGAAGGCTGTACTCTGACGAAGGGTTCGATAGCTCTTCTCGAGTCGGTGTACACCGCCAAAGCTGAAAGAGCTCGCCGATCCCCCTTTCCCCGCTATAACCAAACCGCCTCATCCTTATCGACCTCCTGCTTCCCCTTTTTTATTTTTACCCCTGCGAATGTGTTGATACAAAAAAGGCTGTACTCCGACGAAGGTTTCGACAGCTCCAAGTCGGTGTACACCGCCAAGCTTAAGGAGCTCACCGACCTTGGCAACCCCGTGGAGAACAGGCTCTACGAGACCAACCACCGCAATGTCAGTAATGTCCCTCTTTCTTTTTTGGTTTGGGTGGGGGGTTTTACGAGGGATGGGACATAGTAAATAGGACCAAATATTGTTGGCGAAAATTAGGNGTGACCACGGGCCGTGATCTTGCTAGATCAGACTATAGGGATTAGCAACTGAAACGAGTTTAATGTGAAGAAAAACAACAACAACAAGTCCAGTAGGACTAAAAGGGTTATCGCTTGTATATCCGGTTGTTTGTCCATGGTTTTTGTGCGTGCGTATTTTTTTGCTCGTTGTGTGGATGAACTCAGAATTTGTCGCATGCGCATGACGAAATGAAAAATGAAGGCTCTATACGTACGTATTAGCGTGGAGATGGGCGTCTGCTCTGCGTTCCTTTGCAGTACTAACTGTACTGGTGTGCTGTGGAGTGCTTTGCAGTACATACGTGCAATGTTTATGTTTTGAAGTGGTAAAACACCAGTGGCGTGGGTGGGGGGAGGTGGGGGGTTGTACTGATGTGCTTAGCCGTAGTCGTATGACCATGGAGGGGGGGGGGGCAGGTGCAGACACAGCAAGACTGTACAACCAGTGGTGCCGGTGCCTATACAGTGTCTGTAGGCACAAGCCAACAATACCGGCATTACTACTCCACTCCGCACACGACCACACGTTTGAATCCCATCTGTACCAAGCGGTTCCACAGGCACTATAGCGCGCAGCCGGCACTATACTCGTAGAGGGACCACTACCGCTGTCGTGAGGTGGAAGAGGGCGGGGGGGGTTTACCTATTTTGATGCATGGTCGTAGTCGTATGGCATAGACCCTCGCATCTCTACAACGCCGGGACGGAACACTTCGGGTTTTGACCGACAGGCAGGTATTGTTTGCACCAAGCACGAAGCGCCATGAGTTGTTCGGCGAGAAGGCGTGGGGGGAGGAGGGGCTATAGAGAGGGAGGTGGAGTGAAGAGCGCCTTATGAAGGTCAAACGTATATATATATAGGTTTTTGCCTGTTATATATTTTTCTTATCTTGTATATATATTTCATTTTATTTAGGAGCACGTCATTTTTTTTTTTTAAACCTTTTCTGCGTGCATTTTTGTTTGTTTGTTTTGTTCCCTTGTCACTTCCAGGACGTGGCGTCGGAGCTGCAGAAGGTGATCGACAGTTACATCAAGTTCGCCAATTCGTCGGACGAGGCTTACCTGCACATCGGAGCGGAGGTTAGTCGCTTTTAATAGTGTTGGATATCATATACTCGTACCTCGTACGTACCTGTTCGGAAGTTTCGATATATCGAACTTTCGATATATCATACCTGGTATATCGTATCGAACGTGTTTTGGTTTCGATATATCATATATCGGATCGAACGTGCTTTGGTTTCGATATATCATATATCGTATCGAACGTGTTTTGGTTCCGATATATTATATATCGTATCGAACGTGCTTTGGTTTCGATATACCATATATCGTATCGAACGTGTTTTGGTTTCGATATACCATATATCGTATCGAACGTGCTTTGGTTTCGATATAATATCATATATCGTATCGAACGTGTTTTGGTTTCGATATATCATACCTGGTATATCGTATCGAACGTACTTTGCCCTCAATCCCCCGACATCCCTCCGTGCTTTTTGTGCACAGATACTGAACGAAAGTATCAAATATGGAATTCGTCGTACAGATTATGTTTTTTTGTTTTGTCAGTATCGAATCGAACTCGATTCTCGTTCGCTATACGCGTATCAACTAGTAATAGCTATAATAGTTGATCTCTTTATTTGTCGCGGAAGACTCTGTAAGGTACACCCGTCTAAATATTGGGTCGAATTCCTAGCTATAATATTACCTGGTCGTATCTCTTTTTTGGTTGCGAAAGACCTTGGGCATACATACCCAATTATATCATAGAATCGGTCGAATTTTTTAGCTATACTGTAACACGAAAGTAGATCATAATTATCTCTGCTGTGGTCGCGAAAAACTAACCGCCGTGAGTCCGTCCGTTCGTCGGTCGTGTGTCGTCCGTCGGCTGGTTGTTCAGGAGAAGGCGAAGGTTCGAGACTGCGCGAAGAAGGCGGAGCGGTGGTTGTTCCAGAAGCTCGACCAGCAGGCCAACGTACCGCCGTCGAAGAACCCGGTGAGTCAGAAGAGTCGCTCGTATGATGAGAGAGGGAGAGGGGAGAAAACAAATTGAAGTCAACTAATACGTACATGGTAATAGTCTTTATTTTGACCTTGAGCTTGAATTTGACTGCAGGTTTGAATTCGAATTTGTACTCAAATTGAACTGGAATTTGTACATAATAGGAATTGGGATTTGTACATAATAGGAATTGGACTTTGTACTCGTATAAATACATAGTTGAACTATAAGCTGTACACGGTTTGAAATCTAATTTGTACATAATTTTGGTTTGAACGTCATTTTGGGATTTTCGTGCTGGTTGTGTGTGGTTGTCGGTTTTGGTGTTGATGATGATGCGTATGTTGTCGGTTTTGGTGTTGGCATGTTCGATGTTGCTAATGTTGCTGCACTGTTTTGGCCATACTGGTATATACCTGATAGGTATTTATATTCCTTGTTTCTGTCGACGCGAGTCGAGTCGATGAGGGGAGAAAATGCTGAACTCTTGCCCGTGATGGAAATGAAAGCACGTCTTATACGGACCGTATATATAAGCAAGAAGAAAAAAGGAGTGCCCGCTTGTGACCCCATCCGGATCTGAGTCAACGTACTTTTGTTCTGGTGCTGCTGCTCCTTATCCGTTCTGGCTGATGCTACTGCTCTTCTGATGCTGCTGTTCTAATGCTGCTGGTGTTGTTACTATTGTTGTTGCTGGTGTTGTCGCTGACAGACCGTCACCTGCGAGGATATTCACAAGCAAACGGTCGCGACCCACGCGACCTGCCGACCTGTGATGAACACCCCCAAGCCGGCGCCGAAGCCGGCGGCTGAGCCGGCGAAGGAGGAGGCCAAGCCAGCTGCGCCAGCGGCAGCGGGGAAGGAGGCGAAGGGCCCCGAGGTGCCCGAAACGGTGAGGAGGGGCAAGGAGCAAGCAATTAATTGTACGAAGGTAGTGCACATTTAATTTGTCTGATTATGAAAAAATATTTGAGAGAAAAATTGTGTGTGCGGTGTGTGTGTGTGTCTTTTTGTCGTCTGTTTTGTGTGTTCCTTTTTGTCTTCATGCTGTGTCTTTTTTAATGTCTAGTTTTGTCCCGTTGTCGATTTTTTCGATTTTTTTGTTTCTTCTTGATTTTTTAACGCTGTCGTGTTTGGTGTTGTATTGGGCGTTTCCGTTTTTTTTGTGTTTGTTTGTTTGTTTTTCATTTTTTCATATCGCTTCGGCGTTTTATTCGGGGTAATTTTTGTTTCGCTTTGTTATTTTTTACCTTCGTCATTCGTAACCGTCTCTGTTCATCTCTACGGATGAGTAGGTGTATCATGCTCATCGATTCGGCTACCTTGTTATTTCTGTCGTCCTGTCTCGCTCTGTCGCTCCCCAACGTTCGCCAGATGTGAACGTGGTCGCTGCTTTTTTAAACGGTGTGTAAATCTATTGGCTCGGGAGCCCACCAATCAACCATTCAGAATCAACCCGTGGGTGCTGTCTCTTCCTCTTCACATGCCTGTCCTTTCCCGTCGTATCTCTCTTGTATTTGTCTCATCTCCACCGGTATCTATATATACTGCGTATGTGCCAGGTATTTTTTTGTATATTCTTGCATCCGTTCACTCTGAACTTCGTGCTTTTCCTCTGGCCTTCCCTTGCTATGTCGCTCTCAAGCCCCGTAATCGTCTCCTCCCACAGTAGTAATGCGAGGGATGTCGGTGTTAGCCAGGAGTCGCGAACAGGCTAGGGTGGGGTTCTCTGTGTATATTTGTTGGTTCGAGTGTGTATGTGTGTTTTTGTTTTTGTTTTCCCCCTCTCTGTCTTGACTCTTTCTCCTTTCTCTCTTTTCGTCTTTCTCTTGTCCTATCTCTTATCTCTCTCGATATATCTCCCCCTCCCTCCCTCTCTATCTCTCCCTCTCTCTGTCTCTATCTCTCCCTCTCCCACCTCTCTCTTCCCTATCTCCCTTCCCGTTTTCCGTCTCTATCATACGTACATCTCGTTTTTTTTTTCTTCTAAAAATTGCGCTTATTGCGTCTCTGCTCAGGATGGGTCTAAGGAGGGGGTAGAAGGTGAGGAGGCTCCTCTTAAGTATGGAGATAGCATGGACGCCGATGCCGACAGCGTGCCGGCAGAGGCGGCAGCAGCAGGAGGAGGGGAGGAGGCGGCGGCTAGCAAAGCCGACCCTGCCGCAGCGGCAGAAACGCCGTCCCCTATGGAAACCGACGAAGTGGAACAGTTGGCGTAAAGACATTTTTTGGATAAACACGGGCTTGAGTTTGTCCGTTTGTGCTCCGAAAAATAAGCGGGGGGGGGGTCTGTTGTTATTGCTGGTGCGTGCGTTTTCTGTGTCTGGCGCGCGATTTGGACTGACTTGCCCTCGTATTTGATTTTTTGGGACTATTCTGCTCGCTTGGTTTTGAGTTTTGCGCTTTTGGCTTGCGCGCGCGCCTTGTGTTGATTGAGCGCGTGGATGCATGATTTTGCTTGTGTGCTTGTGTGCTTGTGTGCTTGTGTGCTTGCGTGCGTGCTTGCCTGCTTGCGCTGCGTGTACTCACAGGCATGCATGCATGCTTGCTTGCTTCCTGGCATGTTTTCTTGCGTGTATGCGTGCGAATCGTGTAACGCGCCTGCGTGCTTGCCTGCCTGCCTCCTGCTTGCTTGGATGAACGCATGTCCGCCTGCTCGTGTGTCTGACATGCGTGTGTTGGTATGTACTGCTCCCATGCGCGCGTTGCGTTTTGCGCTGCGTGTGTACGTTTTGCGCAATGGTACGCCCCAGCTTTGTTCCGCAAGGTGACCCTTTGATAGCCTTTTGGGGGGGGTCGCGGTTGTTGCGGAACGGGGGGTGTTTTCGTGACGGTGAGATTTTTGTTGTGTGTTTTGTGCGTCTTTGTTTTTTTTGTTTTTTTTTGCTTGGGCTTTTTGCTTGTTCCTCTGGGTCTTTTTTTGTTTTTCTTGTTTTTTTTTTCGATCTGTAGCAGTAGTACCAACATGAAATATGTCAGGCCTTCTCTTCTTTTGTCCCGGTGCTTGCGTCGTGGACTAGCGTGAAGCATTTTGTTTTTTACGGATGAACACCACAAGGGCAGAGGGAGGACTTGAGGGGCTGGAGTAGCAGAGGCCGGGCAGGAATGGGCGTGCTGAGAAATCGGGGTGTTTTCTGTGGCTGGGAGGGGAGTTGAGATCGGAAGAGCAAACGTCTTAAAAAAAAAAAAAAAAGGGGGGGGGGGGGGGGGGGGGGGGGGGGGGGGGGGGGGGGGGGGGGGGGGTTGGGGTTTCGGGCAGAACAAGCGAGATAGTCGTGGAGTTGTCATAATGATGTTGATGGTTCAAATTGTAACGGCATTCGTTCGTTTATTTTGTCCCACCCCCGTTGGAGCGAATTGAGCTGTTTTTCCTGATCGGTTTGGATGCAGCCGGTTTGTTGCTCGCGGCTGAGCATCGCACCGGGGGGGGTTGGCGTGTACTCCGTTGGGTTCGGCTCAATACGATCTATAGCCGGCTAGGCTGTAGTCTTGGGCCACAGCCTTTGGTGTCTGTGTTGGACCAAGAGAGGAAAAGGGAGGGAGAGAGAGTGAATGGGCGCGATTTTCGATATTTCGATTTTTGTTCGCTTTTTCGTCTTCTTTTTTTCGTCTTTTCGTCTTCTTTTTTTTTTTTTCGCGTCGTGGTTATTCTTTATTTCGCGTCGTTGGTGATGGTGCTGATCTTGTGGCGATTTGAGTTTGATACTCTGAATATCCCGAGAGGTCGGACCGCCTGCTGAAATAACCTTTTTTTTTGTTGTTTCGCAAGATGCTGTTGGTTGATGCTTTGGAGGGGAGGGGGGGGGAAGTGAAGGATTATGGTCTTTTGTTTCGGTTTTGAGATTGCGGAGGGTATATATATATACTGTATGTTACTCTTGAGTACTCGAGAAAGCGCCGTTTTTTCCCCCCGTCTAAGGTGTTTTTTTCTTAGGATGGGGCGATGAAGCGAAATGAAGGGCATAGTTGGAAGGGCTACTCGTATTTTGCTGTGGCGTGATTGCCCGCGGCAGTAGCAGCAGCAGCAGCGACAGCGGTAGCGGTGGTGGTGGTGGTACCAGCAGCGCGCTGTGCCGAGACTGCCGGTAGCGGCGGTTGTGGGTGCACCGACGCACTACTGCTGTGCCATGCTTGCTGGAAGCGGTGGTTGTGATACCAGCGACGCGCTGAGACGTGATCGACGGCGCCGGCGGCAGTAGTACCGTCGGTGCACTGCTGTGCCGTAGTCGCTGGCGACGGTAGCAGAGGCGGTAGTGGTTGGGACATACATACAAGCGGCGCACTGCTGTGCCGTGATGGGCAGCGGGGATCGCAGTGGTGGTGGTGGTACCAACGCCGGTAGCGGAAAGGAGAGATGGTACTTAGCAACAGCGACAGCAAACAATAAAATAAGTGAGACGACACGATACGGCGAAGGGGAGCCGAAGGCAGCAGGAATTAATAATTAACTCACAGATCGAGACAAACCGACAGATATTATACATACGAAAATATGAAATAATAAAAAAAAAAGTCAAGTCAAGTAAAGACGACCTGGACCAAGGGCGCACAAAAAAAAAAGTTATCGACACCACACCCCCCCCCCCTATATTGGAGGGAAGAAACCGGACCGTTGTGATCCCAGAAAACAATAAGTCAAGTTTTTTTTTAATTAGCCCCCCCCCCCGCCCCCGACCAGCGAAAAAAAAATCGGGGGGCTCTAAAACCAAGTTAAAAAAGGAACAAAAAACAAAAAAATGGTTTTTTGCTCATTCGTCCTGTGATCACAGCGATCCGGTTTGTTTTCATTCTGACTTCCTAGGGTGTGGTGTCGTTTCTCTTTTTTTTTTGTGCGCCCTTGCCTGGGCCTTTTTTTTTTTTTTTTTTTTTGGGATTTATCCTCCGGCGGATGGGTAAACATAAAGCTTACTTCTTATATTATTTAATTTTACATTTATTTTCCCGCGGTGTGTGTAGGAAGCCTCGTGTGCACGAATGGGAAGGTTAAGGTTATGTCTCTCGAAGGGTACAGGCCGCAAAAGGGAACACATGCACGACACACGCACATGGTTGTTTTTTATTTAGCGCGAGGACGTAATAATTGCCTCACGAAGGCAGATAAGCTTGGTCGTTTTGTGTTGAGCTGAAACAACCTCTTACTACGCGCTGGTTGAGGCAGATCACCCCGTAATTTCGTCAGGCACGAATACCGCATGCCGCAGCAACTCAAATGTCACATAGTTGGTGTCATACTGACCGTCATGAACAACAGAGGGAAGAGGGTGACGTCGCCGCTTTTTTTTCTCAAGGACCTAGGACTGGCGCTACCGCCGAAAATAAATGTGGCCGGACCCATCGGTACAGCATAGTAATAGTAACACTGTTCTGCTGTAACACGTCTATTGGGTATCTCAATTGAGCAACTATTTCGGGGGACCATCGAGTGTATGCGCGGATCTGAATCCCAGATACCCCACACCCCCCCCCCCCTACATTGGAGGGAAGAAACCGGACCGTTGTGATCCCAGAAAACAATAAGTCAAGTTTTTTTTTAATTACCCCCCGCCCCCCCGACCAGCGAAAAAAAAATCGGGGGGGTCTCTAAAACCAAGTTAAAAAAAGGGAACAAAAAACGAAAAAAAAATGGTTTTTGCTCATTTCGTCCTGTGATCACAGCGATCCGGTTTGTTTTTCATTCTGACCTTCCTAGGTGTGTGGTGTCGTTTTCTTTTTTTTTTGTGCGCCCTTGCCTGGACCTTTTTTCTTCTTTTTTTTTGGGGATTTATCCTCCGGCGGATGGGTAAACATAAAGCTTACTTCTTATATTATTTAATTTTACATTTATTTTCCCGCGGTGTGTGTAGGAAGCCTCGTGTGCACGAATGGGAAGGTTAAGGTTATGTCTCTCGAAGGGTACAGGCCGCAAAAGGGAACACATGCACGACACACGCACATGGTTGTTTTTTATTTAGCGCGAGGACGTAATAATTGCCTCACGAAGGCAGATAAGCTTGGTCGTTTTGTGTTGAGCTGAAACAACCTCTTACTACGCGCTGGTTGAGGCAGATCACCCCGTAATTTCGTCAGGCACGAATACCGCATGCCGCAGCAACTCAAATGTCACATAGTTGGTGTCATACTGACCGTCATGAACAACAGAGGGAAGAGGGTGACGTCGCCGCTTTTTTTTCTCAAGGACCTAGGACTGGCGCTACCGCCGAAAATAAATGTGGCCGGACCCATCACAGGCCTTCAAATAGGTCAACACTAGACAGGCGTTTCGTACGAATGAACGAATACATTTATTTTTTCCTGAACGAGCCACTTTCAGATGGTTCAAGGCATGTTTGTGGTAACAAATTTTCCACACACAAAAAAAAAACGAAGGTCTGACTGCGTTTAATTGTTTTGGGGTCTATACGTGGGTCTATTTACAGGGGACCATAATAAATAAGACCAAATATTGTTAGTAAACATAGGTAAATATATAGGTTTTAGTGTTTACCGTAGATCCTATTTACTATGGCCCCCCGTAATCTCAGATTGTGTCCCCCTCATACGGGATGTACATCCTACATGAGGACAAATAAAATCCGTAAGTACGCGCGATCGAAGTATTACACTCAGCTAGCAAAGATGAGCTTCGACGAAATCCTCGAGCTCATAGCTGTTGTTGTTTTTTTTTTTTTTTCAAGTAATAGTATACGCCCGTACCTTGATCCTTGATTCCACCAGGAAGTGCTTTCCTAGCCCGATTACGACGAACAGCCCGACCCCTGGAAGATCTTACCGAAGATATTACCGGTCTTATCGGTTACACTGAATAACAAGGGTGCGGCATGGGGCTAGACTATAGCCCCACACGACCGGAAGCAGGTTGAGACGAGAGACGAGACGCGCTCAGTCACTCAGTAACACACAATATTGATGTTTTGACAAGGGTATACAAGGATCCGAGTCCCTGACACCCCACTACCCCCAGAGCTCAGAATGCAAAACCAACCGGACCGTTGTGATGTTGTGGTCCCAGGAAACAATAAATCAACCTTTACCCCCCCCCCCCCCCCCCCCCCCGAGCGAAAACAAAATAGGGGGGGTCTCTAAAACCAAGTGAAAAAAAGAACAAAAAACGAAAAAAAAAAATGGTTTTCGCTCATTTCGTCCTGTGATCACAGCGCTCCGGTTTGTTTTTCATTCTGACCTTCCTAGGAGTGTGGTGTCGTTTTCTCTTTTTGTCGCTAACCCTAGGTTTTGATGATATTTTATTGTTGCTGCTCTGGCTTCCTGATCAGAGATAAAATTATGGGAACAGCGGGCGAGCAAATACCGTGACACCTGACCATAGCTCTTGGGTCCATCGTTGGTTCCGATGACCACGGCCCCCCGTAGCAATACTACTCTTGAGTACAGTACAGGACACTTACGAAATAAGAAACAGGCTAACAAGAAAGCTAGGCTGAGATTTCAAGGACAATCCGAATTTCGGGAGTCGTAATCTTGAAATTAGTGTAGAAAGCACCCACCTTCTCTCAAAGAATAAATAAGAAATCCAGCCTGTGTACCAGCTTTCCTGCCTCTTATTGGGTGTCCTGTGCTACGAGGTACTGCTGTGCCGAATGCTATGATGCGCTAGTAGAGGTGCACCATGTTTTTTTTTTTCAAGACTCTTAACATTGAGCAGCTCCCTAAACCACGCCTAAAAAAACTGTTTTTGAGAGAAAGTGCAACCCCATGAACAAAAAAATCCCATGACCTACATAATAGGTATAAAAATTCATGTATTCCAAAATGTCATCTTTTTTTGGGTTAAGGAACCATTTTAGCCAAAAAAAGGTATACCTTATACCTCTATCGTAGCAAGCCTTCTTGTAAGGATGAAACGCCGCTGTGTCACCAACCTTGAGCATGTGGGCTACCATATAGGATTTAGTACTTCTCAATTATTATTATTATATTTTGCCATCCGACAATGTGCAGCATGAGCTTCAACGTTGATCACTCATAACATTCCCGAAAGCAGAAAACCACGGAAACCAACTTCTCAATGTTTTTTTTTTTTTTTTGTCCCGAAAAAAGTGAGCCTCGGTACGTACGTATATAGTCTATCCCTACTGCGGTTTTTCTTGCTTACTCTACTGTACAATCAAAACCATCCACGGTGCCTTCTGGGCTTTGTTTTTCTCGGAGACTTAACCAAGAGCTATACTACCGTGCATGGTGTAAAGGAGTTGCCACCTCCTAGGGGTGTGTCGGTGCCAAGATACTCGTCCATCCTATTACTAGTCCATTCCTCTTGCTGTCGCTCACACTCCATCTAGAGCATATCTACGGTACATGAACCAGGGAGATAAAAGGGTATAATGCATGATGGAGTGACGCTTTGAGAAGGGAACTCAACAAACTGTTGAGATTCCCCTATCCCGCCATGTTTCATCGCCTGCCAGAAGTGTGACATCACTTCCTATTACTAGTCCATTCCTCTTGCTGTCGCTCACACTCCATCTAGAGCATATCTACGGTACATGAACCAGGGAGATAAAAGGGTATAATGCATGATGGAGTGACGCTTTGAGAAGGGAACTCAACAAACTGTTGAGATTCCCCTATTCCGCCATGTTTCATCGCCTGCCAGAAGTGTGACATCACTTCTTTATATAATGCTAAGCAGCTATCTATACGTTCGCATATCTAAAACCCCGTACCTGGTATTACGTGTGCACTCCATGGCAATGACATAAAACATACGGTAGGCAGCAGGACAGCAACCAGCAGCGGCAGCAGCACCAGCAGCACCAGCAGCAACAACACCACCAAAACCAGCGGCACCCCACTGCCAACGTAAAAAAGTACCCGGCTGGTCCTTTGCTAGCAAAACCCGTAATCTAATATACTGACAAACGTGGCGCGTGCAAACAAAAAACAACCCCGGCGCATATAAGTGCAACTATAGTACACGAAAAATCAATGCAATCGCCTGGCCACAAGGGTTACAAAGAAAAACCGATCCCAGCTAAATCCTCAACTCGTACTTCCACTTGCGTCCGTGCCCTTGCTACACGCGCAAGCAACGATTTCCCCGTCGGACGCCCGGCCTCCGCCTCTGCCCCCGCGGTCCCTCCTTCACTACCACGCCCAAGTCCCCACCAGCGCCTTTGTCGGGCCTTGTGAACTGTCCCATCCGGCTGCCGCGAAGGCGAGGTGGCTTCTTGCATCTGGAGTAGCACCGGCACCAGCACCGAATCCACCACTACTACCAAAGCCGCCAACACCACCACCACCACCACCACCACCATCTTCATGACCACCACCACTGCTAACGCCACCGTCGCCGCTGCCGCTGCCGCTGCCGCTACCGCTACCGCCACCGCCACCACCACCGCCGCCGCCACGACCTCCGCCGCCACCACCGGCTGTCGCCTTCGCCGTTGTCGTGGCTTCTCCCCTTAGCTTTCGCTGCAGCAGCCTGACAAAGCAACCTCCCCCTGTTCCTCCTTCTCCTCCTCCTTCCTCGCCAGGCGACACGGCAAGCGGTGCAGGCGCAGCAGCAGAGGCAGCAGCAGGTGGTTCGTCGCCAAGGGCGCACAGCACGCGCTCGAGGGGGTAGCGGAGAGCGCCCGCGATGACCTCGTAGAACAGCTGCGCTTGGCTTTCCGCCGTCATCTTCTTGCTGCTCTCCTCGTCCACCAGACTGCAAGGTTCGAACCGGACCATCCCCCACCACGGCTTTCGCGCGGCAACATCCCTAAACGCCAATAAAAAGGGGGATGCACCTGCCCCATCCCCTAGCCGTAGCGACGCGCCTCCCGAGACGAGCAGGTAGGGTGCTCGCTGCATGGCCTTGGTGAGCTCATCGGGGCCAAGCTTGGAAAACCCGCGGGCAAATATCTCGATCGTTTTCGGAGGACGAGACGCGTGGTTCAACGGGTCATGTCCCGGCAAGTGACGCAGCTGGGCGGTGTACCAGGCGGTCCGCTCCGGAAGCCGCCCAGGGGTAGCTTCGTCGACGCCAAGCGAGACGCCGGCTTCGACGAACGCCTGGAACAGGCGGGAGGCGTCGTCCCCGTGCTGCGGCCTCCCCCCAGGACGCGTAGGGTCGAGCGACTCGCTGATCTTTTTGTTGACCTGTTCCGTCACCGTCGCGGCAGCGGCAGCGGAAACAGCGGCAGCAGCAGCAGCGGAAAAATAAGCAGCAACAGCGACACTAGCCGAGGAACTGTTCTCCTCCGAGCACGGGGAAGGGCCCACTATTGCGATGCCAGCAACAGCGGCAGCAGCAGAGGGAGAGGTTCCCTCTTGGCCCGAGGAAGCGCCCTCTGCTGTGATGCCGCCGCCGCCGCCGCCGCCGCCGCCGCCGCCGCCGCCGCCGCCGCCGAAGCCGCCCCCACCCCCTGAATCCGCCGCCTTGTTCTTAGCGGACTCAATCTTGTTGCACTCACGCTGCCGAGACACCTGTACGGTACGGGAATATATACATGTTAAAACACACAGCAGCAGCAGAAATTATAGCAAGGTTATTTGAGTCAAATGAAAGCACCTGCCGTAATATAACAGGTGCCAAATAGTACAACGAACGGCATCTCAGCACGCCCTAGTGCAGTAGACGGTATTAAACGTAGCAACAACAGTAGACAAATCTACTATTAATACTACTGCTGCTTCAGTAGTGCTGTCAAAAGTCGTAGGCAAGCACAAATGTCGTAACAGGAATGGCTCTGCTCGTGGCTACGGGCGTGATTTCCTGTTCGAGTCCAGCAGTAAGTGTTACTTTCGCTTGGTTTATGTCTGCTGTGCTCTTTCGTACCCAGTGCAGTATTTGTGGCATTTAATTCTTCTGCGAGACGTACTCGTACGAGCTCGTTTCGTGTTGTGAGTTGAAAAAAAAACATTTCTCGTAGTTTGTGAACACAGAAGTTGTTTTCTGGAGAGTCAGTACGGACATTTGAGTGTTCTCGGTGTCGTAGGGGAGGGTTGGCGAGAGCAGTTACGGTCACGACCACAACACAACAACAGCCACAACAACAGCAACATCAACATCAACATCAACATCAACATCAACAACGCCAACGCCAACGCTAACGCTGACGCTAACGCTAACGCTAACGCTAACGCTAACGCCAACGCTAACGCTAACGCTAACATTAACGTTAACGTTAAAAACAACGCTAATGCTAACGTTAACAACAACGCTAACAACAACAGCAACAACAACAACAGCAACAACAACAACAACAACAACAACAACGTTCGGATCTAAAAAGTTCTATTTTTTTTTATCAGGGGCTTCCACATTTTCAACCAACTACGGTTGGGTCTGAACATATGATATTCGTCCCCAACTTTTTTGTTGGTTGCTTTCTAGCGCATGAACTAAGCGTCCATGGAGGGGGTGACATTAAAAAATATAACGCCTCCATCGAGGGGCGGTGTTGAAATATATCAGGTACAGCAGACGTCCCGAGTCTGTGCATGTGCGTACAGCATATAATACTATTATTGATACTCGATGTCGGCCGACAGCAGCAGCAGCAGCAGCAACAGCAACATTATCCAGTGTTTTTCTCGCGCGCAGAAGTACTGTAGTACCCTGGTACGTAGTAAGGGTACCAGTACGTACGTATGATAGCAGTTCGTAGCAGGCTTCGAATTAGTGCTCCAGCAACATGTGCGCGTAGCGTACATCGGGCATATTTGGATGTGCGCGTAGCGCACACCGAGCCGGAGGCGAGGTGCGCTCCCCGCAGGGGCCCCCGGAGGGCCCCCGGAGGGCCCCCCGGGAGGGCCCCCGGAGGGCCCCCGGAGGGCCCCCGGAGGGCCCCCGGAGGGCCGCCGGAGGCGAAAATTTTGGACGTATGTGCGTAAATGTACTCAAAATGTGCGTCTCATTCGCTCGTCTTGCAAATAACACAGACAAGCATAGACAGAACCTGCTCCACATAACTGCAATGGATGTCAGCGCGCAGGTCAACTCTGAGGAATCATCAACATGTTGAAATCAATTTATTCGCCCCCTTATCACCGCAATTTTCAGCTAGCACCCTGCAAACTCGCCTTCGCCATCTCACATGCTATACAACAGGTGCTATACAACTGCTATACAACGCTATCATCCCACCCAAAACGAAATATATTTCTCGTTCGTTCCAGTGTTTATTACTTGCGCCTTGCAAGGGCATCGTAAAAAAAAACGTCCGCTTCACGAAGGATGTCGAGCCGCTTTGTCAGGTCAACGCCTTGTTTCCTGTACGTATAAATATACATATATCGTAGATACGTACATAGATACCAGGTTGAAACCACAAACGCGTGTTCCTCTCTATTTGCGACCATTTCAAGCCTTGTTTCATCCACGGACATACAAAACCGTCATAAATTTGAACTCAGTCCCCTCAAAAAAGAAAGCCACCAACAAATTCGGCAGGAAATTGTCGAATAAATCACAAGAAAAAGGCCTAAAAACATTTTCGCCTGCGGCGAAAACAGACCCAAAATTTTTTCGCCTGCGGCGAAAATAGGCCCCAAAAGTTTTTTTCGCCTACGGCGAAATGGACCCGCACAATTTTTTGGCCTGCGGCCAAAAAGTGTGCGGGGGCCTAAAAGAGATGTGCGGAAAGCCGCACATCTACTGCTTTTTGTGGTGCGCAAAAGCTGATATTTCAGAAATTTGGTGCAATTGCGCACGTTTCACCAACTAATTCGAACCCTGGTTCGTAGTCATGTTTTCTGCACGACGAGTCAAATTTAAATAGATACCTGAAAATTGAAATTTAAATAGATACCTGAAAATTGAAAATTAGTGGCATTAAAACTTGCCCATTTACCAGTACCCAGTACCCAGTACACCGTACGTACGGCCTGCTCACCTTATTTCGCATGATGGTGTTCGCCGCGCTGTCGATGGACACCGCGAGCTGGATGCCCGCCAGTTCTCTCTCCAGCTGCTCCGCTCTTAACATCTCCAAGCCGATCTCGTTTTCGACAGAGCTCCCGCCCCCTCCCCCTCCCCCTCCCTCGCGCGAATCGTGCTCGTACTCGTGGGGGTCCGGTCGCTCGAGCTTTACGGACACTACGCCGCAAACCCTGAGAAGCTCGACCTTATCCTCTTCGAGCTTGGCGACCTTGCTCCGCCACGACTTCAATTCCTCTGCCTCTAGGCGAATGCTCTTCCCCATGGACCTGGTCAGGGCCGCTTCTTCTCGCTGATGTTCGGGTCCCTGCCCCAAGCTGAGCGTCACCTCTAGCTTAGTACTACTACTCGTGCCTGCTGGTGCTGCTGCTGCTGGTGCTGCTGGTGCTGCTGCTGGGTTCTCCGAGCTCCGCGCCTTCGCTACCGCCCACGCTGCATCTCGCAGCATGGAAGAAACAGTTTCTTCCGCGACTTTTCGCGCTGCGTCCGCCTGGGCGAACTGGGCGCGGGCCTCATCCCGCTGCTGGATCGCGGAGTCACGCGCACGCAGCAACGAATCGATACGACCCTGCTTTGCCGCTTTCTCCAGGCGAATGCGTGCGGACGCATGTCCTAACGTCTCACCGGTACGCTCGGCGTAGGCCTCTCGGGATCTCTTGGCATTGTCTTTTCTTTTTTTTGCCGAGATCACCTTGTTGCCCTTCTTGTTGCCCATTGTTTATTTTGGCGATTTGCGCTCGTCAAGCTGCCAACTGCTGTGAACGAGGGCTGCTTGTCTGGTGGGCTGTGCCCTAGACCAAACGTCTACGTAGAGGATTTCCGGCTAAAGGGCGAACGGAGGGACGGCACGTCCAGGTAGTACAAGCGATAGGAGATTGCAAGCACCCTGCTACCTGGCACAAGAGCTGCTGGTTGTGTTCTATGTGGGCGCAAGTTTGAACTTTGGTTTTCAAATCTACTCCGTTCATAAAGAGCCAGAAGGCATGTTGCTGAAGGGTCGCGAGATTCCGTGTTTCCGCGGAACATGTGGAGCTCGTCATCACGCACAGGTTCCATTCAGTTGGCAACGGTGTGCTGTGCTGTGACGCTGCAACTGTGACCATGGAGGAGACCATTGGGCGTGAGTCACCATCGGACACGCTAAAAACCGCAGACGAAATGGAGGAGGAATTGAAGGCATTGCGGACGAAGACCGCCGAGTTGGAGTTGGAGTATGTGGAGTTTCGGAGGACTTGGGCCGCCCTACTTCGGCCGGACTGCCACGAGATTGACGATTCGCGAGCGCGAGAGGACGGACTCTCTGTTGAAGAAAAGATCAGGTTCGAAAAGAAAAGGGTGGAGCAGCTGGAATCGGCGACACGGGACGACCAGATCGTGGCTTCTTTCGGCAAAATGGTGACCAAGGACTTGGAAAAGAAGGTAAGCGCTGTCCGCGCCATTTTCAAATATATCGATATGGGTGCGGTTCCAAATCGCACCAACCCGTGAGATTTCCCGCTCCTGAAGAGTCGCGGTTCCCAACCGTGAAAAGACCTTCGTACTGGCTGCAACTACCGGTAATTACGTAATTACGTAAATGCACCATATAAGGGTCGAACCGTTCGAGTTGTAACGCGGTTCGGTTCGGTACTCCGGTTCCGTCGGAACCGAATTGAACCGTACCGTAAGACTTTGGAGTTGCGGGGCCCGGACAGACGAAACCGAAAACTTGAAACAGGATTTGAAAATCGAGACCGGAGCCGAACTGAGCCGTAGGAATGTGCAAGGAGAATAGTATATACCCGCTGTGGTGCAGTTCCGAACCGTGAAAAGCCCTGACAATATTACTGCTGTAGTAGCATGAATATGGTAGCGTAGGGTGTGGTACGGTGGACGGTGGTATACATTTATTTTTTCTCTCTCGTTCTTTTCCGGTAGGATACAGTTATTTTTTCTCTCTCGTTCTTTTCATTCCTGCAACCTGTCTATCGGTTTGTAGCGTGTGAATCAGCTCGGCGCTGATTTGATGTTGTACAGCAGTGCAGGCAGGGCTTTTAACCGAAAATGAAACGTGGCTCGGTCGGGTTTTTGGTTTTAGGCGATAAGTCGGTCGGTTTCGGTCGGGGGCTCTAGACAAATAAACGCGAACCGAAACCGAACGGTTTGTCGGTGAAAAAACTAAAACGCCGGTCGGTTTCGGTTGTTGTTTTGCACATAAACCGAAATAAAAAAATGGTTTTCGGTCGGAAACAAACGAAAACAAACGACCGAAAAAAAATATGGTCGGTTTTCGGTTCAGTGTGTGTGTTCTTCACATAAACCTCAGTAGAGGACATGCAATTGAAAATTGAGCAATAACAAGAAAGGCAGGCTGAAAGAGGGAAATATGGAATTCGGGGGACGCACCCTTTCTCACAATAAGAAATCCAGCTTGGACCAGATTTCCTGTTCTGATTAGGTGTCCGGTTCTGTGGACGATGATTGGCCCACTCGCTGGTGACCAGACGAGATAAAGCAGTATTCCAGATTAAGAGAGGCAACGCTCGAGTCTCCCAGTGAACTCGTGGGAGCTTGAGAGCTTTTGCATAGAGGAAAAACACACGAACACACACAGCTGTGATATCTTGTTTTTTTGTCGAAACTCATACATATTTTTTTGCATGAAGAATACGTGCTGGTAACCATAGACCTCGTGCTGTTGATTATTGTATATATATACTCGTATCTCAAAAGGAAAAGCTGAAGAGCAGACGAAGAGTGAATGAGAGGGGGAATGAGAGGGGGACAGAACAAAAGGCGTGCTCTCGAGATCATCCATGACGACCCTGCACAAAATACAGCAATATCTAAACGTACCCCCCGCAATTACGAAATCACAACTGGCTTTGCAGGTTTCCGTTTGTTAAATCTGAAAGCTGGCAGTCCAGTCAAACACGTATTCCACCTTCAGAGAGTATCGGAGTACGTATACCGTACAGTAGCTACAGGCATCAGTAGACATTTAGCTCAATTTTGACATGAAATACCTATTAATACGAAGGTACGTATCGAATCCGTTGGGTACAAAAACTGTCAGAATTTGTAGGCCACTCTAAAAAGACACACAGTAGCACGCGCAATGGAAGTATCACGCCAAGCCTGCCAAAATGAGTTTCGAAGAAAGCTTCGATCTCACAGCTTTGATTTTTCAAGTTTTTCTAATTGTGTACCACTCTGGTCCGAAATATAAGGACCATGTCAACTAAATGTTAATATACAAAAGGTCCTTATTTTCCGAGTCAGAGTGGTACGATATTTCTACAACACCTGCTGGCTTGGGGCTACGCTACAAGCGTACCGGGTACTGCTGTACCAGGCACCCGGTACGATACAACACAAGCTGACAAAGAGCCTGCGTACTGCTGCTGTGTTAGTAGCTACATATTTGTATAAGGGTAGACACAGTTTAACGGGTAGTTATTGGGTTCAATACGAGCCCTACCCGACTACTCGGGTATCATACCAGGTAGTGTTCATAACATCGTACTCTGGTAAAATATATGAAGCCGGGTACCTGGTATGGTATCAGGGTGCTGCGCTATAGGTAGGTAGCGCCACACCTGGCACATTCTGAGTTCCACAGCTCTCAGATTATGTCCCCTTCGATGAGAGCTATAGCCTTCGCACACATAATAATTTAACGATACTCGTAGGCTGACCGTCTTTGTAAAATCCAGGACTGTTCACGGATTGGGTCAAAGCTCACGGGTCGGGTCGAGTCCGGCCGGGTCACCTAACCCAATCCCGACCCGATGCGTGGGAGTTGGAAAACCTCCTAGCCTGACCCGACCCGGCTCGACCCGGCCCGACCCGTGAGATATTGAAGACCTCCTGACTAATGAACAGCGCTGATAAAATCGTCCTGTTGATGCTGATACTCATCCCAGGGGAACCACCGACCTACCGTAATCATGCGAGAGTTGGCACCCATCGGAAGGTTGGCACCCATCGGAGAGATAGCACCGGGGTGCGATAAAAAACACACCGTAGAAACATTTAATCGTGTTTTCGCACCCCCATCGGAGAGATCGCACCCCGGTGTGATCTCTCCGACATAAATAGAAATTTGAGGGCCACCGCAGCGGGTCTGTAGTAGGTGATATTATCATTTCTTTCATTTTCCGATGAGATATCACCAGTGCGCCACTCCTCTCAAACGTTCTTTACCAACGCATGGTAGGTCAAGTCGTTTTAGGTAGCTTTGAGTCATTTACGCAGCACCGTTGCCCCAGTACGGCCCGGTGTATTTCGATTCAGCAGCGCACCCATCGGAGAGATCGCACCGGGGGTGCGCCNCCGGTGTATTTCGATTCAGCAGCGCACCCATCGGAGAGATCGCACCGGGGGTGCGCCAAAATTGAAGAACGGCATGATTTAATTGTATTTCCGCACCCCCATCTGTATGTTTTCACCCATCGGAGAGATAGCACCGGGGTGCGATAAAAAACACAACGTAGAAACATTTAGAAATCGATCGCACCCCGGTGCCAACTCTCGCATGATTACGGTATATCCTTCACGGGGTCATATACAACCCGTACCACGCACGATCAAAGTATTACACGCAGCTTGAGAAGAATTTCGACGAATTGCCTTGATCTCACAGCTGGAATGTTTCGTTTCTGTTGTTCGAATGCCCATAATAGGCCGTTGGCCGTTGGTAAGTTATATATACCCCATTCTACCGCCGGGTTCGTCGGCACGGCGGTATCAAACATGTTTTTTTTATTGACTAGGTTAAAATAAGCTCGCCTCTTCGAACGTTGCGCCGTACATATGCGAAATTGTATATTACGGGGTGGGCTAATGTAGTAAACAGGACCTACGGTACACACAAAAAAAACTACCAGGTATATAGTATATAGTTACCAATTTTTACATTTTTGACCACACCCTGGACAATTCCTATTTCAATAGTCTATTGTGTCTATAATTATTTTTGGGTGTAGTCTATTAATTGGAATTGCCCAACCAAATGATTTTGGTTGCAGTATATTAATTTGAATGGTCCGGGTAATTTATTTTGGATGCTGCCCACTAATTGGAATTGTCCAGACAACTGATTTTGGGTGCTGCCAATTAATTGGAATTGCCTGCACAATTGTTTGGACCATTCCTATTACAATAGTCTATTGTGGCTACAACGGATTTCGGATGCTGTCTATTAATTGGATTTGCCCAACCAAATGATTTCAATTGTAGTATACTAATTGAAATTGTCCGGGCAACTGATTTTGGGTGCTTCCTACTAATTGGAATTGTGCCACAATTGATTTCGGGTGCTGGCTGTTAATTGGAATTGCCGAAACACTTGATTTAAAATGCTATCTATTAAATGCAATTGTCCAACTAAATGATTTCGAGTGATTTCTATTAATTGGAATTGCCCCGTCAAATTATTCCGAGTGGTATATATCAGTCGGATTTGTACGTATAGCCAATTTGTTTCGAGTGTTGTCTACCAATTGAAACTGTCCAACCAAATGATTTCAAGTACGGTGTATTAATTAGAATTGTCGAGGTCAGTAAAAAAGATCGAACACTAACAACTGGAAGGTCAGGACAAGGCCTATTGACCCAACCAACAATTAAATTTGAAAAGTCAGCACAGAAACCTATTGACCAAACCACTCCTATTGATAGGCAAGACCGGAAACTAATCGTTGAAACAATTTCAATTGGAAGGTCAGGGCAGAAACCTATTGATCCGACCATTCCTAGCAACAGAAAGGAACAGAAAGAAATTATTGAAACAATTACAATTGGAAGGTGAGAGCAGAAACGGTTTGATTGAACCATTCCAATTGTGAGACAAGACCATAAAATAATTGCTGAAACAATATCTATTAGAAGGCCAGGACACAAACCTATTGGCCGAACCATTCCTATTAATAGATGCACCACGAAAGCAGCATCTCGACCAATTCCATTTAAATGGACTCCCGGAAGGCCTACTGTAAAAGCAATAGTCCATTGCGGGTAGGTCCCATATCCTATTGAAGAAGTAATGGAGTATTGGAGTCTCCGGAGCGAAAAAGTTGCAGGAGAAAATTCCATTTAATTAACAGAGCTCTAAAACAATTGCTTAAGCAATTCCAATTGGTAGGTGCACTACAATATGTTGTTGTCTTTGCAATTCCAATTGCAGCAATATGGTAAGAATCAATTGTCCGCCTCATTTCATTTAATAGACTTTTCGGTGGGTCAATTGTAGACGCAATAGTCTATTGCGATGCCTATTGTCCAAGGCTTAAGCAGAAAGGGAATGTAAAAATAGATCCTAGTGATTAATCGGTCGCCAAACATTTTGTCCGAGATATTTAATTTAATGGGCATCCTCCGAAGTATGTTGTCTGGTCGATTCCAATTAGTAGACTGCTTCGTGAATCGTTTGCCTTTGCAACTTTAAGAAATAGCTTCCTCGTGCATACATTGATGTGTCAAATTCCTATTGCAGCGTCCGGAATCAATTGACCGGTAACATATTATTGTCGATTAAATGGAAATGCCTGATTGTCTGGACATTTGTTTTCGAAGCCTGCCAAATAAATGAAAGTTGCCAGGACAATTATGTAGAAAGATGCCAACTAAACGGAAGAACCCGCGCAATTAATTTATAAAGATGCCAATTAAATGGAATTGCCAGCACAATTGGTTGAGAAGGATGTCTATCAAAAGGAGTTGCCAGGACAATAGATTTAGAAGGATTCCAATTAAATGCAATTGCCAGCACAATTTATTTGGGAGGATGTCAATTGAATGGAATTGCCAGCACAATTTATTTAGAGGGGTGTCAATTAAATAGAGTTGCCAGCACAATTTATTTAGGAGAATATAAATTAAATGGAATTGCCAGCACAATTGGCACCGAAAATATTCTGTAATTGTCCATTAGCGTTACAATAGAATGGGATATTATATTTCAATAGACTATGGGTTCAGCAATGGGATATCGGTGGTTACTGCTCATAGCAATTACTTCAACCATTAATGTAGATGGGTGTATATTAGCATAAATGGGGTGGGCGATAGGGCCTAGTGGGTGTCTGTTAATAGGAATTGTCTGTACCATAGAGCTCGATGCGTTCCAATTAATTGGAATTGGCGACCACAATTGCCAGTCAATTGTAATAGGAAACTATTAATAGGAAATTAGACTATTGTCAATTGTCCAAGGTGTGATTTTTACTAACAATATTTGGTCCTATTTACTATGGCCCTCCGTCATAGTAATTTGGGGGGTTGTACTATAATAGCTGGTAGGCAATATAGACCCGTTGGTAGGGTAGACAGATTATAGTAGGGGTGGGTGAGTGAGTGGTATGGCACTAGACTATACTAAGAGCTAACTGACTAGACCTACCCCGGTATATTCTCCAAAATTTAATAGTGCATAATGTTACGGTCGGTGTGAGATGGGTAATATAATTCGTTAACCTTCGTTTGCTGCGTTACTACGCGAGCTGCGGGTGGTGGCGTTTCGCATTTCACCCTTCACAATTTGCCCCACACGGCCCACACAGACGTCCTTCCAAGACGCCTCTACTCGCGGCCACTACCAAGACCTTGGGCTCGCTGTATTGAGCGTGCGGCGTTGGCCGAAAAACCCTTGTATATGTAAACATTACACCGGGTAAAGAGTATATCTGGTATGTATGTTTTTCTGGTGATGTTTATGAGTGGCCGACGTTGAAGTTCAATAACGCTGCGCATTGTCGAATGGCGAACATGATAACAATAACATTAACATTGAAATACTTACGCTTGTGTCGTCTATTGTTTGTTGCTGCCGATTCCTGGATGAAACGCTAGGCTGCTGGGGAACGCAAGAAGAGCAAGAAGCGCAAGAAGGCCAAGAAGTCCTCGAAAAAGAAGAAGGCGTCGAGATCAGGCGATGACGACGGTGATGGCGACAAGGACGATCAGGATGATGGATCCAGCGGCGAGAGCAGTGACTGCTACGCCGACCCCTTCGACATTTCAGCGGAAGGCGATTACAACTACATGGTTGCAGCCGTAAGAAACAAGAAGAAAACCATCAAGAAGAATATCGGCAAGTGGCTCAAGCCCTTCATGGGGCCTCCGGGGGGGCCTCCGCACGAGGACGAAGAGACGGCCCGCCTGTTCAAGATGCATGTCAAAAACGGCGTCCCCCCCGACGAGGTGATGGCTTTTATGGAGAAGACCGTCGCCCTCGTCGCGCCTATCCCTATGCGCGAAGGCGTGAAGGAGTCTCTCGAACGAATAACCGCGGCGATGGTTCCCCACATTGAGGAGCTGGATGACGACATGAGCGACATTGTGTTCCCCGACGGCTTCCCCGGTGCTCCGAAAAGGCCGGCTAATCGGTGGGGTTGATAGTTGAGAACGGAATATGAACCAAACATTTCGCAGCGATTTGCGTTGCTGCCGCCATCAACCAGCGTTTTCGGTAGGTAGCTATTAATAGCACGCGTACCTCATGCTCGTCGCGGGGGTGTAGGATAGTGGATAGTGTAACATTTATGATGGAAATAGGGTACAGGATATATAGTCTATATATATTTGTGTTTTATATGTATGCCCGTCTTTCGCAAGCGGGCTGGGATGATGGTGTCGTCATCAAACCATTGTATCTGCAGCATCCTCTGTGTCGTCTGTCGACTCGGGAGAAGGCTGTTGTGTCACGCTTCTGCTGCTGTTGATGATGGTGCTGATAACGCGGATGATGCTGGTGTTGCCGCTGTTGCTGTGAAGTAAGCCGAGGCGGAGAAAATCAACAACAAAGCCAAAAACGCGGCAGCTAGTGTCGTTGGTGGTGGTGGTGATTGTGATGCACGAGGGGGGTCTAGCTCCCCGCACAGAGGTAAGACCGAGCATCTCTCATAGCGTGACAAAGCGTGCTGGAATGATGGTGTGCGTGGTTAGGAGAACGGCCACGGTGCGAGGGGTGGATTCCGGGCTGGCAAGGGGAGCGAGCGTGGGTGGCGGTGAGGGTAGTGGGGACTTCGTTTGTGCCTTACCCCCAGGTACTTGTGTAACATTTCTTGTGCGCTGAGTGTCATTTTGCGACCGCTTTTACAGTAGTATTTTAGACGAAATCTGCCTGCCTGCCTGCCTGCCTGTGTGTTGTTCGGGTGCTGTTGCCAGTAGTTGCTGCTCTGGGTCTTCTTGTGATGCAGATTTTGGACAGGAAGCCAGTAACGCAATCCCAAGCAGCTCGAGATTTGGTGTTGCTGGTCTCGTACAGTATGGATGATTGGGTTTAAACATCTCATTCTGGGTGTACGAGGTAGCTTTGAGCCTGGACGGCAGGTGCAAAGCAAATCAATCGCAGACAGCTGTAGGGTTAGAGCTAGCCTCAGCGCTAGGGTTGGAGCTGGTCTTGTACAGTATGGACGGCGATGTACAGTATGGACGATCTGGTACGAAGAGCTGCTGCTGCTGCTGTAGCTGTTGCAGGGTTTAGTAAAGAGATAGACGCTGCGGGTTTCCGCTTCAACCGCCGTTACTGGAGGAACCCTGATTAGGCCCGATCTCCCCGCCTTTTTTTGTATGCGCAACCTTGAACTGCTGGAAAGATTCGCGCCCCCTCGCCCGGAAGCGGGGGGGGTGAGGCTACGTTGCGCAAAAATGTATGCTATGTATGATACCCTCTACTGTAGTATACCTGGTATGATTCATGCTTGACTTTTAGATGTTTTAGGGGCGTGTACAGTATAGGCCCACCAACAAGAAACGCGAACTCTGAGCAAGGTTGAAACCCTATTAGAGGTACGAACCTTGAGCATAGGGATAGGCTACAATGTACAGTAGGGTTTAGTGTAGCGCCTGTTGGTAAGGATCGCGTCTTGATAACATTTTGTTAGCGTCCGCAAGAAACTGGACTTAGTTGTGTTCTGGGTGGTGCTTCTTGCTCATGGGCATGTTGTACCTGCGCGAACTCTCTGAGCAAGGTTGAAACCCTACTAGAGGCACGAACCTTGAGCATAGGGATAGGCTACAATGTACAGTAGGATTTAGTGTAGCGCCCGTTGGTGAGGATCGCGTCTTGATAGCATTTTATTAGCGTCCCCAAGAAACTGAGCTTAGTTCTGCTCTGAGTGGTGTTTTTTGCTCGTGGGCCTGTTGTATTTGCGCGAACTGAATTTGACCGCGGCAGTACTGTCGGCATATCGGCTGTTGTTGCTGTTTACAACATGGTGCCACCGGCATCATGCGGGCGAAGTTATTCCGTAGGCAGAGATGCGCTCAACTTGTTTTGGCTGCGCGTGTGAGAAAACGCGCAAGGGGTGGTGTCTGATGTATTGTATTAAATGTCGTGCTTGTCTCGAGAGTGCCTGGTACGAGGTTTTTAGGGGAATGAGAGTCTACTAATAGTCTAGTGATGGAGGGGGAAATAAAAGTATTCATAGTGAAGAGATTAGTAACGGCATCTTGAAGTACGTCCAAGCGGAGGAAACGAGGAAACGGATTCCTGGTGCACTAGTAGCATTGCAGCAGGCGACCACCTTGCGCATCAATAGATATTAAACAAAAATACGCCAGGTGTACGCGCCCGACGTGTTGACTGAATTCGACGACCGCTGAGCTATACCTGGTATATGTGTGACAGCCCGCCTTACAGGGTCGCCGGACGGCACGCATTTCGTCCCAGAGGTGCCCTCGCTATATGTCGGCTCGGCATCTCGGCATGCCTTGCTCGTCATGCACCTTGCAGCTTGGCAGCTACCGTGAAACGGCCGCGTACTGCAAAATGACGCCCCGAGCTGCACACCACTAGCGAGTGTGTTTACAGAGTCGAGCTGTGAGTGTATCGTTTATGATGGAGTGGCATCTCCTGCCTCAGAGCGTGTCTTAACTCTATTCCTTCTGTAGAGACCGAACGGAACAGAACGAGATAGGTGCTCGTTCGTTTCCTTTAGTGCGCTCTCGTTTCCTTCCAGGGTATAAAAAGGGCTTCAGGCGTTATGTGCAGAATCCTGGGCCTCGCCAGCCAAATCAATACGAACGGTAACCTTCTGCACATGCAACACACAACCACAGCATGTTGGTCCGCATTGGTTTGGTGTCCACCTCCATCTACTGTATGTACCGTGGTGTCCATCTACAACAAACGAGACTATGGTGTGTCCGTTCGGTCCTCTTCAGCACGAAAAAGGGGGTCAAAAAGTTTTCGTGCTCCTTGCAAACTCTTTGACCCGGGCTGCATGTAATCTATTCGATTTCCATATAACCAATCAGTACCAATTCACCTGGCCAACAATATTCCATTTGGTTCGTTCCGATGCTCTTTGCAGGGGTTGAGACATGTCCTCAGTGGCCCGCGCGTGTATCATGGAAACCTGAGTTCGATTCTCGGATTGGACATCATGTTACAGAATCGACTTGTGCGAGTATCATTCATGAATGGGATCGTAACCCCTGCCCCAGTAGCCTGGGCGTGTATCGTGGAAACCCGAGTTCGAATCTCGGATTGGACACCATGTTACAGAGCCAAATTGTGCGTTTATTGTTCATGGTGGGGTAGAAACCACCGTGTTACTGAGTCGAGCTGTGCATGTTAATTATTTTAAATGTGGTGAAAGTTCCTGCCCAGTCGCCCGTGAGTGTACCGTGAAAACCCGAGCTCGATTATCGGATTGGCCACCATGTCACAGAGTCGGGGTGTGCGTGTATCAGTATCCATGATGATGTGGAAAATCCTGGCTCATGCCCCGTCTGCGTATCGTCGAAACCGGAACTCGAGTCTGGGATTGGACACCATGTTACAGAGTTGAAATGTGCGTGTATCTTTCACGACGGGGTGGCAACTCCCGCCTCAGTGGCCCGCGCGTGTATCGTGGAAACTCGAGTCCGGTTCTCGGATTGGGCGCCATGCTGCAGGGTCGAGCTGTGCGCGTATCATTTGGAATGAGGTGGCATTGCCCTGCCTCGGTGTCCTGTGCGTGTATCTTTCATGATAGAGTGACAGCTCCTCCAATATCAATAGCAAATCACCACATGATGTTTTCCAGGTACGCAAGCGCCACACGTCTTGTTGAGCGCAAGGACCCAACCTCCTAGACACGCCCAAGCTGGACGAGATCATGTACAAGACTGCCACCTGCATTTCCTCGGTCCCACGCAGCCTGAGGTTCGTTTGCCTGACCCATCTTCTAGCTCTGTTTTTGTCGGTACTCTTCTTGCGTAGGAGAGCACCGAGGGTAACGGAACAATATAGCCAACAGGATGGAGTGAAGCCGGGGGGGGGACGCCGCTTGCTGCCTGCCTATACCAGAAGGCGTGTCTCTAAGGGTTTGAATCGCATCCCCCCCTTTGACAGTTCAACCATGCCCTTTTCTTGAAACCCCGTGGATCCATCTTGTTGAACTAAAAATACCGCCGTAACGTACGGAACACGAGGCCCTAAAATTTACGTCAAAATCCTGGCTTCATTGGTGCGATGGCTGCGGCTATATATGGTAGGCACAAACTTTCTAAAAGTCACACGCCGCATTGGGCGTTCTAATTGCCCCGCCCCTCCCCATCCCTCACCCCCTTCCCTATTGTCAGCTAAAAACAAATGCTTAAATTTGTTTTCATCTTTCGGCCTGGAGTCTATAACGTACCGGCACCAAACTAATTTGAAATATCCGCTTCTGTTAGATTGCTATCCTCCTTGCCACCGCCTGCTTCCGCGAGATCTCCTCCGATCTTAGAAATTGATCGCGGCCCCCGCCGCGCCCGAACGTTCACACCTTCCGCGTCGTCCCCGTCGGTGTCTTCCGAAACGAACCCGTCCCATGCCCTGGGAGCGGTCACGCTCGCGGTTAATCGGGCCGGCAGGCCTTTGAGATCCCACTTTCGCCCGGACGTCTTATCGGGTGACAAGTCGCGGGTGTTGCCGTAGCGTACGTCCAACAGGCACGCGAACAGGCTGTCGGACGAGAAGGGTTTCTTGAGACGGGCGGAGCGGGCGGACCGCTTGCCCGCGGACCTTCGACGCGCAAGCGAAGGAGAAGAAGCCGACGCTTGAAGCGCCCGCCCCCCGCTCGGGGTGCTCCCTCTCCCCCCCTCGAAACTGTCGGACACTTGTGAAATCCCCCTCCCCCTCCCCCCCCCCCCCCTCCTTCGCCTCCCTCGTACGCGTTCTTGTTGCCACGCCTCGTCGCCATCGAACGACGCCCCCCCCTCTCCTGAACTCCTTCGGATGCCCACACCTAGCTCGTATTCGGGCTCTTCGTTCTCCCGAAGACAGCCCGCCGCCTCCCGCCCGTCTACATCTAGCATGGCGCGTGCCCGCTGCTTCCCTGCGTGAGATGGCGTCCCACTCCTATCGTCCGCCACTAACCCTCGCCGTAGCGACTCGTCCAGCTCTGGATTTGCCCCGGCCTCGTTCCGTGCCTGTCTTTCCCCCCCGCCGCCGCCGCTGCTGCCAGAAATTGACGCGCTCACAGCGGGAGTCTTCACTATTCTAGTCGGGACTACTCCATGTTTTGTGCCTCCGAATTTGGGATCGCCGCTTTCGCAGGCCGCACCCACGGAGGCTACCGCCGCCGACGCAAGTCTCACGCCCCTCAGCTCCCGCTGTAGCAACGCTTGGCGGTTATGTGTCGGCGTGCCGCCACCACCGCCGCCGCCACCACCGCCACCAACACCTCCACCACCACCGCCATGACCGGCGAGATTTCGTCTGTTTGACGGCGGAGAAGATGGCGGGCTTAACCTGCCGCGAAACTCTCCGAGCGAAGCGCTTTGCCGCACCGACGCGCCCTCGTGCGACGTCGTCGACGCCATTGTCGAGCCTGCCGTGCCAGCGCCTGGAGCGAGCCCCAGCTCGAGGCTTGACATGTGGGCGTGAAGCAAGGGACCGCCACACGGATCAACCTTGTGGTTCCGAATCGCGCGCGCGTAGTCCCTGGTCCTCATGTCACGGGAATCTCCGAGGGACCCGCCGGGGAGGCCGCGCATGGTCTCGTGGATGCTGGTGCGAAACGTTGGCGTCATGTTGCCGTTGGGGGTGAAACCGTTTCCGGCTCCCGGCGAAAATTTGGTGCGGATTCCCGTGTGGCTGAGGTCGGGGATGGGCACCGGCTGGATGGAGGCCATGCGCCAGCTCGAGTCGTCACCTGAACCACGGGGGGTGGGGAGGGGGTGGGGAGGGGCCGCGTATTAACAGGCATATATGTATGTGACAGAGTCAAGGAAAGAAGGGAGGAAGGAAGGAGATACACTCGAGAAATGAGGGTTATGTGGGCTCGAAAATATCACCCGGCCAACATATTAGCTCTGGAAAACCCCGTACTTGTACGGCATGATTTTTATATCGTCGAGAGCTATGAGTGTAGACGTCGTTGATAGAACAGTGGACATATTGTTGTTTTTTTGCGATCACAGTACATATAGTAACAGCAGTGATTCTGACGCCGTTCTCGTATATACTTGGCATGCTTTCTTCAAAAGCAGGCGTACGGGAGACACGGCGACCTTCCAGCCGTACCTTTCACCCAGGCCGGTTCAGTCGGCTGCTGCGGCATGATGCAGTGATGCGGTTAAAACTGCCGACGGGGGCACTACTCAGCCAGGGGTGCACGGGCTAAAAGGACGTTTGACGCAGCACTACCACTGCCCCCGATGATGGACGTTAACGCTGCACTTTCCAGCCCATTCGTACTCGGATCATACAGCAAAAGGGCGATGTACGCAATTCTACCCCTTGTTCGTGTCATACCATACAATCTCGACAGCTTTTCCCCGTGACCCAAGCACAAATCTGTGACCATATTTGAGGTACCCACCTTCCAGGGGCCTGTGCATTCCGCTCGCGAACCGGTCGAGGTAAGGGTGGGGTCCCGCCGCCGCGGCACGCGTTCGGACAACCTTCCTCCGGTGCGGGGCTATGCTGTCTTCGCCGCTGCCTTCTTCGGGAACGGTCTCATCCGCATTCTGCCACCCCGAGACTATGTCCGACAGTCGAGGCATACTGCTGCTCCATGGTTGAGCCGTCGGTGCCAGTGTCGGTGTTGGTGCGGCTTCCTGACGAGGTGTTGCGCGCGGGCTGCACACGTTGCCAGCGGTGGCGGTGGCAGTCATTCTTGAAAAAGGCTGCGGCAATACATTGTAAGCGATGGGTCAAAATAAACGACGTCGAAGAATGTAAGCGTGCTCATGTTTCTTCATGTATGAGTCGATATCACTGCTATAGAGCTTTAGTTGAGTACTCGTGCTACAGGTAGTGGGACTCGGAACGAATGATAACACATGTGCCAGGAGACCACGGTTGGACCCGCGTGGACAAACCACCTCAACACTAAAAGCAGTATATTAAGGCCTACATAGGTCTTGACGCGCCCAAAAAGACTGGCCACCTATCTACAGTGTAGCACCTTTGAAGGACAACAGCCGAATAGAGTACGAATTGGGGATAATAATGTCGCACAATGTGGAGACGGTGGTCGTACCCCTCCCGGACGCTTGCGATTGAGAATGGTGTGCACAGCAGTGCACATACAGGATTGGGCGCCAAAGTCTACGTGTGGTCGAGAAGGACAGTACGTAGCGAACGACGCCCGCGAGTCCGTTGGCCGTTCTCTGCATCCTCTGCCCGTTTGCTTGCGATATACCTGGTACAGTACTGCTGTACCTTCGACTCGTCCACTGTGACGGGATGTGGATATCTGACAACGGATCTACTTTACGTACGAGTACGTACAGCATGGAATCTTGCTCTCCTGTTCCTTGCCCGCGGATGAGGGTATCTGTGGAACATGCCGTACCAAGCACGTACTGGTATACTATACGATATGAGCGCTGGCAAGTGTGCCGACGACGAGTATATATGCAGAAGCAAAGCGCGCCCACTCACAATCTCTACCCCAGCCAGCCCTATGTGCGACTTGCCTCGCGTTTGTATTACGATACATCGCAAGTACTTACAGCACCGTAAATAATGTACGATACCACTCGTCGTTTGCAGCGATAACAGCAAGCTAGGGTTCGAAGCTGGCTTCCACGTCCCTCCCTAGATAGCCGCAGGATGCGAGAACCGTCATTCGGTTCCTCAGGCCCCCTCATTCAAACTTCAAACACGCCGCAGACTAAACTACGGAGACAGACCACAGTTTGTTCGACCAAGTACCTGAACGTATCCTCTCCTCTCCTCTCACCTTCCCGGAGCATGTGTACCTGAACCAAACATCGCCTCTCCTCTCTCCTCTCTGCCTTTCGTCGGTGATCCGCGATCGTTTGGATTAAATGAAACCGTCAAAAACCAGAAAGCCGCCAATAAATCCACAAAACCCTGTGTGCGCAAGAACCTAAGAACCTGGTGTGGAAGATGATAAGAGGATACCTTCACATATCTCTCCTTTGCTCTGCTGTGCCTGTCATAGTGCCGTGTGCGGGCAATGGTAACGACAATGCCGAAGACCGCAGTGCCGCAGGACAAAAAGGCGAAAGCTGCTCAGGAGAAAGCAGCCGGAAACACAGCCTTCAAGGTAGGTGTGCCCACCCGTCGTGTGACACATTGCGTTTTCTCCCGTTGTGGTGTGTGTGTTCTTCTCAATAAACCGTTCTCTCTGCCCATCGACATCCAGCACACCCAGTGCCCGTGCTACCTCTTCACCCTACTAGAGGAGTGCCAGCTCTGTCGCCACAATTTACAAGACAGGGACACAGACGTAATACACCGCAAGCAAGGAGGTTAGCCAGTGCAATGTCAATGGTACTGGATACAAAAAACAGACGACGCCACCAAACAGACCAAAATTGCAGCAGCCTTCGAGATCAAAATCGCGCAACTCTTCATCAAATTCACAACCGATCCCAGATCCCATGATCAATTCTCGAGCGGCGATCTCCTTCCTTGTGACAATTAAAGTAAAGCAAGGTTACTTGGTTTTTACGCAACATAAGACCATATCGAGGCAAAGACAGAGGCGGAGAGGGAGAAGTGGGCGGAGGTGCAAGATGCGCGTCCCTCTAGGCGTTGGTGATGAACGGTATCAATCTTCATGCTTGTGGACGATACTGCTGTACCAAAATTACTAATATTAATACCTCTGATCCCTGGTTACCAGATATGATACCTGGTACATATTATACCATACCAATACAAGGTACCTCTCTGTCCGGAAATATAATCCACGTTTGGTATTCATAACAGCATCCAAACGGGTATTATGTTTCCGTCCAGAGTGCAACCAACCCGTGGTCTCGTCGCGCGCCGGCTCGCCTTGGATGCGCCACCCGGAATATAAGGAACTTGTACATGTATATTTTAACATTCAAAAAATGAAATGGCCCTTATATTTCAGATCAGAGTGGTATATCGTAGGTTGCTGAACGTACAGCACGATACGTGTATATACGAGTACTCGTACGTAGTGTCGTTCGTTCTATTCACGAACCTAAATCCTTGGAGCTTGGATGGATGCCTGTGTGTGTTTCTCCCAGACTTCGGCTGATCCCGGTAGTTGGTAGAGATGCTGAGCGTAGCTGCTGCTTCCCGGTCGTGGTATTTGGCTGCGGTTCATGACGTCGCGGCCCGGTGTTTACCGCCCGTTTTTTTTCCTGGAGTGCCGTGTGATACATACATATGATGGACGGAACCTAAGCACTCAACGTACAGTACTGGTACTGCCGGAAAAAGCTCGTGAGATGAATACTCAGAGTCCGTAATACTCGTACAGAGGGTTGCACTCTGGCTATGATAGTGCTGGATGTTTTCAAGTGTTGGGTAGCACCAACAGCTCAAAAAACGCCAGCAGCATCAACAGCAGCAGGAGCAGCAAAAACAGCGGCACGACAGCAGCAGCAGCAGAATAACAAGGGCAACACAACAACAGCAACAACAACAGCTATTCGTGATACTCGTGTATGGTACATATATATGTACGTATCTGTGTTCTCTCTAAATATCTCACATACCTGGCATATACTGGTACTGGTACTGGTACTGGTACTGGTAATGTACACACGTGGGAGTCGTTGCAGCAGCAGCAGGGTCTCCACTCGGAGTAGCGGTCGTGTACTGGCATGATACTCTCGCAAAACAGTCGGGGTCACGGTTTCGAGACAAGTTATGTGTCAGACCTGTTTCCCAACCCCCACCCCCTTGGCCCACAACCTACACCCGTCGCGATCCCCACCCCCGCCCCCACCCTCACCGCGCCCCACCCCTATCCCCACCACTGTTTGCCGTCTCTTTCCTGCTTCCGTCCGCCGTGGTTTCCCTACGACCCCCCCCACCCTCCGTCTCCATCCACCTAACCTTCTCACCCTCCACCCCACACTACCAACTCTAACCGCAGTCCTCACCTTGTACTAGAGTTCACCGGTATGGTTGACACACGTACGTGTATAAGAGACGAAGATTAAGATAGTATAGCTGTCGCTAGGAACTCGCGCAGCAGGATATTAGTAACTGTCGTCAGCTTGTGTGCATTGGTGGGGAAAACATCAGGAAAAAACGTCAACGACGTGCCCCGAGAACCCCCTGCCCTCCCTTCAGGCGGTACACGCGCAGGATGGCGCAAACGAGGATCACGGGTTCGAAACCGTGTTGACCACGTGTTTTTCGCCGTTAGAGTTGCAGTACGTTTACTATAGAAGTACATAAAAACTCAGTTTTCACATCACTTGTACGTGTAGGGCAACAGGTGGTACAGGTGCGTCCCATCTGAAGGGTCATGGTCTCGATCCCCGCGCACGACGATTCTTTTTGTTTTTATGTGAGAGTGCAACGAATTAGACAGATAAATATGTTGGATAACCACGTAGTAGACGAATAAAAATCTGAGAATTTGAGGAAAAATGCCGACAGAAAAGTGCAGACAGAATCAACTGTTTAATCAAGTAAAAAAACGGTCGACGCTTTCTCGCAAGGGGTCCCTATCACGAGAGGCTTGGTCAAGATTAGAAACTCGCATTCGCTCGTAATTACTCCCGTACATTGGTTGACGGGGTCCGATCCCCATACACTGGTTGAATTGGGTCTGGTCCCCATACACTGGTTGATTGGGTCTGATTGGCTCAGGGTTAGGGTTAGGGTTAGTTGTAGTGTATAGTGTCGTGCACAACGACCCTCGAACGATGCATCGTGTCGAACAAGTGGTAAGGTATTCACCCTCTCCTCGTCCTCCCATCCCCCATCCGCCACCGCCATCATCTCACCCTCGATCCTCCCACTCGAACCCACCCACCAAGTGTTGGAGGGGGTGCCTCTATCAGGAGTAGGAACGGTGCTCCGTCTCGAAAGGGAGGCGTGGCCAATGGTCAAATGACTAAGGCCAGCAGCAAATGGGTACGCCCCCCAACCCTCCCTCCAACCCCGACCCCCTCCCCCTCCTCGGCCGTCTCCAGGCTGGAAACCCGACGGAAGCGCTGAGGAGGTATACCTCCGCTCTAAACTTCAGCCCCGACGACCACCTGCTCCACTCCAACCGATCCATGGCGCTCGGAAAACTCGGCAGATGGCCCGAGTCGGAGGAGGTGCGGTAGTTGGTCGACTGGTCAGTTGGTCGGTCGATTGGTCGGTTGGTCGGTAGGTTGGTCGGTCGGTGGGTTGTTAGTTAGGTTGGTTGGTTGGTTTGGTTGGTTGGTCTATTGGGTTGGTTAGTTTAGTGGAGGTCGGTCGGTAGGTTGGTCGGTCGGTTGGTTGGTTGGTTAGTTAGGTTGGTAGGTTGGTTTGTTGGTTTGGTTGGTTTTTGGTTGGTTGGTTGGTTGGTTGGTTGGTTTGCGCGGTTGGTTGGTTGGTTGGTTGGTTGGTTGGTGTGGTGATTGGTCTGTTGGGTTGGTTAGTTTAGTGGGTTGGTCAGGCGGCTGGTTGGTGGTCCCACCAAAACGGGGGGAGAGAGGCTCCCCAAAGAATTTATGGAGGAACGCAAACGTGCGATCGATGGGAAGCCTATCACCCACCGCATACATTACACGGACAACACGTTGTATTCACACAGTAGTAGTTCATTGAGGCACACGGCACCAAAGCGGGTGTTTTGGGCTTGTTCCGGGCCTGTTTACTATGGGCACTCCGTGGTACGCGTAGTTACTTGGTTAGCGGTTGCTTGCTCTGGTCAAAGATGGGGAATGACGGCACGTCACCAAAAAAACAAGTAGCGGTCACAGCGCACGGCCGCAGTGTATACACTAAAACCTAGTAGTTACGTGTATATTGCCGTCACGTCACACGAAAAACGGCCGTATTGCCGTCACGTCACATGATAAATTGCGCCGTCATTCCCCATCTTTGGCTCTGATGGGGGGGCTCGTTTGTTTTATGTGGGTGTGTTTTGTGTCTTGTTTTGTTTGTGGCGTTTGTTTTGTTTTGTTTCATGTGCTTTTGTTGTTTTTGTGTAGTTTTTTTTGTGTTTTTCGTCTGTGTTGCTCGTTTGTTTCGTGTTTTTGTTTCTTCAGTTTTATGTTAATGTGTTTTGCCCTTTTTATTTTCACGGTTTTGGTGATTCTGCCGGCTGAAATGCGTGTTCAGATCTGCGTCTTAACCACGAATACCGGTCATTCCACTGGCCGGCCGGTCGATAATCGGAAAGCCCGTTCGAATTTCCTCAAAACTCGACAGCTCAACCCACTCCCATCCCCATCCCATCC
>MEHQ01003000.1:0-25926 GCA_008828725.1 Saccharina japonica
AGAGATACGGATAAGCATTTACCTGGGTGCTGCGTGCTGTTTTTGTTTGGACATTTTAGGCTGCCCGAACCACTTCCCTGTTCATCGTAAAGTGGGAATATGTAATATTCACATATATATACGTATGTCCGATGTGTGCTCTGGGGACACATTCAAAACGCGTTTAATGTCATTGTATTTTTATTTCGATACGCCTCTCTATCCAGCTGGATTGAAGTGCTCACTCTGCAAGTAAAATTATGCCGCTGTCCAAAAAGACCCCCCTTTTCTCGACGCTCTGTACTTTCTACGCCAAGACAAAATGAGGGCTGTACGACATACTCGTCTAGTACTCCGCTCCTTCCCCCCTCTCGTCCACGCCCTCTCTGTTGCTTTTTTGTGCTAACAGGCCCAGCCAACTGGACAGCCCTGTCTATTCCTGGGTAACTCCTTCCTTTTGACCCTTTTCGTCACTAGACCGACCCGAAGTGGAGACTTCTGTACGACATGTACGTATGTCTACTCCTCTTATCATACCTTCGGACTCCTCTGCACTACTCTAGACCCAGCGAAGTTGGATGCTGCACTGTATAGCCGGCACATTCCTGCTTGCTTCGCCCCCTTCGTTTCGAACCTCTTAGCTGCTATTGTAGACAGGCCCAAGATGTAGGGGCCTAACCCTAGCATCTATCCAATCCGTTTGCTGTGACGTTACAATTATACTGATTACCTTCAAGGCGAATGATATTGAGTCGTCTCTTAACAAGTTACACTATTGTACAGCAGGCGCCCACCCCCCCCGCTCCATACTCCGGAAAGCATAGTCTCCACTGATGAATTATCGTAGTGTACAATACGTACTGTAGTGCCTAAACACGGAATCCCTGTCACATTCTAAGACATAGGAAAAAAACACCGTTCGACACAATAACGCATCAAAATCGCAGGAATCTAATGTTGACATATTGATACGGAAGGGAAACTGTTACAAAGGAAACGCTTCGCTTTCGAAACCCATTTAGGCAATCAGAGACTAACGGCTACCTCCAAACCATCAGCAGCTCCAAACTAGCAAGTTATTTTTTAATGGCCTTATTGCTACTTGGTACTGCGTAGAAGCCCAAACTAAGCGAATCAGATTGTCCTTGTCGGCATATGGCCTATGCCGCAAGGTGTTGTAAAGGCCCAGGATGACAACCGGGAACACTGTTTCGCCTGTGCGTAGGTGACACATTATATCGCTAACCTGCGTTCAACTACGCATAGTTTTGAATAATGTGCTCTAGGTACTGTAGGGCCTTGTGCGACCAATAGGAAGCTATTTCAGAAACAACAGAACTCATTTGTAGTACAGCTTACAACATTTTCACAAGCGATAGCCTCAAAGCCTACAAAGTACGTGTAAGCCACTTGCGTCGTATACTCTCAAGTGTTTTCAGACGCACGGGGGAAACACTCTTCAGCTGCCAAGTCACTACGTGTAGTCTACCCGTGAGTCGTACCAAAAATATATTCTACAGGTTATGAGCCTCGCTATATATTGCAAACATTCTCCTACACAAATTCCAAGTAGATTTCCCGAAAACAGTAGTTCTACAAGGGGTTGCCGTTTACAAACTGCGCTTAATGGGTTGTCGCTTACAAACTGCGCTTAATGGCATTTGGGCCGACAGTTGCTGTTGGCTGCTTGCCAATCTACCGTTGCTATCACCAAACGTTTGAAACTCGTGTTCGTCGGTGCATAGCGTGCTTTTTACTAATAAATATACCGATTTGCCGCCGGTATACATGATGTGCCATGTACGAAATCCTCTTACAGCTAGTAATTCGGTACGTAATCGTGCCTCCAACAAACTGGTCCTACTGCGTGTCGGTCGGTAGTCATGTAGATCCCGGATAAGTCTGCCTGGAAGATCTAGGTCATGACACGGAATAATCTGAGCTGGGCTGGTCTGTCCGAGATGTGGTGCGTTGTCAGACGCGCGCCCATACCCATCAAAACGCATTTATCACATAGCACCCGTATGCCGTCCCTTGGCATAGGACCTGCATGAGGTCACCTAACATGGCACCGGGATTCCTTTACGTGATATGTCATCTGCATGCGGTCACTTGGCATGACACCTGCGTGCAGTAGCAGTCCCTTGACGAGCGAAAGCCATCTTCCCCCACTACGTGCTGTCAAACCTCTAAACCATGAGATGGCGACCTGATAGGACAACATTCGTCCGATACAGGGGCAGAATAATCTGCGCTTCCACGCGGCTCAGAGCCCTTCACCATAAGTATCGTACAGTAGCACCTGCACATACTACTGCTGTAGCACCTGCATTTCCGATGTCTTAGTCCTCGTAACCTCCGTACAGGTTCATCGTAACACCATCCATACTGCCCACTCGGTCTCCGTTAATGCCAACGCGTCCAACGACCGACTTCTTCGGCACGTTCTTCATGACGTAGCGACGTCCGGTGTCTGCTGCCCGCACGGAGACTTCACCCGAGCGCCTACTAGGAAGGATGTAATCATCGACCTGGTCGAACAGAGAGACAGCGTAAGGGAACATTGCGCGCCACGCGGTGGTTACGAAATATGGTTTGCGTTGTTGTGTAGAAGGCGTGCAACGATAGGGATACGTACTCGCAGCACGTTTTGGGCAAACCGTTTCTGACTGGCTACTAGTATACGCCTCAACTGAGGGATTACAAGGTAATTACCCCCAACTTCGCGGTAATATTATTTGTACTTACACACTGTATTTCGATGTGATACCTAGGCCATGGCATTGTTCATGGGATTGCACTTTCAGGTTTTGCCAAGGCCGGGTCTTGGTTGGGGTCTATTAGAGTTTAGAGCTCCTCAAGTGAGGAGCGTTAGACAATCAAAGATGCTGCCCAATCATAATCATAGTAGCATCGAGGCAGCCATTTTGCGCCGTTCGGTGGTTGAAGATATGGTTGCCTCGTTATGTATTGTGTTTTGGTTCAGGTTTTAATTAAGGCGTGGTAACCCCTTGATAGTGAATATTCACGGACGTCTTGTGCTAGGGTGCCCATTGCACCCGGAAGGAGCGGTTTTAGAGACGTTACTTTGTGCTCTACATGTGTTTTTTTTCACAGTTCGGTATTGAACGGGTCTACCGATCGGCCTGGTTTGAAACAAGGCAGCACGAGTCCGACGTTACGCACGAAGAGGTTGCCGACACCGAGGTGTTACATACCGTGTTTGTGTTTTTGTTATGGTCATTATATGGAAGAAGGCTCGCCTGGACTTCAAGGAGGTTCGGGTTAATAAGCCAAGTTCTCCCGGTTCTCGGAAAGATACTCAGATGTAATAACACTTCTGGTGTATCTTCTATGGGTACATGTGCAACGGTCATTCTACGAAATTTCCCCAAATATCTGTCCTCCACAATTAGACGGGTAAGGAAGGGTCGACGTGGTCGTCAAAAGTAGGCAGACAGCACGCGGCCTAAGGGTTTGGGAGTTATTAATTTCGGGCTGATACTTTTTTCTGTTATTAAGAATTTATGGGTAATAATTTGTACTCAGCGAGGACTGGTGCTGCGGTAGAGGGGTCATGTTTTCGTGTTTTTTTCTCCAGCTTCCCAGAGCCCCTCGGGCGAGCGTACTCTATTGTTTTGCTGTCTGACACGTTTACGTAAGCCATTTGTTATCGCCATATGCACCGCCATGGGGACAGTTTGTTACTCTGCTCCAACAACATGGATGCATGTTGATGTCGAATTTGGAGGAAGGTGCATTCGCCCTCGTGGCAAGGGCGCCGTCGTGAAATGAGGAAGTTCCCCTATCATAGCAGCAGTCCGAGGAAGGCGACTCTAAAGCCGTGCTATTCTGTGCGGAAATGTACAGAACATTAAGTCTTTATATGTTTACCCCAACACTCAATAGTTTCACCTATAGTGGTATACATAAGCAATTGAAGCGCCTATACATGGCAAGTCTTGACTGCGTGGATTGGGTGGGGGCATCAGGCGTTATTCTTGAGATGGCGCTATTGTTGAGATGACGTTACTGTTTATATGTGTGCGCAGACGCCATTCGACGGCCGCACATACAGGAAAACATCTGCACACCTCGATCAGATCATGATATAAACCATCTAGCTCCGCACTTGCTGTTGGGAAAGGTTGTTTGTGCAGGAGCTGCGTAGTACAGGTCCAACCAAAGAAACATGTGCTAGCTCATGCATAATATACGGACCACACCCGGCAGACACGAGCTAGATGATACAAGACCCGGAGTACATTCCCTAAGAGACCTAAATCACGACACCAGCTATAGATCGAACGAGATCGGGAATAGATTCTCCTTGAAAGACCTAGGTCACAACGCGAGCTAGGTAATAGGTATTCCTTGAAAGACCTTAACCACCGTAGATCGCAACACGAGCTAGGTTACACAAGATCAAGAACAGCTCTGCCTTGAGGGACCTACATACAGATAGTAGATCACAACACGAGCTAATAGCACACCCGGTACAACATCGGGAAGCTATCTTCCTTGAAAGGCCTAGATCACAACATGACCTGATTTCGTACAAGATCAAGAAAAGATCTTCCCTGAAAGATCTACTGTAGATCACAACATAAGCCAGATATCATACAAGATCAGGAACAGTTCTTCCCATATCATGGATGTTCAAATCGATGATCACTATCAAACGCATGCTACGATAGAGGTGCGCGATGTTTGTTTTCGTATATAGCTCCATACTCGAGGAGCAGCATGCCACACCGAAAACATGGTTTCGGAAGGAAACTGCAAGTGCTACCCAATGAGAAATCTCATGACCTACAGTGAGTCTACTCTGAAAAATGATGCAACACGAGAATGAAAGTCCGTCGGTTTTGGGTTAAGGAGCCCAAGCGTTCAGAAAACGGATCAGCGTCATCAAATGGTGAGCAACATCCACAGGCCCTACTTACCGCGGCGGCGTTGACGACGTAGCCGGTGTCGTCCAGAGCCGCGGCGGTTATCTTGGAAAAGGGGGAGGACACATCGTAGGAACCCTGAAAAATGTTTATGCAGCATGGTTTCAGTTTTGGAAACGAGGGAAAGGCCGTTGGCGAACGAACGTACAACATTTTTATGCAGCAAGCTTTCAGTTTTGGAAACGAGGGAAAGGCCGTTGGCGAACGAACGTACAACAAACAGTAAAGTGGGAGAAAGTCGAGAAATGTTCCGCTTGTAGCATTGCAGTTAGGCTAACGGACGTATACAGGTAGGAGGAAATCGTTTCAAACCTTCTTCCAGGACAGTATATTTTGCAAAGGCTAGGTTGTCCAGAAAATTCATTTTTGAAACAAGCTACTATATGTGGAGTTGTACTGTAGTTGGGCTCGCAAAGCCAACCTGCCGGGTAGATCCTCGGGTGATGAGCTCCGTCGGCCTAAACTATTTCCGCCAAAAGGCGACGTCCCCATACCCTAGCACGCACCCTTTCATCATCGGAGAATACGCTGGGAAATCTGTGGATATGCGTAGAGGATGATCCCCAGATTCCACCGCATCCGCGCCCGAAGGGACCCAAAGGTTCGCGTCAATCGCACGTGTTTTGACCAAAAAGAGATACCCTTGTGATTGATACACAGCTCGCACCGATCGGCGTTTTGTTTCTATCGGAACTCACCTGGTCGATTAGGCCGGTAGACATCTCGTCGCCGAAGATTGCTTCAGCGAAATGCTTGCACGCCGTTCCTATCGTAACAGCGCGATCGATTGAGAAACAATCAAGGGAAAAAAAAACAGACGCCGGCGGCGGCTGTCAGGTCTTCTGCAATTTGGCGATGACGTTTTAGAAAACTAACTTGCGGGGGCAATGGAACTAGGCGACTATGCTGGTTCTGAAATGTTCTTCACCTATGGCTTCCATACTTATACGCTAACAAGAGACCGGTGACATTATCAGTTTTTGTTTTCCCCCGCCATCTTTTGTTGTATTTGCTCGCCATTCTCCTGCTCCCTCCCTAGTCGTGTCGGGGATCCGGGGTCAAAGAGCAGCCCCCCCATCCCCCCACTGCGGTACGTGCCTTGCGTTTACACCACATATTTAGGATCTACGGGGAACCGTCCAGATTAACTAGATCGTCTGGAGTAACTAAATCATATACATGATCTGGATCGTACAATGATCTAGATACAATGATCTAGATCGTGGTGGTCTGTCCGGTATGTTTCGACAATATGAATATGCAAGGTTGATAAAATAACCACCTTTAAGCAATATTGTATCACATGGGCAACATGTATGCATGATCTACGATATATTTGGATGGTGATCGTACAGTAAATCTAGACGACCTACAGTAGATGCCTAGCTGTTCCATGTGTGGACATGCGCAAGCCACTCGTAAGCCTATCATAGCGCACCTTGTCCGTGTTCTAGCTCAATGATATCGGCCTCAGTTCCGCCTGGGTTGCCCAACAGATCGTTGTAAACTTTCACAACCGCCGGGCATTTCCACGTCGGGCTCTTATCAGTTTCACACGTAGAGCACTTGTCCCACAGTGTGCTGTGTCGAGAAGGGGCAAGCAGGGGCAGAGAAGGGACGAGGGGCGTTGTAACGTTCAGGGCCTTTCAACGTAAACCTGGCATGTATGCTTCGACGTATTAGAACAATCAGTCTTCATACCTTCTTCAGAACTACAGTAGAGTTCAAGTATAGCGGCGATTTACTTGTATGGAGTATGGGGTAGCTACTGCAGGTTCTGCGGTATTTTAAGGGTCAAGCGTACTGGGGGCGCGTCGAAAATGTAGTTTGTTTTCGCTCGAATTCGAATCGCTTGCGCAGTAGACCAGTGCCCCTAAGGTGTCTTGACGAATAAGAGGAGACGGAGCGCTATACGAAACACCGTACACCCATAAGATATAGCTTATCTACAGTAGTTCGTAACTTGGCTGGTGTTTGCGTGAACACCTTTGGCTAGACGAGCACGCTGTCCGGTGTGAGAAACCACGGCCGGATGCCCCCCCGGCAGGTCGACTCACCCCACGTCATGGCGTGCTCTCCCGTGTGAACAAAACCGCCATCGAAGTTGCCCACCGGAGTTTCCATCAGCTCGGCGTCTGACTACAGACCTTGGAACAACATCTATCAGTGGCAGATATAAGATCCAGGCCATCTAGATTGTGGCCTGTCTAATTCGACGAGCATGTGCTCTCTGTGCGAAACACGACCGAGCAACGCCTTGTAGGGGTGGTTCCTTATTCGCTGAGCATGTTACGCTAGGGGGCTCGATATACCATCCGATACACATGACACCGGAAATGTTCGTTCGCGCAACCCGATCAAGACTTATTTGCGCTGGTGCTAAACTAAATGAACTCGCGCGGGGTAAATGTGGCATACTAACCGATAGCTTCCCGCTGAAAGAGCTTTAATCGGTCACACAGTATTGCGCATTCAAACGCAACCTCATGAGGTCGGGTGAGATAAACAGTACGAGCCCCCCCCCACTACTGCAGGTGGATCAATACCACAACCTTGTGGGAATACTTGTAAGACGACGACGGAGGAAACGAAACAAGCCCGCGGCATGCCGCCCTGCTCCCGCCTCATACATTGCAGCGGGCTCTTTTCCCATTGTACACCCTGCTCATGCTGAGGTGAACCGATTTTAAAGAAACAAATTAACGCCAACCCGACCGTCCATGTGACGTTTGTGCCACATTGTTTTCTGAGTAACGGGGATGCTAAATCCAAGGAACTTACCCACTACGTGTCGTTGTTTTTGTTTTAGACCGTATGTTTCGTGGTGTGTACCCCACTAACGTTTTTGCTTTGTACGGCATGCTTGGAAACATCACACGCGGGGTCGTTGGGCTTGTCGGGTTCGACCTTACACTGCTGCTTGAACTTCAGTTTTTGTTTCGAAAAATACTGCCATAAAACAAAACCGATACCAGGTAGGGGGGTGTGTATACATCACGGGAAAACACGGTTTAAAACAAAAACAAAATCAGTACAACGTAGACATACGGAGTGGGGTAAGTTTCTGGGTTGTGGATCTCCAAAAGCTGTTACGTGCCCCTTTCGTAGAGCACGTTGCCGACTCACCCGAAGCCCATGACGTGGCCCATCTCGTGAAGCACAACGGTGTCGAAGTTTTCGAGACTCTCCATGTCCGCGACATCGGCGGTGTCGAATCTCATATAGCCCGTGATGGTGGTATCCGGGCAGGCGTCCAGCACGTTGCTGAAAGCTGCTTGGCCGAGGACTCCGCTGGGACCATCGATGGGCTCCAGAGTGGCATCGATAAGCAGACGTCCGGGGTTGGCGATGTTCGCGGCTGGGCAGCGCTGGTTGATGATCACCTCCTCCCACCTTTTTTAAACCATTGAGTGTGACAGGGCGTGCGTACGAGAGCGGGGACGGGGGAGAAAAATAACTGCTTCGTGACTCCGGATCTGGGTTACGACTACTTTGCGGCCCTGGATCTGAGTTACGAGTAGGATAGAGCCAGAAAAGAAGGACGACGAAAATTTATGCGGTGAAAACAAAAGGATAATATGTATGTATAGTTATGTTTGTGAAAATTTCGTACTTTTCGCAACTTTCCTCTTCGCACGAGCACTTTTCGGCAAAACGCTAAGTACCCCGAGACAGGACGCCCGGCCGGACACATTGGTCGAGGTTTGAGCACGATCCGAGCACTGTAGCTCGCGTGGCGGGGGCTCAATGTTTTTTTCCCGCGGGAGTGGATAAGACGATTTTCCGGGTTTCTCTGCGTGAGGCCCTGATTTGTTTCGGTCGTGCGTCTTTTTGTGAGTTTTTTGCCCGGAGCACGGGGAGCACACAAGGACAGCAGCAGCACCACAGAGAGCGTGCTGCAGTATAACCTCAATGTTACAAACCTGCCACTCAACAGCAGCAGCAGCAGGTTATGTTTGTGGAAATTTCGTACTTTTCGCAACTTTTCTCTTCGCACGAGCACTTTGCGGCAAAACACACAGAGGTACCCCGACACGGGACGCCCGGCCGGACACATTGGTCGAGGTTTAAGCACGATCCGAGCACTGTACCTCGCGTGGCGGGCGCTCAAAGTTTTTTTTTCCCGCGGGAGTGGTTAAGACGATTTCCCGGGTTTCTCTGCTTGAGGCCCTGTTTTTTTCCGGTCGTGCGTCTTTTTGTGAGTTTCTTGCCCGGAGCACGAGGAGCACACAAGGACAGCAGCAGCAGCACCGCAGAGGGCGTGCTGCAGTACAACTTCAGTGTTACAAACCTTCCGCCCAGCAGCAGCAGCAGCAGCAGCAGGCATTACCCCATGTATGCGCGTACGGCAGATCCGTGCTGCACCACGGCTAGCTGATTTTGTCGGACCTTTTGATCTTCCTCTTCGTGGTACCTGCAGATGATGCTCATGTACGAAACTCTCCGCTGTCCGGAAATTTAATCATCGTTTGTTCATTCAAAATATGTACTAAGTGTCCTTAAATTTCCGGACAAAGTGCTACTACGCTGCTGTGCGCCTTAGAAACAGATCTGTCTGTGCTCTGCTCTGTGTTTTTGCTACGAGTAGCTGCTTTCAGGGCGTGTCTTAACTTCACTTCGCGGGCATTGGAACGGAACGAACGTAAAATTATTTGACTGAAAAGTGGTGCTGATTGGATATTGAGAAACAAAAACACCGAACAGATTCCAAGCGTTCCAAGCTGTCCGTAAATTTGTAAAGAGGAAGCGTATGTGTCAAAACAGTAATTCTTGTTCAGCAAAACCGAACGGCCCACTTGGAACGAGATTTACGGCAGTTGATTGGTGCTGGAATGTTGCAACTGGTTGCGACATTTGCTGGGAGACGCATCAGGGCATGAGGCAAAATGAGATGACATGGGAGCACGCGATGGAGCACGTGCAGACGCTACAGGTCTCGCCTGCGGTAGGAGCCACGCGATACGGCCATGGCCTGTACAGGAGGCTGGGAACAATTCGGGTGGCGAACGAGACTGTGGCAATAGATATCTAGCAAAAACGCTGGACCGATGTTTACAGAAGCACCAGGATACCTCGTCGAGCCGGGACGGCGATATCATAACTTCTAGATTTGTCCCGAGGGTGCCACTTGGACGGCTAGCACTGCTTGGTCTGAGGCATGCCAGGCGCTCTATTTGCGTGTGAAGCTATCCTCTATACCAGGAGCACTCGCTGCCTACGTGACGGTACCCCTGTCCTAGAGTCCAGCTGCACAGTCCCGAGGCAAATTTCATGGGTTACTTTCTGTTGCGGCCTGTTCCAGGATCGGGTGCCTAAAAATTCGATCGGACACAAACCGCAAAAACAGCATGGAATGGAACGAACGAACGCGAATAGTCTCGTTCCGTTCCAGCCATTCCAAGCTATCGAATGGAGTTAAGACACGGCCTCATAGGAGCCAGCAATTCGTCACCAAACCACACCATCACAATCATATCTCTGCTGTTCGTGTTGCTGTTGATGGACTCCATGTGTCATGCGTCTGCTCTGCATGCTGCATGCCGACAAATGCGATGATATACCAGTGCTCGGGCGGTCTGCCTCCAAAAACGAACAATATGTATTTCTGGCAAGTTCCCGACTTGAGTATAGAATGTGAGTTCAAATCCCGGAGATGCTTCCTTTATTTTTCTCTTGCAGGTACAGAGTACTATTAAATGTTAATACCCTGTAACTCTCTCTGTCGTTACACGTCACGGGTACGAGTATAGCACGTCCATACTCGCGAGCAACTAGAGCCCTCTGTAAGTGTATTGTGTTTAGTATGTATAATACGAAAACCCAACATGTATACAGTACGCGTACGAGTAGTACGTCGTAGTTGTACATAGGATATGGCATTTTAACATATAATAAATGGTAGATACTACTACGTCACGGGTACGTGTACGAGTATAGCACGTCCATACTCGCTGATTTGTTGCGTACCGGTAGTTGTGTGTGTGTGTTTTCTGCGAGCGATAATTATTGCACACCTCGGATAAAGTAACACTTAACGTTTTATGTTGATGTTACGCGCCAGCTGAGAAAAATCTTAACATTACGTTACTACGTTATCTAAATTCCGGGTTTTGTGATAACATAGTGTTAGTGCGTTACGATATTGGCGGGCGATCGCGTAACATTATGTTAGTCTTGCCTTGATCCCGTGATGACCGCAGTATAAGTGTTACGGTGTTAAGGTAGGCAGCCCATAGCGAGTAACACTATGTTAGTGTGTTACCGAAATTCCTAGTTGCCATCGTAACACACGTTATAGAGATAACGTACATGGTCAATGAAACATTAACATTATGTTACCGTGTTATCGATATCAGCCCGAAGCGAGTAACGTTATGTTAGTGTGTTAGCGGAATTATTACTTGCTGCCGTAACACACTTACTTTCGACGATAACGTACATACATGGTGCAATAAACGTTTACATAACACTATGTGTTAGTGTGTTAGCGGAATTACCAATATTATGTTAACATTGTGTTACCGTGTTCGCGACACCAGGCCGTAGCGAGCAACATTATGTTAGCATGTTGCCTTATTCTTACTTGCTACCTTGGCACACTTCAGACTGATAACGTACATGCACAATTAAACGCTTACATAACACTGTACGCGACACCAGTTAAGAATCTCTTAATTCTGACCAGGCTGGGATTCTTATGTAAGGCAGGGTGTGCCCTACACTATTTTCAGTACAAAATAGGTCATGTTATTATTTTCGTCTGAAAATCCAGCCTTAAATTATTAGCTGCCGAGCTGTCGCGTACTGTATGTTATAGTGTGTTAGCAGAATTCCTTGTGGATATCCTAACACGCGTTAGAGGGTTAACGTAAGTAAGTACTGTATGTATAAAACGTTGACATTATTATATGTTACCGTAGCAGCGGCAGCAGCAGTCCGTATCGAGCGACGCATTGCCAGGCCCACCCTCCTACTGATGAGGGGACGAAGAAGCTCTGCTGCTGTAAATATCCTACAGCAGTATGGGTGGTGGCACCTATGTTACGAAAATGTATGTTGCTGTGGACAGGTACGAATAACAGGTGCAGTGTTTTCGTCTTCAAATTAAGCCGAATATCAATACCGTTTTGGGGAACCAGGAGACACACAATACATTAAATACTTGTACAGAGGGTTCAAGGGTTAGACCGACAACCCAAGCGTAAAGCGACCTATACTGATGCTGCTGATGCTGCTGTTCTGCTGCTGCTGCTGCTGTATGCTGAGGATATGTTTTTCTTGAATTGAAAAAAAATAACTCAAACGACACGTATCCGGAGATGTTTATTCGCGTTGGTTCAGCACAATCAGTATTCCCCCAGCGTGATGCATTGCAGATTAGCCTACTGCAGGTACTGAGGTCGCGCCTCATATGTATAGTTATGTTTGTGAAGTTTTCGCACTTTTCGCAACTGCGCTTTTCGGCAAAACGCTAAGTACCCCGACACGGGAGGCCCGGCCGGACACATTGGTCGAGGTTTGGGCTCGATCCGAGCTCTGTGGCTCGCGTGGCGGGCGCTCGAAGTTTTTTCCCGCGGGAGTGGATAAGCCGATTTCCCGGGTTTTCTGCATGAGGCCGTGGTGGGTTGTTGGCTGCGTGGGTGGGTGAGTGGATGCTCTGGTGGGTGGGTTGATACGCGGTTTGAGTCCTGTCATGTCTGTGGATGGGGATTACTGCTGTGCTGCCCCCGTTTTTTTCCTACTTTTGTTGAGCCGCTACGATACAAGGGCTACGCATAGATGCCGACGACCTGGTAGGATTTTTTCATAGTGGAAAACCTCTTGCACCTACAGTACCGTCCCATCTGCCCCAAGATGACGTACTGCTATTTTTCTTCGTCCGCTATATACCGGCCCCGCTCTGGCATACCACAATGATGTTTTTTTATATGATGTACGAATACACCACAAGAACCTTGTGTTTTTTTCGCTTGAGCGGCGGGAAATGTACGCTTTACCACGACGAGTAGCAGTATTTAAGTAGCCTCAGCTGCTACTCGTAGCTGTACCGCTTTGCTGTGCGCTGAATGAAGCAGAAGTGTGCTGCTACTACTGCTGAACGTTAACTGCCGTGTCGCAGCAGTAGTTGGTGGTGCTGCTGCTTGCTGTAGGTACGTAGATACTACAATTAGTAGCTCCGCTTGTGTTGCTGCTACTTGCTACACTGCCCGCTGCTACTGCTTTGTACTGCTTGCTGTACTCCTTGCTGCTACTGTATACTAGTACTGTATTTGCTGGACGAAATGCGATTGTATTTTTTCTGCCGTTTGCTGTTCGTATACGAGAACGACATACTGCTCGCTGTGGTACACACCACCATATCTACCGGACAAAACATGTCACGAAAAACAACTTGACAGTTTCGCCGATCGTGATATTGTTTCACAAACTATGAGAATGACAAGTTTCCGCGAACTCAAGAAAATTTGACATCGCGGTTCGTGATAAAAACAACATGTTTTTTTATGTGGTATAACGCTTATCTAGTTATAAATTTAAAAATGCGTACGTTAGCAAAAACCGTTTTACTATACGATAATCGCTAAAAGGTGATTATTCGTTTACCCCTCTTTCTACAATTACAGATGGATGGCGATAGGTCGGTTTTTCCGTGGAACGTGCGAGCTTGCGTCACCCCGCGGGGAACACCCCACTCCCCGAAGGGGGAGCCTTGTATGTATAGTTATGTTTGTGAAATTTTCGCACTTTTCGCAACTTTTCTCTTCGTACGGAGCACTTTTCGGCAAAACGCTAAGTACCCCGACACAGCGACGCCCGGCCGGACACATTGGTCGAGGTTTGGGCTCGATCCGAGCTCTGTGGCTCGCGTGGCGGGCGCTCGAAGTTTTTTTTCCCGGCGGGAGTGGATAAGCACGATTTCCCGGGTTTCGCTGCGTGAGGCCCTGTTTATGTTCAGTCGTGCGTTTTTTGTGCGTTTCTTGCCGAGAGCACGGGGAGCACACACGAACAACAGCAGCACCACAGAGAGCGTGTTACAAACAGTACAACCTCAATGTTACAACCCTGCTGCCACAGCAGCAGCAGCAGCAGCAGCCATTACATCATGCATGCGCGTGCCTCAGATCCGTGCTGTACCGTGACGAGTTGCTTTTGTCGAAGCCTGCGATTTTCCGAGTCATGGTATGCATACCTGCAGATCGATGCTCATGTACGAATCTCTCCGCTGTCCCGAAATGTAAGAAACTTTTGTTCATTAAAACTATATATAAACTGTCGTTACTTTTCCGGGCAGAGTGATACAACACTGTGCGCCTCGAAGGCAGATCTGTGATGTGCTCTGTTGTTGCTACGAGTAGTTTTGCTTTCATAGGAGCCAGCAATCCGTCACCAAACGACACCACCACCACCACTCTTCTACCCGCTGCTGCTGTTGATGTTGCTGTAGTGCTGTGGCTAGCTGTGTCTATCGGAGCCTACCGTCCATAATCCACACCATCTATCTACCCTTTTCTGTTCTGCTGCTGTGTGTGTAACAGAGCCACGCCCACTCTGACCGGAAATTAATGACCGCTTTTGAATACCACGATACATCACACAACATGCAACGAACACAAGCAACGCCACAGCCCCGGCTAGAAGCACAAGCAGCAGACGTGACTGTGGCGGATCCACCGTATACTGCTGTGGCTATTAATTAGTGGTTGCTTCATCGCAGCAGGCTTGCATCCGTCATCAGGCACCACCATCTCTCTCTCTTCTGCTGCTGTTCTGTTGTTGCTTGCTGCTGTGCTTGCATCATGTATGTGCGACCTGTCGTGTGTCTGACGCGGGCCGCGCAAATAATCGTGTAGTACAGGAAAATGTATCTTTGAAAGTATAGGCAAACGGTCACCATGCACGATTTTATGCTTGAAGGCTTGAGTTCGATCCTTGGCGATGACTCTGGATACTTTTTTTTTTTGTATTGTACGTAACCCAGACCCCCATAATATAAGACAGGAAGCACACAAAAACTAAGTGGATTTCTTAGGCAGGTATACAATATGATATGCGTATGATACAATATCGCATGCTGTTGTTTTGATATTAATAGTAGGTTTTCGATTCGCCTTTGCGCCACTCCCCCAGGCACGTCCCGGAGGGGAACCTTGTAATACGTACGTACGCCATATAGCTGTTTTATTTAATGTCTGGGCCGAAATTGAGTTGGTTTTTGTGGGCGGGGCGGAAATGAATCGGTTTTTGTGTCGGGAATGAAATTGACTTGTCTTTAGTATGGGGATTGCAATTGACTTGGATTTGGCGTGGATGGGTAGTCGAAGTTGACTCGGTTTTTGTGTCAAGGGGCATCGCAAAGTTAACTAGATTTTAGAGTTGGCATCATAAATAACTTGGATTTAGTCTGGAGATCGAAATTGACTTCGTCTTTGTGTGGGTAGTCAAAGTTTACTTGGTTTTGCGTCGGGGCATACAAATTGACTTGATTTTAGAGTGGGGATCGAACATGACTTGATTTCAGTGTTAGGGTCGAAATAAACTGTTTGGTTTTCGTGTGGGGGTGGTTCAGTGCCACGGGATCGGATTTGACTTGGTCTTTGTGTGGGGGTCGAAATTTACTTTGTTTTTACTGATAATATACGTACGTACGCGTACGAACAAGATAAGGGAGAGAACAAACATAATCGTGAATAATCACACCTCAGAAAACGTAACACTCGGATAACACTTATCTACGTTATGGGGCCTAACACAGGGACTTGGCAACGTACTAACATAGTGTTAACACTGGAGGGGCAATCACGGTAACGCGGTAACACAGTGTTAACACTGGAGGGGCAATCACGGTGCGGTAACGTGCGGTAACACAGTGTTAACTGGAAACCCACGAACGTGCACACGCCTTAACGTTATGTTACACCGTGATCCGTCCTTCAACTAACACTTTAACATAGTGTTAGGCTCTGACCTAACACGTACGTTATCACTCTAACATTCCCAGATCGATATCTGCAGATTTACTAACACGATAACATAATGTTACTGTCCACGGAGCGTTAGACATAACACACTAACATTGTGCTACCCTTCGAATGAATGTTAACATTGTGTTACAAATAACACACTAACATAACACTAACATAGCGTCCAGCACTACTAACACTACGTTATTCGGACCCCCAGTCTGATTGCCTTAAGGTCGGATAACGTAACATTTAACATACGTTAGATACGTTACAGTCTTAGCCGGCCGATACGTAACACTATGTTAGGGTGTTAGCCTAAATGCTGAGGTCTGCCTAACATTATGTTACGGTGTTACTGTCAGTAAATATCTGATTTTAACATTATGTTACTGTGTTACCATAATAATCAATCCGGGCGTAACATTATGTTACTGAGTTACCGTGGGGGCCGGAGTCAATCCAACGTAATGTTACTACGTTACCCTTTTGGATCTTCCCACGCTCTAACATGTGTTACCTGTGTTAGGGGTAAAGCGGCGTCGCGGAGTAACATAATGTAGCCGTGTTATCCAATTTTGCTGACATCCCAGTAACACAGTAGTTACTACTGTAGTAATTTACTTCGTAGTGGATANTGCCGGCGACCGGATAGGAATTTTTTCATAGTGGAACAACCTCTTGCACCTACAGTACCGCCCATCTGCCCCAAGATCGTACTGCTATTTTTTTCGTCCGCTATATACCGGCCCCGCTCTGGCATACCACAATGATGTTTTTTTATATGATGTACGAATACACCACAAGAACCTTGTGTTTTTTTCGCTTGAGCGGCGGGAAATGTACGCTTTACCACGACGAGTAGCAGTATTTAAGTAGCCTCAGCTGCTACTCGTAGCTGTACCGCTTTGCTGTGCGCTGAATGAAGCAGAAGTGTGCTGCTACTACTGCTGAACGTTAACTGCCGTGTCGCAGCAGTAGTTGGTGGTGCTGCTGCTTGCTGTAGGTACGTAGATACTACAATTAGTAGCTCCGCTTGTGTTGCTGTTACTTGCTACACTGCCCGCTGCTACTGCTTTGCACTGCTTGCTGTACTCCTTGCTGCTACTGTATACTAGMGTACTGTATTTGCTGGACGAAATGCGATTGTATTTTTTCTGCCGTTTGCTGTTCGTATACGAGAACGACATACTGCTCGCTGTGGTACACACCACCATATCTACCGAACAAAACATGTCACGAAAAACAACTTGACAGTTTCGCCGATCGTGATATTGTTTCACAAACTATGAGAATGACAAGTTTCCGCGAACTCAAGAAAATTTGACATCGCGGTTCGTGATAAAAACAACATGTTTTTTTATGTGGTATAACGCTTATCTAGTTATAAATTTAAAAATGCGTACGTTAGCAAAAACCGTTTTACTATACGATAATCGCTAAAAGGTGATTATTCGTTTACCCCTCTTTCTACAATTACAGATGGATGGCGATAGGTCGGTTTTTCCGTGGAACGTGCGAGCTTGCGTCACCCCGCGGGGAACACCCCACTCCCCGAAGGGGAGCCTTGTATGTATAGTTATGTTTGTGAAATTTTCGCACTTTTCGCAACTTTTCTCTTCGTACCGAGCACTTTTCGGCAAAACGCTAAGTACCCCGACACAGCGAGCCCGGCCGGACACATTGGTCGAGGTTTGGGCTCGATCCGAGCTCTGTGGCTCGCGTGGCGGGCGCTCAAAGTTTTTTTTCCGGCGGGAGTGGATAAGCCGATTTCCCGGGTTTCGCTGCGTGAGGCCCTGTTTATGTTCAGTCGTGCGTTTTTTGTGCGTTTCTTGCCGAGAGACGGGGAGCACACACGAACAACAGCAGCACCACAGAGAGCGTGTTACAAACAGTACAACCTCAATGTTACAAACCCTGCTGCCCAAGCAGCAGCAGCAGCAGCAGCCATTACATCATGCATGCGCGTGCCTCAGATCCGTGCTGTACCGTGACGAGTTGCTTTTGTCGAAGCCTGCGATTTTCCGAGTCATGGTATATACCTGCAGATCGATGCTCATTACGAATCTCTCCGCTGTCCCGAAATGTAAGAAACTTTTGTTCATTAAAACTATATATAAACTGTCGTTACTTTTCCGGCAGAGTGATACAACACTGTGCGCCTCGAAGGCAGATCTGTGATGTGCTCTGTTGTTGCTACGAGTAGTTTTGCTTTCATAGGAGCCAGCAATCCGTCACCAAACGACACCACCACCACCACTCTTCTACCCGCTGCTGCTGTTGATGTTGCTGTAGTGCTGTGGCTAGCTGTGTCTATCGGAGCCTACCGTCCATAATCCACACCATCTATCTACCCTTTTCTGTTCTGCTGCTGTGTGTGTAACAGAGCACGCCCACTCTGACCGGAAATTAATGACCGCTTTTGAATACCACGATACATCACACAACATGCAACGAACACAAGCAACGCCACAGCCCCGGCTAGAAGCACAAGCAGCAGACGTGACTGTGGCGGATCCACCGTATACTGCTGTGGCTATTAATTAGTGGTTGCTTCATCGCAGCAGGCTTGCATCCGTCATCAGGCACCACCATCTCTCTCTCTTCTGCTGCTGTTCTGTTGTTGCTTGCTGCTGTGCTTGCATCATGTATGTGCGACCTGTCGTGTGGCTGACGCGGGCCGGACAAATAATCGTGTAGTACAGGAAAATGTATCTTTGAAAGTATAGGCAAACGGTCACCATGCACGATTTTAGCTTGAAGGCTTGAGTTCGATCCTTGGCGATGACTCTGGATACTTTTTTTTTTTGTATTGTACGTAACCAGACCCCCATAATATAAGACAGGAAGCACACAAAAACTAAGTGGATTTCTTAGGCAGGTATACAATATGATATGCGTATGATACAATATCGCATGCTGTTGTTTTGATATTAATAGTAGGTTTTCGATTCGCCCTTGCGCCACTCCCCCAGGCACGTCCCGGAGGGAACCTTGTAATACTACTATCGCCATATTGCTGTTTTATTTAGTGTCTGGGTCGCAATTGAGTTGATTTTTGTGGGCGGGGCGGAAATGAATTGATTTTAGTGTCGGGAATGAAATTGACTTGTCTTTAGTATGGGGATTGCATTTGACTTGGATTTCTCGTGGATGGGTAGTCGAAGTTGACTTGGTTTTTGTGTCAAGGGGCATCGCAAAGTTAACTAGATTTTACAGTTGGCATCATAAATAACTTGGATTTAGTCTGGAGATCGAAATTGACTTCGTCTTTGTGTGGGTAGTCAAAGTTTACTTGGTTTTGCGTCGGGGCATACAAATTGACTTGATTTTAGAATGGGGATCGAACATGACTTGATTTCAGTGTAGTTGAAATAAACTGTTCGGGTTTCGTGTGGGGGTGGTTCAGTGCCACGGGATCGGATTTGACTTGGTCTTTGTGTGGGGGTCGAAATTTACTTTGTTTTTACTGATAATATACGTACGTACGCGTACGAACAAAATGAGGGAGAACACAAACATACTGTGAATTATCACACCTCGGAAAACGTAACACTCGGATAACATTATCTACGTTATGGGGCCTAACACAGGGACTTGGCAACGTACTAACATAGTGTTAACACTGGAGGGGCAATCAGGTAACGCGGTAACACAGTGTTAACACTGGAGGGGCAATCACGGTGGACGCGGTAACACAGTGTTAACTGGAAACCCACGAACGTGCACACGCCTTAACGTTATGTTACACCGTGATCCGTCCTTCAACTAACACTTTAACATAGTGTTAGGCTTTGCCCAACACGTACGTTATCACTCTAACATTCCCAGATCGATATCTGCCGATTTACTAACACGATAAATAATGTTACTGTCCACGGAGCGTTAGACATAACACACTAACATTGTGTACCCTTCAATGATGTTAACATTGTGTTACAAATAACACACTAACATAACACTAACATAGGTCCAACACTACTAACACTACGTTATTCGGACCCCCAGTCTGATTGCCTTAAGGTCGGATAACGTAACATTTAACATACGTTAGATACGTTACAGCTTAGCCGGCCGATACGTAACACATGTTAGGGTGTTAGCCTAAATGCCGAGGTCTGCCTAAATTATGTTACGGTGTTACTGTCAGTAAATATCTGATTTTAACATTTTGTTACTGTGTTACCATAATAATCAATCCGGGCGTAACATTATGTTACTGAGTTACCGTGGGGGCCGGAATCAATCCAACGTAATGTTACTACGTTACCCTTTTGGATCTTCCCACGCTCTAACATGTGTTACCTGTGTTAGGGGTAAAGCGGCGTCGCGGAGTAACAAAATGTAGCCGTGTTATCCAATTTTGCTGACATCCCAGTACACAGTAGTTACTACTGTAGTAATTTACTTTTTTCGTTAAAGGGCGTGATACAATTCCCTTCCGGAACGTGCCTAGGTGAGTGGCGCAAGGACGAATCGAAAACCTACTACTGTACAACAGCATGCGATATTGCATCATACGCATATTCATATTGTTTTCAATTCGTAGTACATAAATACGACGCTATGAAATATCTGGTACTATTAATACTACGTTTCATGAATGTAGACCTTTTTAGAGCTGCACCTGTATTTTTGGGGATAAAAAACATACTCGGAAATATGGTGGAACCTTTGCTATTGACTCTTAGAGATCTCGCCAAACGTATTTGCCAATATTTAATTGTTGTGCAGCTCAAGCGAAGGAAGGCCCATCCCGCACAAAACCGAGGACTCCCGGCAAAAAATGTTTGAAAATACTCCAAGCGTGATACGCTGCACATACATGCACGCATGACACACGGCACACACCGTAAACGCACGCACACGTGACACATGTACAGGAGTGGTTGGATAATATTTGCAGAAGAAGCAGAAAAGGATACACCGAAGAAAGGGCTGGAACTCTCCCTGCCTAAGAAACCCACTTGGTTTTGTTACGTACAATGCAAAAAAAGTAGAAAAACAAAAGTAGAAAAAAAAGCGTATACGAAGGCATCGCCAAGGATCGAACTCAATCCTTCAAATCTGAAACCGGACACATTGACCGTTTGACTATGTTTTTAAAGAATACTTTTTCCATGTATGTACTGGTACAGCAGTATTATTTGTCGTTGCGCGCCAGAGGCACGACAGGTCGCACACCGTACATACATAATGCAAGCACAACAGCAGCAAGCAGCAGCAGCAGAAGCCTGATGACGGATGCAAGCCTGCATAAAGCAACCACTATACTTAATAACCACAGCAGTATACGGTGGACCCGCCACAGGCACGTCTGCTGCTTGTGCTTCTAGCCGGGGCTGTGGCGTTGTTCGTATTCGTTGCATGGTGTTTGATGTCCCGTGGATTTCTGGAGTGAGCTTCGGGGAACAAACAAAAAAAACGGAAAATATAAGGACAGCAGTAGTTGAGGTACTCCTATTTATTCAAAGCGGTCATTACATTTCCGGTCATAGTAAGCGTGGGCCTGTCACACATAGCAGCAGAACAGAAAAAGGTACGTAGACAGATGGTGAGGTTTCTAGACCGCAGGTTCCTCCGATGGACACAGCTAGCCACAGCAATACAACGCAGATGGATGTGCCACTCACGCACGATGTTCCCCTACTACTGGTGTGGGCGGCAACGCTGTATCGCCGCGCCCTGTGCATGTATGTTGTCTGTTGTCTATCTGGTACGAGTACATGTTTCTGGCCTGTGTGCATGTGAGAGAGCAAAAAACATACAAAATCTAAAAAATAAAAAAGAACATTATTATTTACTGGCACGTACGTACAAAAATACGGCCTCATGCAGAGAACCCGGGAAATCGTCTTATCCACTCCCGCGGGAAAAAAAACTTCGAGCGCCCGCCACGCGAGCTACAGTGCTCGGATCGAGCCCAAACCTCGACCAATGTGTCCGGCCGGGCCTCCCGTGTCGGGGTTACTTCAGCGTTTTGCCGAAAAGCGCTCGCGCGAGAGAAAAGCGAAATAGTGCGAAATTCACTAAAGGCGAGTACTGAATACCCGAAGGTCCCGGGAGCGTGCCGTGGGGGAGTGGCGCAGGCGAATGCGAAAACGCGTACATGGATAGATATGGCAGAAACAACAGCATGCGATATTGTATCATACGCATATGATATTGTATACTGCCTAAGAATCCACTTAGTTTTTGTGTGCTTCCCTGTCTTATATTATGGGGGTCTTGGGTTACGTACAATACAAAAAAAAAAAAGATCCAGAGTCATCGCCAAGGATCGAACTCAAGCCTTCAAGCATACAATCGTGCATGGTGACCGTTTGCCTATACTTTCYAAAGATACATTTTCCTGTACTACACGATTATTTGTCGCGGCCCGCGTCAGCCACACGACAGGTCGCACATACATGATGCAAGCACAGCAGCAAGCAACAACAGAACAGCAGCAGAAGAGAGAGAGATGGTGGTGCCTGATGACGGATGCAAGCCTGCTGCGATGAAATTAATAGCCACAGCAGTATACGGTGGATCCGCCACAGTCACGTCTGCTGCTTGTGCTTCTAGCCGGGGCTGTGSCGRTGCTTGTGTTCGTTGCATGTTGTGTGATGTATCGTGGTATTCAAAAGCGGTCATTAATTTCCGGTCAGAGTGGGCGTGGCTCTGTTACACACACAGCAGCAGAACAAGAAAAGGGTAGATAGATGGTGTGGATTATGGACGGTAGGCTTCCGATAGACACAGCTAGCCACAGCACTACAGCAACATCAACAGCAGCAGCGGGTAGAAGAGTGGTGGTGGTGGTGTCGTTTGGTGACGGATTGCTGGCTCCTATGAAAGCAAAACTACTCGTAGCTCGAGCAACAACAGAGCACATCACAGATCTGCCTTCGAGGCGCACAGTGTTGTATCACTCTACCCGGAAAAGTAACGACAGTTTATATATACGTTTTAATGAAAAAAAGTTTCTTACATTTCGGGACAGCGGAGAGATTCGTACATGAGCATCGATCTACAGGTTTATTGATACCATGACTCGGAAAATCGCAGGCTTCGACAAAAGCAACTCGTCACGGTACAGCACGGATCTGGAGGCACGCGCATGCATGATGTAAGGTGCTGCTGCTGCTGCTGCTGCTGCTGCTGGGCAGCAGGTTTGTAACATTGAGGTTGTACTGTTTGTAACACGCTCTCTGTGGTGCTGCTGTTGTTCGTGTGTGCTCCCGTGCTCTCGGCAAGAAACGCACAAAAAACGCTACGACTGAACATAAACAGCACACATCACGTGCTCTAACAGTACAGCAATACAGTAGTACGTACTGTAGGTGAGGAGCATAGTGCTGCTGTATTGTACTGGCGGGCAAAGGTAATACGTAGAAAACAAACCAGGGACAGAGCAGACACGACAGCACTTAACCACGTGCGAACCCACCCACCCAAACACCCACCCACCCACCAACTCACCCACACACCATGTGCTGCAGCAGCACAACAGTACGTAAGTGGGGATCAAACTTTCGATCGATCGCACAACAACAGGAGTAAGAGTACTCACAGGCCGCAAGCAGCGGATATAAGCAGCAGCTGGCACTCTGCAGTAGTAGTACCCACTTTGAGTATCATATTGCGGCTGCTAGCTGTTGCTTTATGCCTGGTACGAATGATATATCGTACTCATCGAGGACGTGCTGCAGAACATACCTTTTACCTGGTATATACGTTGATACGTCTCACGTGTACATACCAACCAAACGACCGTTTGGATATTGACACATACACCAAACGATGTTTACATTTCCGGACAAATTATACCAAACTCCATGAGCTGAGCTCGTTCTTTTCGTTCAGGCGCGATCTTTATGTTCAGCAGCACCACGATGCCTCACCTAACAGACCATACCACCGCAATACAGCAGAGCGAGAGCAAGAAGCAGCACCACTCGGTAGCATAACACCACTACGAGCATGACACTGCTGCTGCTGTGGTTGCATCTGTTGCAGAGGACGCATGATATGGACCAGGTATACCTGGTACCTACGACGTACCGTACACTTGCCAATATGCTCGGAAATATTACGAACGTTTGGATCTGAAAATAAATACGAAACGTTTAATATATTTTCGGACAAATTGGTACGGAAACAAACTCGGTGCGGTGAGACCGCTCGTTTCGTAGTAGGCACACCTGATGCAGCAGCATGCTCGTGGCCCCCGGTCATAAACATACGACTGCACAACGTCAGAGATGCTGTCGCGTCGCTGCTGTTGCTGCATGCGTGCAGATGTTCGATGCCGCTCGATGTGCACGTCGGTATGCCCTCCTTTGTTCGTCGTGTTGATGCCGACGCGGCAAAATCACCTTTCACGCCGAGACCGGGTTTCACGTTGCCCTGCTCGGCTCGGCCGAGTGGGACGGCGTACCCCGAGAAACCGACTCTATTTTTTCGGCTTCGCGAGCGCCCCGCGCGGGCAACGGGCTCCGGGCGAGGGCGAGGCCCGGGGGGCGCGCTCCCCGGTCGATCCCCCTGCCGCCGACCCGAGTGGCGGCGAGATCGGCCGCGAGGGCCAAGCGCGCCGCCGGGCAAAAAAAACACAATCCTACTTTGTTATATACATACCTGGTAAGGCAGGGAAATAGATACAAAAAGGAGTGAGACTGAATTCACTATGTGTATACGATACGTAGGTGTTCTTACAGTTTCGGTTGGCTTTGATTTTCTTCTTTTAAGGGAGGCCTGTGAGTGATCAGTGTTCTCATGGTGCGTATTGTCAGAGGGAACCGAAATAATAATCTGCTTTCGGGATTGTTGTGAGTGATCAATGTTGAAGCTCATGCTGCACATTGTTGGATGGCAAAGATAATATTAATAAAGCGGAGTCTCGTTTTGGAATCCAACTCTAAAGCCAAGCCAATTTCGATCCCTACACGGGAAATCAATTCAGTTGCGATCTCCCACACTGAAAGCAAATCCGTTTCGACCATTCCAGAATTTCCTGCCCGCACACAAAACAACAAATCAATTTTGAACCCACACAAAAAGCAAGTCATCTTCGGCCCGCTCACAAAAACCAAGTCAAGTTGTATATCTTATGTTAGATTGTAATGTTCGTTCTTGCGCCACTACCCTAGGCACGTCCCGGAGGGGAACCTTGTATATATGTATATACTCCAGGTGTATTTTAATGTAGACTGCATGTATTGTATATATTTAAAAAATTAAAAAAACAACAGCTGTGAGCTCGAGGATTTCGTCGAAGCTCATCTTTGCTAGCTGAGTGCAATACTTCGATCGCGCGTACTTACGGATTTTATATGTCCTCGTGTAGGATGTACATCCCGTATGAGGGGGGCGCAATCTGAGGCTGTAGAATTTAGGAAGTGTGTGTCTATGTGTGGGGGGAGAAATAATTTAAATTAAATTAAACTTAAATTAAAATTAAACTTAAACAGTCTAAAATAAATGTACCAGGTATACTATAGTGTGTTCCGACGAGTTCACGTGATAGAGTGAATTAATTAATGTATTGGATATATATATACGAGAGTGAGGGGAGGGGGCACCGCTTCCAATAGTGAAACGGTCATCTAAAGAAGAGGGTCGATCACCACCTCCTACCGCCTATTATCACGAAATGGTACAGCGTATGTACGAGAGGCACAGAGGGCACCGCATGCATGCTTCTTAAGGTTTTTAAAGCGCATGGTTGATCACCTACTACTCCCTCCAACCCATTTTCGTGATCGAGAGGGCGCGCGCACGAGGGTCAGGGGGGGGCAGTCAACGCTTGCTGCGGTGACGCTTGCTACGATAGACGTAAACGCAATACTGTTTATTGCTGCTCCTGTACCCCCCTCGCTTCCTGTAATTGGGACAGCGGTGGCAGGTGGTGTGGGGGCAGGTCCTAGGGAAATGGTCGGTCGCTAGCCCCTTGCGGGAGCAAGAGCCCCACACTGGTTTGAGACCCCTACCCCCCCTCCCCCCCCGGCCCCCCCTGCCCATTTTGCCCCGGCCGCGTTGGAATCCTCCCCCGC
>MEHQ01003000.1:25979-76168 GCA_008828725.1 Saccharina japonica
GATTCACAAGGAAACAAGAAATCTGGGAACCGTTCGTTATAGGATTAGGGTTAGGGTTAGGGTAACCCTAAGTGCAGAACGCACCTCTCGCTCAAATCAAAATGAAACCCGGCCTGGGTGAGGATTAGTGTTTCTCCCTGTAGGTGTCATGTACTGCTGCGGTACATCCCTTGGCAGTACAGTCGCTTTTGTGCGCCCTAAGCTTTCCTATTATTTTACCTCTGCTCTTCGCCGTTACGAGCATTGCGCGAAGCCGCGGGCGGGTGCCAGCCCGCCGCGGCGGAGCCCTCCTTGTGTACAGTATAGTCTGATCATATAACAGCCGATTTTCCTAATTGTGAATTGCCTTTCCGATGAGAATGAAAATCGAAAATATTGTTTTTTGAATTGTAAGAGATGTACTTCCCTCGCAGTTAAATTTTGCACTGTAACTATTATCAGTTGTGACAGCCGTTGACGACACAAAACAAAATCGAAGTCGGCATCGGCAGCCTCAAGATATCGAAGATCCAAGAAAATTTGGATTTATGGCCGAGGTCGCCCATACATGTCATTTCCTTTATATTATTAATATTATCTTTGCCATCCGACAATGTGCAACATGATGAGCTTCAGCGTTGATCACTCATAACATTCCCAAAAGCAGAAAACCACGGAAACCAAGGAAACCTATGCGCACAGTCTAAAACCCTTCTATGTCTCCTCTGTTTTACGTGCCTGTCAAGGTTGACTTCGGTTTGTTTTTCGTGGATCGACACCTCTACCATCGAGGAACACATATATCCAAGGCTAAATTTGTATTGGGAGCGAAATACAACTCGTAAAAAACAACGTACTAAAATCGATTTTCATTTCCATCGGAAACGCCATTATCAATTAGGAAAACCGGCTGTTATATTATATGTCCAGTAATTTTTGTCTGGGACTACTGTAGCATCTATTTTAGAAAAACATCGATCTGGTTACTACGCGAACAAGCACCATTATGGTCATTGTTTGGGGTGAGATAATTGTTAGCTCCTCATGTCACGATGAGCTCGTAAAACAAGCCGCGACCCCTAAAAGGCATTGCTCACAGGTAAATAATATCGCGAGAGCTACCGAGGCAGTGCTATGGGCCTGACCAACCGAGGAACTACTACTACTGCTGTATACCCAGTATCGTTCGCCCCCCCCCCCCCCCCCCGATATGGTTCGGTGTGCATGCCTACTGCAGGCCATGCAATTGTAGGTGCACTACATGCGTCTAACATTCGCGCTGGCTGTTTTCCGTTTGGACCCCGTGCCTAAGCTATACCTGGTTTCGATCAAACGATTAAGGCGTTTCACCGTATATAGTAGGGGTAACGTCTATCCTTTTCTGGGGCCCAGGAATGCGATCGTATCTTATCATTATCTGGATCGTGGGTCTCTTCGTCCTTACCTGGTACGTCATTTTGGAGCGGTCTAAAGCAAGGTATCACTATAGCTTATCATCTTCATTATGGTAGACGCAGTTTGTACAACAACAACTAAAAGCTTAGAAAACGTACCGCCGCTATTGCTGTAATCTACTCGATTTCTGCAAATACCAGATATGCACTGTGAATATCCTTGCCTCTATACCTATCAGTGATACACGTGATGCACGAGTGCACCCTCTAGAGGGTTCATACAACAAAATATCCTGTAGAAGTGATCAAGCGCATAATGATATCTCTAGAGGGTAAGGTGTTACATAATCAGGTCTTCTACCAAATATGACCTGTCTACGACGTTGTGGTATAATTCGAGATTTGGGAACCACACAGGACGTAAGGAATAACGAGGAGAAATCAGCTGCAGCACTACGTTTCTAGTACGATTGACAGGTAGGGTTCATCTTCGAGGCACTCGTTTTAATTCAATCATACAATCTCAATATATGAATAGGGACACGATATGCAACACGCGTGGTGTACTGCTGTACAACGGCTGTACCCCTATTCTGTGGTCTGCGCCAGGCCTGGTATGAAATATTTGTTGTCTCCTAGCCTTGCCAGTCTGTGATTCCCAGCTGGGCTTGGTATCCAGACGCCAGTTTGCGGTACTGCATACAATCAATAGCAAGGCAGCAGCACCTGTCTGTGTGGTCACTGGCGACGAACGTTAACACCCTATATTCTAGCCGTACTCCTCCATCATTCTTCTCGAAACATTGCGCCGCAGGTACCGTAGACGCACCTCGTTTCTTCTCATCAGACACCGAGAAGGAACTGGTACTTAACATCGTCTGTATGCGATGGAGTACATTATTGAGCTGACCAATCAATGCTCAAACCTTCTCGAGACTGTCCCTTCCAGGATGCGAGCGACAGCACAAGACCACGCAGGCTCGAGTCACGCTGTACAGCTCCACCCCACCGTCTTCTGGAGCCCGTGTCCAATCCTCGACCCTTCTCTCACCGTTCCACCGTAACTTGTCTAACCTATCCTCGACCCCTCCCTCCCGCACTGCCTCCCCCCCCCCCCTTCTGTCTGGAACACCCGACCAATCCTGGACCCTGTGCAATATCACCCCTTTCTGGAGCAACTGACCAATCAACTCCGGACCCCACGCGTACGATTAATTCTACACCACTCCCTGCGTATGTCGACACATCGGCCTTATTATGCCAAGCGCCGATTACGGTAACTGCATAATAGTTGATCGAAGTGTCCTGGGAAAGGGTAGATGTCTAAAAGTGTCAATAGTAAGCCACCTGCCTTTGGAGGCAATAAATCGTGCTACCCGATGAACAATTCCGTCGCCTCTTTAAGTATACAATAAACAATATTTCAACGCGATAATGAAAGTCCGACGAGTTTGGGTTAAGGAGCCTCCCCCGATTATTCAGAAAACGTTTCAGCCAAAGAACGGTATACGTTTACCTCTGTAGTAGCACGCGTCGTCGGATGAAGAATAGCTGATCGAATTGTCTTGAAAAAAAGAGTTGATAACGTCGCTGTGTGAAAAGTAGTGCACGCCGATGGAGCACAACTATACGGCCAGTCCCCGAAGCAGTGTCGCCCGATTCGAGCACCTACCTGACTACGTACTATTCCCCGACCTCTTCGCTCTCGCTCGTCCTGCTGTTCAACGCCACCCCCGTTGGATGCGTTCCCGCCGTTTAATATGTGACTCCCTGTGGTTCACCTTTGAGAGCAGACCTACTCGGATTTTACATCGAAGTCAATTTTCTCGGAGCGCAAGCAGACTGGACAGAGGAACGCAAGGCTTACTTCACAGATGCCGCCGAAAGGTGAGTGCTGTGGCAAGAGTCAGATAGATCATATCCTCTCCCCTCATTCGCGAGCTATAAAATTGGAAGCCTTCAATCCGCTTTCAAAGTCGGACGTATCATATGCCCTTACTCTTGAACAATAAAGCGGAAATCTCAAGTCTTCTTTCAAATCCTCGCGCGAAGCCGGACGCGCCGCTACTCTTGCGCCTCAGCCTCCCTGGTGTTCGACAACGACGTCGTGTGCGAGGAAGTGCTGAATAACGAGCGGTACCCACCACCAGTAAGGACAGCCTGTCTCGCTGGTCGCCCTACTGACACTACTCAGAACGATATCATCCAAAACAATTACAACATATCGGACAGGCGGTTTTTACTGTAAATATTTCAGGATTTTTCCCTGATCCGTGTGGTCTAGGTCATGTTGGCGCGGGTGGGATTCAGACCATCTGCTGCCGCTCGAACTATTTAGCATGTCACGTTTCTTGGGTTGCACGGGCTGCACGTCCGCACTGCACGCTTATCCTGCACAGTACCCCAGAACGGTCGAGGTCAAACATCTGTACGGCATGTGAAACGCCTCCCATCAACCTTCAAAACCTTACACAGAAACACGTTACGGTAGAGGTGCCCCGTCCCCCCCCCCCCTGAGGCTTCTCCCCCACTTGAGGAGCTCTGTACTAATAGAATGTCACCCAAGAAAACTGAAATAAATTAGAAGGGAAACACAAAAAACAAGATAGCAAAAAACCAAGAAATGAACCAATAACCATAGAAACAGAACCAAAAAATTACCACAACACAAATATGAAAAAATAATGACGAACAGAGATATTAAGATAAAAAATATAATACCACTATACATATCACAAGATAAACAATACAGACAGACATAGAATAGACAAAACTCATAAATACGAGAACATGACAAGACCAATAAACACAGCACATATAGACAGATGAGAACCAAGACAAAGAAGGGAAGAGGATATCAACAAACGCAAAAAAAAAAAGACGAGAGAGACCAAATGAGGCAGGAAAGAGAAGGCCAAGAGGGGGGAAGAGAGAGAGAGGTAGAGAGAGATCTAACACAGATAAGTAGAGAACATATACATAATAGACATATATCATCAATCTATAACTCTACACATCACACAGATAGATTGATTAGATAGGAAGAGAATAAAGCAGACCACAAATAGTTTGAAAGAACCACACACATAACAACCCTCCCCCCGGCCCCCCCTGCCCATTTTGCCCCGGCCGCGTTGGAATCCTCCCCCGCGGCCCGCAAGTGCGTGGTTAGGGCTGCAGTGCCCCGAAGAGTTTGTTTCAGCTGCAACGGTATCGGAATGATGGGACATATTAACCTAAACTCGTCGCAATTTCATTATTGTGGTGGAATATGTGTCGTTCCATGGGATTGGTCATCTGGTGGCACTTTGGGTTTCCCCCAAAATCAGTTCTGGGTGACATTCTATTAGTACAGAGCTCCTCAAGTGGGGGAGAAGCCTCAGGGGGGGGGGGGACGGTGCACCTCTACCGTAACGTGTTTCTGTGTAAGGTTTTGAAGGTTGATGGGAGGCGTTTCACATGCCGTACAGATGTTTGACCTCGACCGTTCTGGGGTACTGTGCAGGATAAGCGTGCAGTGCAGACGTGCAGCCCGTGCAACCCAAGAAACGTGACATGCTAAATAGTTCGAGCGGCAGCAGATGGTCTGAATCCCACCCGCGCCAACATGACCTAGACCACACGGATCAGGGAAAAATCCTGAAATATTTACAGTAAAAACCGCCTGTCCGATATGTTGTAATTGTTTTGGATGATATCGTTCTGAGTAGTGTCAGTAGGGCGACCAGCGAGACAGGTTGTCCTTACTGGTGGTGGGTACCGCTCGTTATTCAGCACTTCCTCGCACACGACGTCGTTGTCGAACACCAGGGAGGCTGAGGCGCAAGAGTAGCGGCGCGTCCGGCTTCGCGCGAGGATTTGAAAGAAGACTTGAGATTTCCGCTTTATTGTTCAAGAGTAAGGGCATATGATACGTCCGACTTTGAAAGCGGATTGAAGGCTTCCAATTTTATAGCTCGCGAATGAGGGGAGAGGATATGATCTATCTGACTCTTGCCACAGCACTCACCTTTCGGCGGCATCTGTGAAGTAAGCCTTGCGTTCCTCTGTCCAGTCTGCTTGCGCTCCGAGAAAATTGACTTCGATGTAAAATCCGAGTAGGTCTGCTCTCAAAGGTGAACCACAGGGAGTCACATATTAAACGGCGGGAACGCATCCAACGGGGGTGGCGTTGAACAGCAGGACGAGCGAGAGCGAAGAGGTCGGGGAATAGTACGTAGTCAGGTAGGTGCTCGAATCGGGCGACACTGCTTCGGGGACTGGCCGTATAGTTGTGCTCCATCGGCGTGCACTACTTTTCACACAGCGACGTTATCAACTCTTTTTTTCAAGACAATTCGATCAGCTATTCTTCATCCGACGACGCGTGCTACTACAGAGGTAAACGTATACCGTTCTTTGGCTGAAACGTTTTCTGAATAATCGGGGGAGGCTCCTTAACCCAAACTCGTCGGACTTTCATTATCGCGTTGAAATATTGTTTATTGTATACTTAAAGAGGCGACGGAATTGTTCATCGGGTAGCACGATTTATTGCCTCCAAAGGCAGGTGGCTTACTATTGACACTTTTAGACATCTACCCTTTCCCAGGACACTTCGATCAACTATTATGCAGTTACCGTAATCGGCGCTTGGCATAATAAGGCCGATGTGTCGACATACGCAGGGAGTGGTGTAGAATTAATCGTACGCGTGGGGTCCGGAGTTGATTGGTCAGTTGCTCCAGAAAGGGGTGATATTGCACAGGGTCCAGGATTGGTCGGGTGTTCCAGACAGAAGTGGGGGGGGGGAGGCAGTGCGGGAGGGAGGGGTCGAGGATAGGTTAGACAAGTTACGGTGGAACGGTGAGAGAAGGGTCGAGGATTGGACACGGGCTCCAGAAGACGGTGGGGTGGAGCTGTACAGCGTGACTCGAGCCTGCGTGGTCTTGTGCTGTCGCTCGCATCCTGGAAGGGACAGTCTCGAGAAGGTTTGAGCATTGATTGGTCAGCTCAATAATGTACTCCATCGCATACAGACGATGTTAAGTACCAGTTCCTTCTCGGTGTCTGATGAGAAGAAACGAGGTGCGTCTACGGTACCTGCGGCGCAATGTTTCGAGAAGAATGATGGAGGAGTACGGCTAGAATATAGGGTGTTAACGTTCGTCGCCAGTGACCACACAGACAGGTGCTGCTGCCTTGCTATTGATTGTATGCAGTACCGCAAACTGGCGTCTGGATACCAAGCCCAGCTGGGAATCACAGACTGGCAAGGCTAGGAGACAACAAATATTTCATACCAGGCCTGGCGCAGACCACAGAATAGGGGTACAGCCGTTGTACAGCAGTACACCACGCGTGTTGCATATCGTGTCCCTATTCATGTATTGAGATTGTATGATTGAATTAAAACGAGTGCCTCGAAGATGAACCCTACCTGTCAATCGTACTAGAAACGTAGTGCTGCAGCTGATTTCTCCTCGTTATTCCTTACGTCCTGTGTGGTTCCCAAATCTCGAATTATACCACAACGTCGTAGACAGGTCATATTTGGTAGAAAACCTGATTATGTAACACCTTACCCTCTAGAGATATCATTATGCGCTTGATCACTTCTACAGGATATTTTGTTGTATGAACCCTCTAGAGGGTGCACTCGTGCATCACGTGTATCACTGATAGGTATAGAGGCAAGGATATTCACAGTGCATATCTGGTATTTGCAGAAATCGAGTAGATTACAGCAATAGCGGCGGTACGTTTTCTAAGCTTTTAGTTGTTGTTGTACAAACTGCGTCTACCATAATGAAGATGATAAGCTATAGTGATACCTTGCTTTAGACCGCTCCAAAATGACGTACCAGGTAAGGACGAAGAGACCCACGATCCAGATAATGATAAGATACGATCGCATTCCTGGGCCCCAGAAAAGGATAGACGTTACCCCTACTATATACGGTGAAACGCCTTAATCGTTTGATCGAAACCAGGTATAGCTTAGGCACGGGGTCCAAACGGAAAACAGCCAGCGCGAATGTTAGACGCATGTAGTGCACCTACAATTGCATGGCCTGCAGTAGGCATGCACACCGAACCATATCGGGGGGGGGGGGGCGAACGATACTGGGTATACAGCAGTAGTAGTAGTTCCTCGGTTGGTCAGGCCCATAGCACTGCCTCGGTAGCTCTCGCGATATTATTTACCTGTGAGCAATGCCTTTTAGGGGTCGCGGCTTGTTTTACGAGCTCATCGTGACATGAGGAGCTAACAATTATCTCACCCCAAACAATGACCATAATGGTGCTTGTTCGCGTAGTAACCAGATCGATGTTTTTCTAAAATAGATGCTACAGTAGTCCCAGACAAAAATTACTGGACATATAATATAACAGCCGGTTTTCCTAATTGATAATGGCGTTTCCGATGGAAATGAAAATCGATTTTAGTACGTTGTTTTTTACGAGTTGTATTTCGCTCCCAATACAAATTTAGCCTTGGATATATGTGTTCCTCGATGGTAGAGGTGTCGATCCACGAAAAACAAACCGAAGTCAACCTTGACAGGCACGTAAAACAGAGGAGACATAGAAGGGTTTTAGACTGTGCGCATAGGTTTCCTTGGTTTCCGTGGTTTTCTGCTTTTGGGAATGTTATGAGTGATCAACGCTGAAGCTCATCATGTTGCACATTGTCGGATGGCAAAGATAATATTAATAATATAAAGGAAATGACATGTATGGGCGACCTCGGCCATAAATCCAAATTTTCTTGGATCTTCGATATCTTGAGGCTGCCGATGCCGACTTCGATTTTGTTTTGTGTCGTCAACGGCTGTCACAACTGATAATAGTTTACAGTGCAAAATTTAACTGCGAGGGAAGTACATCTCTTACAATTCAAAAAACAATATTTTCTATTTTCATTCTCATCGGAAAGGCAATTCACAATTAGGAAAATCGGCTGTTATATGATCAGACTATACTGTACACAAGGAGGACTCCGCCGCGGCGGGCTGGCACCCGCCCGCGGCTTCGCGCAATGCTCGTAACGGCGAAGAGCAGAGGTAAAATAATAGGAAAGCTTAGGGCGCACAAAAGCGACTGTACTGCCAAGGGATGTACCGCAGCAGTACATGACACCTACAGGGAGAAACACTAATCCTCACCCAGGCCGGGTTTCATTTTGATTTGAGCGAGAGGTGCGTTCTGCACTTAGGGTTACCCTAACCCTAACCCTAATCCTATAACGAACGGTTCCCAGATTTCTTGTTTCCTTGTGAATCTCAGCCTGGGTTATTATTTCCTTGTTTTATTTTGAAGTGTTCTGTACTGCTGTACTTCATCGATAGTTGCCCGCTTGAGGCGCTCGACCGGCCTATTCGAAAAAAAGTCCTATCGTGACCACGAATTGTTTTGTCCTTACCTGAGGTGTCGGTAGCGCAAGCCATCCCTCCGTAGCCAGAGGCGCAGGCGCAGATGTGGCCACCCGCAGGATCGACCGCACACGTTCCACCGTTTTCGCACGGGTTCGGGTCACACGGATCTGAAGAGACAAGACGAGAACATAATTCGGCGCGGGTTCAGTGTCACATGAGTCTGGGACGTGATACATAGTATAGAGCGCGGGGGAAAAAAATAATAGCGGCGCATCTGCAAAAATAAAAAATAAAAAAATTATAACTCGATTTGTTTCGCGGCGTTTTTGACGCGGGTGGCTGTATGTAGTTTTAAAGGTTTCGCGTGTTTTCTCCCTTAAGGTGCCCTCAGCAACGCCGCCACTACGAGCGCTATAGTTGGATGCCGAGCGTGCTACTAATCGCATTCAAAAAGAAAACATCGAGAGCTATCCATAAATTATTTCAACTCAACTCATCGGGGTGTATGAGATATCAAGGAAAGGGCGCAAGGAATCTTCCTCGTCGCTACTGAAAGCAACACAAAACGTGCATGGTACAAAACCTATATTAAAAAATCGATCTGACTGTCCCAAATGCCAAGCTTTGAACTTGTACAGCAAGTGTTTTCATTGCCTTTGCTTCCCAGGAGCCTATTTATGGGTGCCATTCGACGCTCGTTCGATCGCGGGGAGGGCGTTCTCACCGCCACAGCAGCAGCAGCAACAGCAGCAAGCAGCGCCAGCAGCCTCAAGCTCATCAGGTTTAAGAGATGTTGTCGTCATCGTCTGTTTTGCTTGTACTTGTGCTCATTTTTACGTACGAGTAGTCGTATGATACCTCGAGTACTTGCCACACACCGCTCACGGGGGTACTCTTTTTTTACTCTGGTGGTGTACATGGCAAGCCCTTGTCATACTCGTCAGAGGGTGGCTCTATCTGGAGCTTCTTTGTGCACACTGCTGCGAGCTGCGGGCGAGGCTGGCCTCGCTGAAAAAACGACACGTACCGACGAACCGACGAACCTATCCTATCACGATGCCCCCTGTTCCCTTTTTGTTGGAAATCCAGGCGTATAAAAACCCTACTTGAATCAAGTCAAACCATATGCGACACGAACCGACGGCGAGTCAAAATGGTGCGACACGAACCGACGGGCGTGCACCGCCAGTATCAAAGCACCTCTCCCGCGGCACCGGGTTGACCCGCGCTTGGTGCAAGCAATGCCTGCCTAGTCGATGAAAACCCGACATGCTGGGGGTCCATGGTTATACGACTGCGGCCATGCATGGAAATGAAGTACACCCCCCCCCTCCCCCGGCACGACACACCCCCAAACACGAGTTAGCAGGAGCGACGTTCACGAGCCCTTTTGAGAGCTGCGTCCAATATTTGTTTTTTGGGGGGGGGGCACTTGGGAGTTACTGTGGTATGGGAGGGGGGAGGGGGGTGTACTCGTATCGTGCACGGCTGTAGTCGTATGACCATGGACCCTCGCATCCCTACAATGCCGGGACGGAGCACGTCGGGTTTTCACCAACCAGGCAGACATTGCTTGCACCAAGCGCGAAGCGCCGTGAGGTATCGGGCGAGTCGCATGGAGGGTGAGCTGCATCCTGCTAAGAACCGCCTTTGAGGCGGACTTGTATATGGACGACAGCCTCAAATGAATTGGTTTATTTTCTGGTGTGTCCAGTTCCAGAGAGAGCAATGGGTATCACTACGTATCTGCCTCGTGGTTCCTTTTACCATATACACACTACGTGATACGATCATTCCTCTTGTGCGGAGATGAGGTTATCAACCCCGCACAAATGATCTAACAAGACCGCCAGCATGGGTGACCGTCAAAAACAAAAAACGGTACCACCCTGGTCGTCGAGCTCACGCAGTGAGAGGCGTGTTTTACAGCGTCGTTGCCAACCGACGCCAACCCAACCTATAAATATATAAAATAATTATGGGGTGATGTGGGGGGGGGGTCAGACACAGTAGTATGATACGGACTTGCACATGCACATACGTACGTGGGTGCACATATATGGGAGGTGTTATAAGGATTACCCTGGGCTGGGTAATCGATCGATCTTTTACCCCTATAGCTCAGCAGGTAATACCCTCACAGAGGTCTCAACTCAACTGAGGACCCTCCGAACACAGTTTGCTTATTTGTTCGGAGGGTCCTCTCAGTTATTGAGCCTCCGAACAAATGTGTTTGTTTTGTCCGGTTGTCCGGTTGTTCGGTATTGGTACGGATGAATGTACTGTATAGATCCAGCACAACCTCTTGCAACGTTAGCTATTCTAGATCATGACCCAGATCACTGTCTAGATCATGAGTTGTCTGTACTGTAGATCCCGCGCAACCTCTTGCAACGGTAGGTAAGGAACTGTACTGTAGATATTCTACTGTAGATAATAATCCACTACTTGCACTGTAGATCATAATGGTTTGGCCAAACAGTGCTTCTCATATCGCAGTACGCGTCATACTACTACTGCTACTACTGTTACTACTGCTGTAGAATAGCCGGTCGTAAGCAAGGCAGTGTTTCTTCCACAGTGGGTCGGAGGGGGACAGTGTGCGGAGCTTCGTTTGCCCCTCAAGCCAGAACCAGCCATGCTATATAGCGAGCCAAGAATAGATTCGATGGCTAAACCGTCATCGGGATACAGCAGTATAGTAGTAGCACGGGCCAATGAAATGACTCGATTTCAATAAGCACCCCTGGTGTTGGCTAAAAGGCCTCTACTGCTAGGCTACACTCAAGCCAGTGCTGACTGTCGTAGGTCTAGAGTACAAGTAGTAGGTTATTCGCGAGCCAAAATGTGTGTTGTTTCACATTCTCGTGTTACGCTGACCGTACGGAAAACACTGCCAATACTACAGTCCTTAAAACTGATTTGCCTTGACCATCAAAAACAAAAAGGGTCGCATAGGTAAACCCGCCAGGTACGTACTGCTGTAGTCACACGCAACGCCGATAGATATACCCGGCGCTGGTACTGCAGCCACCGCGCGCGTACTCGTCGCTCTTCTGCTATTCTCACCGGCTCCATCATTCTTGTCGTCATCTTTACCACCGTCATCTTTGCTGCCATCGTCTTTTCCACCGTCGTCGCTGCTGCCACTGTCACTGCTGTCGCTGCTGTCGCTGCTGTCGCTGCTGTCGCTGCTGTCGCTGCTGTCGCTGCTGTCGCTGCTGTCGCTGCTGTCGCTGCTGTCGCTGCTGTCGCTGCTGTCGCTGCTGTCGCTGCTGTCGCTGCTGTCGCTGCTGTCGCTGCTGTCACTGCTGTTGCTGCTGTCACTACTGCCGCTGTCGCTAACATCGCTGCTGCCGCTGTCACTGCCGCTGTCGTCGCTGCTGCTGCTGCTGCTGCTGCTACTGCTACTGCTGCTGCTGCTGCTGCTGCTGCTGCTGCTGCTGCTGCTGCTGCTGCTGCTGCTGCTGCTGTCGCTGTCGCTATCATCGCTGCTGCCGCTGTTGCTGCTGCTGTCACTGTCGCTGTCACTGTCGCTGTCGTCGCTACCACTGTCGCTGTCATCGCTACCACTGTCGCTGTCCTTGCTACTGCTGTCACTGTCACTGTCACTGTCACTGTCACTGTCACTGTCACTGTCACTGTCACTGTCACTGTCGCTGTCGCTGTCGCTGTCGCTGTCATCGCTGCTGCTGTCGCTGTCACTATCACCACCATGGCCATCGCATAGATCCTTGCAGGCATCGCCCGCAGAGTACATCTCGCAGGCGCCCGCGAACGATGTGCACATGGTATCAACCGCCGCCGTCCCCTTCGGACCAAACACGTCAGGGTACCCCTTTTCCACGTCACACATCGCATGGAGACCATCCCCACACACGGTGTCCCACATCTTCTTGCAGTCCTCGCAGCTTTCCGAGGGGTGGCCGCCCTCGGACGACCCATTGTCGTCGGTGCTCTCGCTCTCCTTCGTGAGGGCCCGCGACTTCCCGTTGTCAACACGGTGCACGTCCTTCACATCGTGGTGATCATCGTAAATGACCTCGTATTCTTCGCTGCCGGCAGCGATGCCCACGACGTACCCGGCCTTGTTGAAGAGGAACGCAGACGGCCCGGACTCATCTGTTTCGAACGACACTCCGGACTGACCGTGACCGTGGCGAGAGATCTCGAACGCGGTATCATCGCCGCCCGTTACCGCTGCCGGCGAGCTGCTTGCGCGGCCCGCGCCCTTCGCGGAAGAAGTGCCGGCCAAAAGACCGAACAGAAGAATCGACGTGGTCAGCGCCGCCGCGGCGCGTGGTGTTTTCTTCATGGGTGTCCGGGTGGTTTATTTTTCTGTGATACGTATGCGCGTGGGGTGTGCAACAACAAAATTGGTTCCGGGGCGGGGGGAGGGAGGGAGGGGGGGGGGAGCGGGGGAGGGAGGGGGGGGTGTACTCATGTCGTGGCAGCGGCACGTGGTCTAATTGACCATAGACCACTCGCATCCTATCACATGCGGGACGGAGAAGCGTTGGGTTTTCACCCAACAGGCAGACATTGCTTGCACGCAAGCGCGAAGCGTCGTGAGGTATTGGGCGAGTCGCATGGAGGGTGAGCTTGCATCCTGCTCAAGCAACCCGCTCTTGAGGCGGGGAGAGCGGGGGGGGTGCAAAATGGGCGGTGAAGATAGGTGCGTGACACATTTAAGCAAAAACGTGAGCTTCAAAGAACCGTTTTTGCTCGACGTTTAATTGCATGAAACATACCAAAAATAATTGTTTTTGTTAACCAGAGATTCACACGAGTTTAATTAAGCATTCACACGACGGATAATACAGATTTGTCACAACAACTCACAATGAAAAACAAACCACTACTGTTGTGGTGGGGCTTTTTCTGGACGAAATTGCGAAAAGCCATTTTGGTTATCACCTGTTGTACGTTTTTCTACTTTGGTTTTCTTTTATACCCCCCCCCTGCCTGGTTGGTGAAAACCCAATGTGCTCCGTCCCGACATTGTAGGGATGCGAGGGTCTATGGGCGTACGACTGTGACCGTGCACGACATGAGTACACCCCCCACCCCCTGGTTCAACACATATATTTGGCGACGCATGCCACGACAGAGATGCACCTGCATACAGGACACTTTCTGAGCGTGGTGGGTCACTCGAGGAGCTCTATAACACTCCACCCAAAAACTGATTTTGGATGAAAAAAAAGGTTCTACCCGATGACCAATCCCATGGACTAGACTACAGTAGGTGTACACCGAAAAATACTGCTAACAAAAAACTAGAGTTTCGACGAGTTTTGGTCAAGGAGCGCCTTCAGTCAGAAATGTATTCAGACAAAAAAAGGTGTATACCTCTCTAAGTATCGTAGCACGAGTCTGATGATACTAAATTTAGGTTATAGTGTAGAAGACACCTTGCCTCTTATGATGGTGTAATTTGTGTTGAAAATAATTTCAGCTTGATCCCGACTAAGGCTCGTTCTTATCGAAATAATGTTTTCGCGCGATTTTTAGGATTTCCATATTTTCCAATCGAGCAACTTTTTTTTCCAAAAATTCCAAATAATGTTTTCGCGCAATTTTTAGGATTTCCATATTTTCCAAAAATAATTTCCAAGTATTGGAATGCGAAGCCTTTTCCAAATATTTTTTCTCTCTGTTAAAATTCCAAATTTCCAAAGAAATCCTGTTTTTCTTGATTTTCCTGTTTTTTTGTATTTTTTGTTTTTTAATATTGGACATTGGAAATTTTGGAAAAACGTTGCTCGATAAGGACGACCCTAAAAGAGCGATGTCGTCGGGGTGTCTGGTACTACTGTATGCCTCGTACCACTATGTCCCTAAATATAAGCACATTTCACCCATTAATTCGGTGTAAAAACCGTTCTTATATTTCGGGACAGAGTGGTATATGGGAGGACACATCCCACCAGAGGGTTTCGATCAACACGCTTTCTACCACTGCAAAACACCAACACTCCTACGCAACACAAATACTCTCCAGCGCAGTTTGGCCCTATTATAGAGTACACTTCGAAAGGAAGGGGGTGACGGAAACAAGGAATTGAGAACAAAAATCATAATGACGCGACTTGTTTTTTTGCGGAACGGCTCGAAATATAGTGTGACGTGCGAGACATGCTGACAACACCCTTCATGTATGAATACGGAACCACACGACGAAACCCGGTATAGCGGCATGGACGCAGAGGTGGGACGACATGCTGATTCTGGAAAGAAACATTTTGCCTTCGTTTTTGTTGAAAACAGAGGCCTAGACGGGTAGACTATTATGCAGTGTCCGTGGGTTAGTGGCACCCGAAACAAAACAGATGGATCGTCGCCCGCCCGCCCGTGATTTTGAACAAGAGAACAGACACCCGCTGATGGCGGGGGAAAGGAGCCTGGACGCGGCTCACAAAGCAAGAGTAGAAGTTGGAGGAGCATATAACGACGAAGGAAGGAACAAGGACAGAAATTCAAGCAGACAAATATCGAGGTTATACGCAGAAAACACAGCAGAGGTGCAGAGAAAGGAACGCTTGCCGTCTTGCCTACGTATAAATGGGTTTCCTTTTTGTTTTGGTCCCCGCATTTGTTTTTGTTTTTCCTTGGGGATTTTTTATGAGTGATCAACGTTGAAGCTCACCCATTTACACTTGCCGGACGGCAAACAAAATAGTAATGTAGTTACTTCAGGTATAAGCAGCACGCCACCGACGGCAGTGAATCACGCGGGGAATTTTATACCGTATGACATGTGTTTGTCCGGAAGGGATGGGGCTTCGAAGAAAGCACGTCCAGACGGCAGCAAGGTAGATATCGATATTATTAGTGAGAGCGATATTTTGTTTTTTACGGCGGTGTCAACTATCCAGCTATTTGGGTTTCCTTGCTGGCGGGAGGCTTCTTTGCTGCATGGTTGCATATGGCTGATATGATGCCAAATGAGTTGCATGGGTCTGGAGGGAAGGAAGGTAGGCGATACGATCACATATATGTGATGTCCAAAATATGTATGCTGAGTGTTTGTGTTGTCCTCCACAGTGAGTGATGGTTGTGCTTGACGTATAATGCACTGGGGTAGATACTCCTTGCGCAGAAGTAGTGTCCCTTGTGAAACCATGTACTGCACACAACGTCTCAAAGCGGAAAAGATAGGATCTACAAGAAGAGATGATATGCAGCACAATATATATCGCGATCTGTGTATTAGACTGAGTACACCTGTGGTAAGTCATTATCATTTAACAGCCGATTTTCCCAATTGAGAATTGCTTTTCCGATGAGAATGAAAATCAATACTATTGGTTTTTGAATTGTAAGATATTTACCTCCCTTACAGGCTTGTTTTTCACTGTAAACTATTGTCAGTTGTGACACCCGTCGATGACAAAAAAAAAAAAACGAAATCGGCATCGGCAGTCTCAAGATATCGAGGATCCCAGAAAATCTGTATTTATGGGCGAGGGACCTCGCTCATAAATGCAAATTCCCTTCAATCCTTGATTTTTCGAACCTGTCAAGGCCGATTTCAATTTCTTTTTCGTGGATCGATACCTACCATCGAGGAACATATTTTCTAGTACATATTTTGATCGTGAGCGAAATACAACTCTTAAACATTAACAAAGCACTAAAATCGATTTTCCATCTCATCGGAAAGGCAATTCTCGAATAGGAAAATCGGCTGTTATTTTGTCGCTCCTTGATATGATCGCACGGAGTCATCTGATATATAGCTCGCACTACAGTACAAACCAGAGCGATCATTTTATCGTTTTTAGTGCGTTTGCTATCCTAGAATGTGCAGCATGATGATCAATAGCGTCCATCGGTGGTACGAGTTCTACCTTCCCGTCCTTCTCGGCGAAAGGGTGCTGTCCCGCGACTCCACCCTGCAATCTACCAGAGGGCCATAGCGTAAGAATGAACGCAGGAAATATGGGGTTTGTGGATGGATGCGGGATTGAATATTTAAATAATCATGCGTGGAAGGCTTGTTTGGTGATGGGACACGTACGAGTATGTGAGTGAAAGCGAGTCTCGATGAGGCTGAACCCTAATTCAGGAGAGAGAAAAGTACACTGGGGTTACCGTATTAGACAAGCAAAGCAATTACGGCAGAGGATAGGAGGAATCTAGCTGTGGGTATCTTAATGGCAACTACAGAACGAACGGTAGATATGTGCGCAGTGGCTGACAAGTGCCCATTCTAAAACCAAGTAACTTGTGGTTGAGTCAAGGGTTGAGTCATTGGTTATATAGGATTTAGTATAGGAACTGGAAAAGTCATTGGTTATATAGGATTTAGTATAGGAACTGGAAAATTCATTGGTTATATAGGATTTAGTATAGGAACTGACAAATACCCCCCCCAATCGGCCCCAAATGCAAAAATGTGAGTGGGGGTCTCGGGTCCTTTTTTTCACCCGCCCTTGACAGGACGGTAAATAAGTGTTAAGAAACGGTCGTTTCGGTTTTATGAGGCGAAAATGGCGGCAAGTGACGTTCCTAGTTATATATATATTCAAGCCGCGCCCACTCGAAAAAACAGCAAGTTTGTAGGTATATAGCAATAATCCGCTATCGAAGCTGATTTGGACTGCGCATACGCTGTTCAACGTTTTCTTCGCCGCGGCCCTAGAGGTCGTTATCGTACGATTCAGCGAGGACGATGGTATCATGCAGAACCTAGTGTTCCTGAAGGAGGAGACGGGAGCGGGGACGGAGACACCACTCGACCGCGTACGGAGGGCGGTGTGGGGGATGCTGTATGCCGATGACGCCGGCGTTGTATCGAGGTCCGCCGACGGACTGGCGAGGATGATGACCATTATCGTGCAGGTGTTTGGGGAGTTCGGGCTCACGGTGTCGGAGAAGAAGACGGAGACTCTCCTTTGATGCGCGTAAAAGGGAGAAGCAGCCAACACCGCCCCCGCCGCGCTTGATAATCGAAGCAGCAGGGGTTAGAAATACACCCAAACCTACGAGTTATCCGGCTACCTGGGCGGCCTCGTCAACGAACATGGCGACCTCACCCGGGTGAGATCAACTTCAGGAGCAGAGGCAGCGTCGGCGTGCGTCAGAGGTATGGCCCGGTAGCTCTTCTGATAGGCGGGAGCACCGTTTCGACTCAAGGCCGCTGCCCTTTCAAGCGGGAGGCGGATTGGAGGCACTTGCTGTACGGTTGCATGAACATGGCGGCCCCACGTCGCGACAACTACGATTGCTTTGCGGACGATACACCACCCGGCTGCTGCTGCGAGTTTTATTGGGGGTACCAGCGCAAGCAAAGGCCACCTACCGGCAGCTTGTCCTACCCCAAAAAGCCCTGAAGAGGGTCGCGGTGCCAGAGCGTGGAAGCCACTGTCGGCAACGGCGCCTACTTGTTCGCCGGGCCGGCCGTGCCAAGGCAGCCCAGACGTGCGACTCCCGAAACGACTATGTTCGCGGGACGCTGGTGGGGGAAGGCATCCAGTTGCGCGGGGTGCCCGGACGGAACTGGCAGACGTGTTGAATGGGACGACTTCAAAGCGTTCGGAGCTACGCACGGCTCTACGGACGACCAGAGACGTGTCTTCGAATCCCGAATTCAGTTTTGGGCGGAAGCAGCCGAAGGTGAAGGGAGGAGGCCCATGACAAGGGAGTGCTTGCAGGGAGCTGAGGAGCGTTTTATGACCCTCCTGGCACAGGAAGAAGAGGAGGCTAGCCGGAAACGAGGCGACATACCCGATGCGAGAAAAGAGCGCGAGCAACAACAAAAGAGGACACCAAGAACCAACGGACGGGAGCCGGGTGCGGAAGAATGCGCGAAATTCGGCTCAGCGGAAGGACAACAATGCGAGAAATGGGCGACCGAGTTGCGCGATATGTGCCGATTGACTGTCCTGGACTGTTTTTGTTTGTTTTGTTTGTTTGTTTTGTTATTTTTCCCCTCCCCCCCACCCCCCCCCCCCCCCCCCCCCCCCCCCCCCACCCCCCCCCCCCCCCCCCCCCCCCCCCCCCCCCCGCCACCATTGCCACCACCCTCTCGGTCTATGACGTTGTCAATGTGTTGTTCTTGCGGTCTTGTCTGTGTAGTGTTTGCTTGTACTTTTGATTGTCTTCTTTGTCTTTCTTTTGTCTTGTCTTATTTTTCCCTTCGTTGCTTTTGACCTTTTGCATTACACTGCTTCGCAGGCCGGCGGGTACATCAGTCACACGGGCGGACCATAGTTCCCTTCCCCCCCGTATCTATGTCTTGCGTTTTATAATCGGGGTGTGAGGACTCGATTTTGTTTCGCCTGACCGGTGTGAAACCCGGGCACGCGAAACACCCCCGGCATTTAGGGGCACCAAGCATAGAATCAGGGGGGCGGTGTACCCCGATTGGTGATTGTTGGACTTTTCCATTTTTATTTTTACTTCACATAGCGTGTAGAGGGAGCGGAGCGGCTCCAGACTTATCTGTTTTTGACTGTGCTTTGATCGCCTTTGCGACCCTTCGGGTTCCACTTTTTATTTCAGTATACCTTTTTTTGGGTAAGTTAGCCTGTGACCACGGGAATCGACCGTGTCAAGTGTTGGATTAGTACGGACAGATGGAGGTACTGGATAGAGAGACCGGCACGGTTTTTAATGTGAAGACAACAACAACAACAACAATACGCGTGAAGTGGGTTCATTCAATCTACGTCGACACATTGTTTTCAAGTTCAGTTCAAATGGAATGGCCAACGCCCGTTATAAAGTACGCATGATATCACACGCCATGCCGAAATGAATACCCGAGCGTATCAACCCCTAAACAATGGGGGGGGGGGTGTACTCATGTCGTGCACGGCCGTAGTCGTACGACCATAGACCCAATGAGGGGACACATGTGTTGCTTTCATTAGCCCTTTGACCATTGACCACGCACCCCTGTCGAGACGGAGTGCCATTCCTTACTCCATACAGAGAGACAGGCATCGAAAATGTTGGCGTTACTGTCTACCACTGATAGCATTCAAGCCTTATCAGGGGGGGGGGGGGGGGGGGGGGGGGGGGGGGGGGGGGTGCTAAGGCAACTTGATCGAGAAATAGTGGTCTTAGTTGCGGGAGATGAGACACTAAATCCTACCAGGTACCATATATAACAACAGCCTCTATGCCCAATGAGGTGGTCACAATGATGGCGCCACGGTAAGGTTCCTCAGGCTATACTCGTACATTGCTCATGGTAGGCCTTTGTTGTTGGCGGGCCCATGGTGCTGCCGTGGGTGCCATTTGCCGTACATACGATCTTGCAAATAGTCACTGGGTTTTAGAGCTACACAACAAGCAGTACAAGTTCATGAATGATACCGCTATAGGGCGTAACTATAAGGTACGTATGGTATCAATATGCCAATGTATACACTAACCTTATATTTCCGCATTACGAGTACATATACCAGATCGAGCGGCATACTCGTACGCCATTTCAAATATAATTCCCCGTTGATCATGTGCAAGAGCAAGATATCCGCGTCTTCATAGACAAAAGCAGTAGGTATAACGGGTAGGTACGAGTAGTGTACCAGTAAATACGCTGCAAGCTGTGGGGCGGTGTAGCACTATGGGCTATGACAGTAAAAAAAAGGACTTAGGATAGGTGTAGCATGCTGATTGTTGTACATTTCGCCCTTTTTTTACTGAAAAGATATCTATGCAAAATTTCTCGGGCGGAAACACTGTCGATGGTACACGATCCAGACGACCACCACTACTGTCGAAGGGAGAGAGAACTATCAACTGGCCCAGCAGGTAAGATTATCTAGGGGTCGGGATGCTCTCGTCGTGTCCGAGCTATGAATGGGAAGAACTCCCTATAGTGGGGATCAAGGTACGGGGGGTGTAGACCCAACCCAACCCCTATGGTGCTAACCCTAACCTTAGCCCTAACCCTAGCTGACCCCAAACCGGATCCAAAACGGCTAAAAAACGGGCGAGAAACGCACAAATATATGCCTGCTATACAACCTGTTGTTGCTGTAGTCAGTTATGTACTACTGCTGTTGTAGTAAACAACGGAAGGCTCGGAAACATCAAGTATCTGGTATCAGCAGCATGCCTGGCGCCGCGCGAGTCGTGCATCCACGGGGCAAGAGGGTAGAGAGAAGGGGCTTGGAATCGTATATACAGCCGTGTTCGTACGTGTAACAACTACAAGAACAGGGACCGGCGTCCAAAGGGTATGAGTGCACCAGAAGGTCTCAGGTACGAGGTACTCGTACGTGGATCTATTAATAATAATAAACTTTTAGTATATTATGATCAACATCAGCTGCTGCTGTAGGGGGTTCATACATGATGGCATGCGGGAAGATTTTTGTTAATTTATTACGAGAAATCGAGCCCTACGTGCGTAAGGAATTATTACTTGCCGTTGACAGTATGCAAGAACAAGATATCGCCGTATAGCAAGAAGTACGTATGTGTTGACAAAATATGTGCTGATGTAAACATAAACATCAGGCGCGCACAGCAGTATTCGTAAATACATGCTTGAACGCGGGAAGATTGCAGATTCACAAGAAATCGATGTAGTACACGTTGTATATGTACTCGTAACTACGATGTACACAGCACAAGCAGTAGTAATAACTACAGCAGCAGTAGTAGTAGTACAGTCTCGAGCAAAACAAGAAAAACAAGTCGCGAGCGAGGACGCTGAATAAAGTAGGCGAGAGAGCACAGGGGAGGGTTCACGGTCAGGCTCGAAGAAGTATATATCGTCACAGTGCCGAGCCTGTGCTCCGACATACGCATAGAGACCCGGCAGCAGAAGTATATACTATTCATAGGGATCGTTGCTATTAATAGTAGAAGCGCGGGGGGGGGGGGGCATAAAAGGCTGTATTATGAGCGTGATGACTCTCGGAGAGCATGCTGCTGCTACTGATCGCAGCAGCAGCAGCAGTGATAAAAGCAAGCATACGCATAGTGGCAGCAGTGGCAACCGGTTGTCACTGTTGCCAGTAGACCGGTAATCCCGAGGTTAAAACCTACAAAATGCTTGCAAACATTTTTGAGTTTCGATGAAATAAATCCAGAGCTATTCAAAAATACCCTGGGGGGTGGTGTCTCTGTTTTTCAAACTACTACGTAGCGGTACGTCCACGGCTCCGCCCTGCGATGGTTCCACGACATACATACACTGCTCGTAGTGTTCTGTAATATGCACCACTCTGAACAGAAATGTAAGGATTGTCTTTCAAGTATGACGTACGAGTATCATACTCGTACATACCAGGGGTGGGTACATATATCTACAGTACGAATTTACACTGCTGTACGAGTACCAGGTAGATACTACTGTAGTAGTGCGGACGTGCGGACCGTATAATAATCAGTCGAGCGTATTGTGATGGACCAATAATATCGGTTTCTTGTGGGCAGGGTGCGGAGAGCGCAACGGTCATTCTCCCTCTCTGCTGGAGATAGATACGTATACAGTAGGAGAGGAGAGTAAGGCAGAGGCTGCGCGCTGGTCCAGGATATGTGGTGAGTGGTTGGGCTATGGAGATGATGGGGAAGACAAAAACAAATGTGAAATACCTGCGGCTGGTTGCAGGGAGAAGAACTACCTATAGACAGGACCTAGGTGCTGGGATGGTGCTCTACAACAGCAAGAAGCACTACCTTGTACTATCATAAGTAGTAGAGTCCACGACCTGTCGTCAGAAGAACGACATCATGAACCTCAGGGAGCATGTGCAATTGGCCACAGGCGGCCACAGACGCGCGGGCAGTATAGAAGGCTGCGTACAACAGCAGTGCGTAGCGCCATCAATGGGGCTTGCAGTGCCGGGACTACACAGTACTCGTACACACAGCAATTGTTATATGGGTCGCCGCGTGAGAGAAAAATGCTACTGCTGCTGCTGTTGCCAGCCATGAAAAGAAAATCAAAGTCCAAACAGGAAGGAAGGGAGAGGAAAGAGAAGATACTCCGCAGGCACACGCCAAAAGCTACATTTTATAAAAACATCTGATTGATGAGCGATCTCGCGCGAACGAACCAAGCGCGAGAGTCCGCCTTACCTTCTGCAGGTGTGTCGAGACAGAGGACGGGGCTGATTGCGATGACGATGACGATACAGCAGTATAGTAGTAGACACAGCAGCGTTGATACATCAAACCATGGAAGGATACGGGGTAGACACCTACTAAAACCGCATAGACCGCCTGTGGACGGACTATATCGTTGTTCGTACACACTCGTACAATGTCATACAGCAAGAAGCGTAAGTGTGGAGGACAGGTACGAGTATGTGTATGATTTAATGCAGGATGTCTCTACGACTGCTGCTGTGTACGTATGTTATGTATAGCATCAACGCCTTGACCACACTCACCAAAGCTGTTGTTTTGGTGTAAAGTTGCGCTGGATGAAGAGGGCGAGTGTTGTTGTGGATGAACGGGGGGGGGGGGGGGGAGAAAAGACAGGCCCAAAAGTTCTCCTTCTCATTCACGAACGAGTGAGAACAAATAATTCCTCCGCATTTAACATCCTCCCGGCGTGGATACCGTTACACATGCTAAAAGCCCATGGGTGCCGGTATATCTACAGTAGTAGTGTAGTAGAGAGGTGCAAGATTCTCGCAGCGGAATGCGTTTCTTTCTGGGATCCCTATACTATTGTGTATAATAATAATATACTTCGAAGTACAGGTATTTATTTTCTCTGCAAGCAGGTTTGTCGTCATACGAACAACAAATAAACAATTTAGTACCGCTCTGGTCGGTAATATAATCCCTATTGGGGCTCTGATATGACTACATCAGTACTATATATGGTTATTATATTTTCGGCCAGTGCTATATCAATAGAAGAGAGTGGGTGTGGGCGATCGTATCCGAGATACGACTGCGAGGAGTGTTTTCTCCCCCATGCACTTTTGAGGGGGGTGGCGGCGATATTATGTATTTCGAAGTATACCCGCAGGTGCCAGGTGTGTACTTTAGTAGTATGTTTGTTATCTATGTACGCAATCTATCAACAAATGCATTGTACTGCTGCGGTACCAGGTGTGTACGAGGATGTTCAACTGCTGCTGTAGCAGCATACAGCAGTGTAGCACAGCAGTGTGTAGTCTGTTTGCTATTTTGAGAGAGATTGGGTGATACTCGTACAGGATACTTGTTTACTACAGGTACTTGTTATAAGAGTTCATGATGATGAGCATCACCTCGTCATCATCAGTCAGTACAAACAAAGAGTAGTAGCACGGTTCCAGATACTATAGATGGCATAAGGATACCTATCACACTGTGGTTTTTTAGTGGTGATACAGTTTCTCAAAGAAAAATGTGTTTTTGGCGTAAAGGTTCTTAAAAAGGTGTGCGTCGATGGATGATGACGGAGTGTCGTCCGAATGGCAGGAGTGAGAAAAGTGAGAGAAGACAGACAATCCAAAAGTTCACCAGATTTCATGAGTGATGAGAGAACAAGTAACCCCTCCGCATTTGTGCGCACATAAATTGCCGTACGTTCACCCGAATTGGTGGATGCAATTCTCAAACCGGCTCGCTCGTGTGCTACTCATATAGTACTGCTGTTGTTGTTGCTGCAGTTCATGTCCCCGGTCTATATAAATGATGCCAGGTGCTACTATATAGTGCCGGTATGCGCTGGCCAAGAATACCGGCACTACTACTGCTGTATCGGCAACCGGCGCCATACCCCGCACACTGCCACGCGGTTAAACCCGTATACCAGGTAATACGCGCCAAGCGATTTCACAGACACTTGGAAGCTGCACTCTCTTGGTGTGGGGGCGAAACACGGAGTCAAATGTTGATGTATATGTATACAACGGTCCGAGTTGGTTTGCATTATAAGTCAAAGGGTTCAACCGGCACAAATCAGCCGGCACCATATATGTAGAGGGCCCACTACTACTACAGTACAGTACTACTGCTTGCTGCTGCACTTCTACCTGTACTTACTGCTGCTGCTGCTGCTGCTGTCGTAAAAAGCACGATATGTGTTTTGGCGACTGACGACAGTTGTTAGAGAAAAGCAGGACAGGAGACATATATACATGCTGCAGACCGCACGGGGCAGTACACACTTATTATTATACACAGTTAATTTTTGTTTTTGTCCGCTATACCGGCCCCGCTCTAGCGTGTAGGTCGGGGTTGCCACTTCATACATTATTTATTAGCGCCTGCTGAACCATTTTGCTGGACATATCGTGCGGGAAGACTGGTGTCAATTGTTGTTGCTGTACTATATCCGTCGCACCTGCCGCCGCTGGGTCGACCGCGCGCCCGCCGCTGCTCGGTCGACCCCACGCCCGACGCCACTCGGTCGACCGCGGCGGCCTTGGGCCGCCCTCGTCGATCGCCCCCCGCCGCCGCTCGCTCGGTCGCTCGCCCGCCATCGCCCTTGTTATATGAAATCCCCGCGTGGGCTCTGATGTGAATAGAAAACGGGTACTACAGTACAAGACACCTAGTACGAAACAGGAAATCTGGTCCAGGCTGGGTGTTTTGTTTTGAACGAGGGAGCTTTCTTCCTACACTAATTTCAAGATGACGACTCCCGAATTTATTAGTTTCCTCTTAATGTCAGCCTGCCTTTCTTTTTGTGGCTTGGTTCTTATTATTAATAGGTGTCCTTTATATACTGCCAGCCAAAAATGGTGGTACGCGCATTACGCCCATCAACCCTTGAACCACACTCTGTCCCGAAATATCAGGACCAGTTTGATATCAACGCTTTAAACAAACGGTCCTTGTATGTATGAGCAGAGTGGTATATATACTGATGCTGCCTACTGTATTACCCATACCTGGTAAAAAAATTGCATACAATGCATGCTGTGTACAAACACCCTACACTACTACTGCAAGTCCGAGTCTATTAATACTATTAATTGTAGATGGTCCCCCGAAAATCATCGATGCCATGGTTGTTGCAGGGTACCATGGTTGTGGTTGCAGTATGTCCCATGGTTGCAGTTATAAAGTGCGATTTTGCGGAGAGATTTTACCACACGTAACTCACAGCACAGCAACAGACAGTTGTTTTCATCCGCCTCTCACGTACAGTGTATACGCCGTAGCGCGGCGCGAGTTTATTTTCCGTAAAAAAAGGCCGCTCTCGCGCTGGGTTTTCGTTCGCGTCGTCGCGAGATCTGGATCATCACATACATGCACAGCAGATCGACCCCTGAGATCCTCCAAGCATCGGATAGACCACCGCGATCCCAACTTCATGATTGAGGTTTTCTTCCAGGGATGACTAATGACTGGTCTGTATATTCGAGCCCATTACTTGATGTTGGGTGGAGGTAGTATAGTCTGCATGATCTACTGCTACTACTACCGTACAGGGCGTGTGTTTCCCGGGTCGGGTCTGTATAATACTGTTTAGATCCTGTAGAGGGCGCCTTGTTATTACGGCGTGTTGAGATACAGACGAAGCTATCTAGATCGCCACGCCCTTTCCGCTGTGTTGCAACCTTCCAGCAATATCTGCGACGAAACTCGAGCCGCGACACAGCGACGCAGCTTGGCTCGGCGCACAAAAAGGTGCCCGCGCGGAGACGGCCCATTTCGGTTCCTGTCAGTTTTATAGGACTGGGAGTACCCACCTCATATCACAGCTCACTTACAGACATACCATAGCTGCAGCACTACCAGCCTATACAGTATCGGCCCTCCTCCCGCAGTCAAACAGATTTTTATTTTTATTGGTGAAACGTCGGTAAGGGGTCAGTAAAATCGATCAGAACAGAGGGACTGTATCATTATTGGAAATAATCTGTCAAGTATCCATGTACGATCGATGGCCGTCGGAGGTGGTGGGAAAGAGGCAGATTGCGCTCCAAACGTAGTAGCTCTGGTCGCGTTTCCTCTTGCTACCGTTCGCTTTTCCACTAAAGGTAGATCCGATGTAGTGCTTGGCCATTGACTCCGTCTTCCAGCCTCCAATGTTCATGATGCCGTCCACCGCCGTCCCGGCATGCCGAAGTAGCCTTCCACGCCAAAGGAGAGCATCTCGTGCAGTGGTTTGACAGCTCTGCCGCCCGAACAATCCTTGTAGAGCGGCAGACTGCAACCGGCACCTTCAACCGTAATTGCCACAGGGAAAGGTGCCCGGTGGTTATATCCCACCCCATACGCTGTGCGGCACAGGTGTACGCGGTGACCCCTCGCAACGCGCACGTCGCCGGGAAAATCCTGTTTGCTAAAGAACTACCGCCGCCTCGCTGGAGGCCCGAAGCGTGTAAACAAACAGAATATTGAAGATCAGATCGTAACACTCTAGGAGCTTAAATTTAGTGCGACCCCATTGTAGACGAGAGGTCGTAAGCCTTCGCCCATGCGGGAGGTCGTAACCCTTAGCCCTCACCGAGGCAAGATTGTTCATGCACCATCTTAGTGTATCTCCCTGAGTGTCAAGGAAACACCGGTAGTCGAAGACCATGTTCGGAGTAGCTGTCTTCCAACAGCGGCGTGCTGCCGAGATGACGAGGACAAACGCGCCCAGGTCGTCTACTACCCAACCTTTCCGCTCTTGCCCGGGGCGTCCCTCCATCGACGCCAACACTTGGTTACGACGTGCCTGGCGGCACACAAACGTTGCGGAAACCGCGGTGCCAGCGAAGCTCGAACCAGTTGAACAAAACACAAACAAGGCAAGATCGTGGGCCGTTGCGACCCTGCTGAGATATGCAGAACCCTGAGGAGGGCTCCTGCTGGCATCATTATGGTTGCTTTAAACAGAAAATTAAATGGATCGTGAAACTCGGTGAGCGTGTGAAACGGTGCCAGTGTGCCCGCCATCATGCTCCAACTGAAGCCAGAAGGCAAAACACCTCAAAGGCAATCGATATTGACGTACAGGAAACCAAAACGCAGCGAAGAAGAGGGGCGTAGAAAACTGGGGTGGAAGGCGGAGGAGTCATCCAGCGAAGGCAGGTAACAGCCCTGCGATGCGATGATAGCCACCCGCACCAGAGTTTTCATCGAAAATAGACCCTCTTGCACCTGGCCCCACCGCTCCAGGCATTAAAGCCAAACGTCGGCAACCACCTAAAGTGTCAAGTGCAAGCGAGGATGTAAGGATGCTTCGTGCAGATTCATTACTATACGGAATACCGCGACCAACCAGGGCGCTGCGGTAAATATGAAGACCACTGTAGGAGCCATCCGCGGTTGACCGTTCCGGATTTTTAGAAAGGCGGGGATGGTGATGAAACATCCCCGGCTAAGGTCCAAAAATATTATCACATACTATTCTGGGCATGAACAGGGCGAATTCATTTTTGTCTTTGTTTTTGTACTATTTTTTACCGGGTTCCAACCCATTTCGTCTATTTCGGTAAGGATTCTGGGAACATGCAAACCCCGGGGATGGTCCTTAAACATCCCCGCTTTTGCAAAGGTGGTTAGATCGATCTGAGATTTTCAGGTCAGGGTAATTTTGGGGTGGGGATTACGAATCCGTGGTCGGGTTTTTTATTATTATTTAGTTACTGAGATACAGACAGTCCTCTTTGAGATGGCTTCCCCCAGCCCGCCAAGACCAGCACTCATTGTAGGACCGCTCCCACAGCGAGTATGGGTGTGAGCAACTTTCTGAGTAGTTCTACCCCCCCTAAATCGGCCAAGCGGAATCGATTGCCGAGGTGACCCAAAAACAAAGTTCGGGAAGGCGGCGAAAACAAAAGTTCGAGCCGAAGGGGAACGTTTTTTTTCTGGGTCACCTTTTTAGACGTCGTTTTGGAGTGTTTTAGAGCGAACCACGAAGTCGATTTTTGATATTTTTTTCCTCAGTGTGGGACAGCCCGGAACGGTCAACCGCGGATGGCGCCTACAAGCGGAAGAGGGTACCGACGCCGGTCAACGGCCTCGAGATCAACACCGTATAGCGGTACGATGAACCCGCGAAATCTGCGTCAACACAGCGGTCTAGTATTCTCGGCTCAAGCGCGGGAAAATGTCACCCCCGGAAATTATTTTAGCAGGGGTCGAAGTGATGCTGTGTATGAAGGCAGGTCGTCGAGAACACCTGACCAGTGCACAGGTACTGGCGACGCAACTCCGGGTGTACCTATGGCTATGGTGATGCAGTAAACATAAGTTGTGCATAACTAGGTGTGTTACTGTAGTGCCTGAGCATGATTGTACAGCAAACTCAAATTGTGGCTAGCTAGTTTCGTGAGTGTCCAAGGGTGAATGTGTGCGTCCAAACGTGCGCCGGTACAAGGCCAATAAATGGAATTATGGCAAAGGTTTGGTAAGGGTGAGCCTGAAGGACGGGGGGCGGAAAATATGCCCCCCACACCCTCGAGGTTGGTGCAGTCACCGGACTTGACAATCGTGGTAAGTAACAGCCATGACTATTATATCGTGAGGCAGCATTATCGTGAATCAAGTAACACTAAAGCCAGTAAACGGAATGCGTACGGCAGCCAGGCAGTATCAGCCGTGTGCAGTAAACTATGTGTGCTGAAACGGACGTCAACGCCCCGATCCCACGCGAACCAGGTGCGCACGGAAAACCCCGAGGAGGTAAGGTAACTGCGTCGACCGCCGCTTACCATGTTTCCTGAACGCGGCCCGCCCCCATTTCACTCAGTGTTCAAGTAACCCGTGTCTTAGTCGTAGAGGTGAAGTCAAACGCACGGCGGCTGCCCGCACGGTTTAGTCGAAGTCGTACGAGTTGTAATCACCCGTCGAGTTCCTCTAGATCATAGTCATGTTGACGATGTACTGCTGGAACTGTCGCCGAACAACGATCATAGCAGCGGAGCAAGCAATGTGAACTGAAAGCGCGGACATAGCCGTGCCAGACACCGAATCATCGTAGCATTGAAACCGCAATAGGCGATGCATATGAGGCACGCAACGAAACGATCACTCACACCTCCACCTCTATTTTCCCCTGAACCCAGCAGGAGCCCGAGATCAGTGTCGCTGCGCGCCAGGCGAGATGGGTAGGCTCGCGGAAGGGCACATAGGTAGCAAACTACAGAGACATATGCGCTGCTATCCCAGCAGGTGTCCGCGTCGCATGCATGCCTGCATATCAGTAGGAAATACGCTAGGATAGACTAAGATGGCCCAGACGCTACATGTAGCAGGTTCAGTGGCGGGGGCGTCGAACATTCCCCTGTTTGTGTGCTGAATAGCAGAGAGAGTGGGCACCGACGCGTCGGCTACCGCAACATAGAAGAGAGAGCGGTGATATCGCCGTGTCCAGCAACTCAAGCAGAAAACCACCGCACAACGAACACACAAGAGCGTGTGCGCACAGCCAGCAGAGAGATGGGACATAACCGTGCCAAACACCGCAGCAGCGTACGACTCTTCATCAGCATCGAAACAAAGAGAGGGCGTAAACAGCCGTATCGAGCAACGCAAGCGAAAATCACCGTCCCGCGAGTACACAACGGTGAGTGTCCAAACGCAACAGAGAAGGCGGACACGGCCATGACAGACGCCGCAGCATCACACCCGTCAAAACAGCTGCAATAGGATAGGAGAGCGGATGCCTGCGTCGCACCCGCGCCCGCTCCGCTAGCCCCACCAGTGCACCAGCGTCCGCTCCGGCTAAGGCGATATCAACGTCAGCCATATGTCCCAAGCCCTCCTGATCCTGCGGCACCTGCCCCCTTCCTTAGCTGACGCGCCACGCCGCCGGCATCATCTACATCGTGTAGAAGTAAGCGATTCTCCGATATGGAGCCTCTAGCCGGCCACGCAACTTGTGCCCCTCTCGAAGAAGACGTACGAGAGATCAGGCAACGCGCCGGCTCTCAAAGGGGGGTACTGAATTTTGAGTCAACGAAGGTAGCCGAAGCCCGATTGAGCTTCGGGTTCGGCAGGCTTGTGGGCGACGCCAGGTTGGAGCCGTCGCACCTGCAGAAGTCTCGCCGGGAGAGGTCGGCGTCGACCGAGAAGCTCTAGGAATACTCTCAAGGTATTTCGCAACCAGCTCTTGAGCTCCTGAGGTTCACGAGGAGAAAAGAAGGACTGCCGCTATGCAACACAACTACGAAGATTCGATACAATCCGAGGTTCTATCATTTGTGCCATATGTCCCCCCCTGATGGGATCGACATTCAACTCTAACATCGAGTATGTACATAATAGATGATGAGACGGAATCAGTTGGTAAAGCCCATGTAGAGTTTGAAGCTGTTAGCCGACGTAGTTGATGAAGCTGATGTAGTTGGCGACAGTGATGAAGCTGCCCAGGTATGCACACAAACGAAACAAGTTGGCATACCATTACCTATTTTCGAGAGCCAGCAGGTGGGGGCGGCTAGTTGAATGAAGTACGTAAAACAAGCTTCAACAAAAACAAATGCGTTTAGTAATTCCGTGCAGACATCTCACGGCACTGCTTTGTTTTTCATCACGGTACAGTGTACGTATGGTGTCGTTTGTGCTGTTGTTGTGCACTCCTGAGCTACCCCCGATTACTCCCACGTTGTATGGTCAGAAGGTTGTTTTCCTTTTGCACGGGTGGCGCTTGGTCAGACCTTGAACTCCTTGATCAACTCGATGAGGTACCGGTGGTGAAGCTCGCTGAACCATCTCTTGCCCAGGTCTCAGATGCTGTCCTCGACCGGCTCGGTGTAGCTGTCCGCCAGTGAAGGTGAAACGTTCGGATGGAGGTAGTATTTTGTCCCATGTTGTGTACCCCAAACTCCGACCGCTGCAGCAATTGCACCCTCCCGCCCACACGCCGAGTATTGGCTGGTTGCCGAAATATGTACAGTAGATGTTATAACAACCTTGCCTCCGTGCACGATCCCACGCATTGAACGAAGAAGACCCTCAGCGACACGTGCTTACCACGCGAGCTAAAGGAGTGGCTCCCGGCCACATGCAGAACTCAAGAGGTGTCGATGTGCAACGCTGCAAAACGCTTAGACGTCTCTCCCAGTGCATTCGCGTCTCCATCAGCTTAGCACAGCAGGAAACTGCACCTTTCGTATTCAATGCGTATGATGGGAGCGCGCTACGTTAGGGGTACGACGCATTTATTTTCCAAAACTGTGTTCATGACTGACCAGGCCCCTTAGCCCAATGTCGTTGGAACACCATGTGTGTTTTACAACATTACGTACTCAATTCGTGCTACGCGCCAGGCTTTCAGGGTGTTGATCAGGTAGATTGTTTAGTTATGTTCTCAACAACCGTTTCAAGGGTGAGGTTTGGAGTTCCTCACGGCGGGAGGAGGCTCAGACAAATGATAGGTGCTACACATACCGTAGTACTCGCTTCGGCGCTACAACCACGGTCGTTGCGGTAGAATGTGTTGTGGGAATTATAGGCCAGACATTTAAAGACGCCATGGGTGATTGTGATGATGAGGATAGTGACGATGATGATGTTGATGGTGGTGATGATGATGATGACGATGATGATGATGATGATGATGATGATGATGATGATGATGATGATGATGATGATGATGATGATGACGATGATGATGACGATGACGATGATGAGGATGGTGATGATGATGATGATGTTGATGACGAGGATGGTGAAGATGGTGATGATGATAAGGATGGTGAGGATGATGATGATGATGATGTTGATGACGAGGATGGTGAAGATGATGATGATGGCGATGAAGATGATGATGATGACGAGGATGAGGAGGATAATGAGGACTAAGCTGATGGTGATGATGATGATAATGATGATAGATGATGATGGTGATAATGATGATGTTGATGACGATGATGGTGATGATGGTGATGTTGATGACGGTGGTGGTGATGATGATTTTGATGATATTGATGATGATGACGATGCTGATGATCATGATGATGATCATGATGATGATCATGATGATGAAGATGGTGATGATGATAATGATTATGATGCTGATGATGATGCTGATGATGACATTGACGATGATAATGATGATGATGATGATGATGATGATGGCGATGGTAATGTTGATGACGACGATGATGATGATGATGGTGCTGATGATGATGCGCATGATTGTGATGATGATGATGATGATGATGATGATGATGAGCACGACGATCATAGTCATAGCGACGATGATAGTGATTGTGACACGTATTTGTTTATGATGATAGTTGTACCCTCAGGACCATAATCGACATACAAATTGCTACCTGCGTGCGCTTCTGCAAGTCCACCTATCTAGGGGGGATGTGCAGCGATGCTGCCCCCGGGCCCCTGCTGTGTTCAAGGGTATAGGTGTGGAGGTGTGGACTACCGCTCATTTTCGTGCCCATACGATATTGATGATGACCATGATGCCGGTTGTGGGACTACCACATGTGCAGGTGATGATATCGGAGGTGCTTGCTCCCCGTCTTGGTCAGCTTAGCTCGCCATTGTCGGCAGTTTTATGATAATTGTATGAATTCTGCGATGGAGGTGCTGAGATGAACGAGTGTAATAGTTGATGCCTGCACGACGGGGTGGTGAAGGAGTCGTGGTATACATATAACGCCAAGTAGTTGTGGTAGCGGCAGAAAGCCGCAGTAACCGCTGGAGCAGAGGTAACTGGGCTGTAGGCTTGGTGCTGTTCCAGGCCGCCTATCTTATGCCAGAATCGTGTAGATTGTAGTATATTGATATATAATATCTGACATTTCCATGTCCGATCCTAACTTCCAAAGAGCCGCCCCCGGTAGTCCCGTGGCTTCTGGTAAGTTAAGGTGCTCGGAGTTATCGTCACATCCTCTCCCTCCGAACGGCTTATCAGTCGTCAGAGACCTGCCGACACAGCCCGAGCGTCACGATCTCGAGGACCCATTGAAGCTTGATCGCGCTCGCTGCTGGTGTCCCGACAATGTAGCGCTGCCGCTGTTTACCTAGAGCTTCACAGAAAGGCTTGCCGTCCCACGTGTAGCAGGGGTGGCCATGAACGAATTCCTCTTTGGAAGCAAGCGCCGTTTTCATGAGGCTGTACAGATAGGGTGGTGCTGTCACAACTTCACGGCGAAGCTGGTATCATCGCGGTTGGCCTCCTTTATCTGAAGCTGGCACTTGTCACCTGAATGAGTTGTAAGTCACGCTTACTTAGCACCACCTTGTTCACCCTCTGCCTAATTTGTGTTCTTCTGTTTCGGATGAGGCTCCTTTCCACTTATTCTGCACTCGTCGTCGGAATTGGATGTCGTTCGTCTTTTCAGAGAGCACCACTTGGAGCGGGGGTGGGGGGAGGCTCTTCCCACGATCGTTTTGTACGCAGCAGAATTCGAATATAGAGCAATCCTCGTTGCCATTGTGTCCACCCTTCCTGCAGATATATAGCATTTAACCCCGCCGGGGTTGACCGTGCTCTTGCATGGCGGCATCGTACTCCGCAACTGATGGAGTCCTCGTAAAACGTGAGGAGAGATCCGCGTTCGTTCGTATTCTCGGACCGTTTTTTGGACGCCGTCCAGCTCGAAGACAAGGTGTCGGAAGCGAGTGCTGTGCACGAAGGCGCACATGCATGTCTGGCGTGAGTGCCTTGATTAGAAGATCACTGAACGAGCCGTTTAGGGGAATGTTCTCCTTCGTATATATCGTCACGACGGACGGTCTTATTTTGTTATCTTCATGGTGTGCAGAAAGCCGTCTACGATAGATCCCAGTCCTATCTCGAGCTGTATCCATAGTGCAAGGGAGGTAGTCGGGACCTTGGCCCTATTTCGTGTTGGTCTTGGCCAGTTTCTCGTAGAGCTCCTGACGAGTGTAGCGTTGTTGACGATGTTGTACTTCTCCTCGAGCGCCTTCCAAGCCACTCCCTCGTCTTCGGGCCCATCAACAGGATCATTACCGTAAAGAACGTTGAGTTCGCACAAGGAACGAGCGTTTTTCAGTGCCCAACTTTTTCAGAACGGGAACGTTGCCACGATACCGAACAAGGTGTTTTCGGAAATATCTGGTCGAGAGCCTTCCGAAATAATGTTCGACTTTGAAGCACTCTTACCGTTGTCGAGGAAACGAGCGCTGAAAAACCGATCACTTCCCTGCGCGAAATGACGTACAAAATAGGGGCAGAGGTAGGGGTGGCGTCGGGTTGGGCTTTTCCTGCCCCCGTACATAGAGCAAATGTGTATATTATCAAGGGTTGGCATGGTCAGGGCAAGCGTTGGTATGGTCAGGTGGGTCCTGACCCGTGCCTTTCAGTGTGGCGATAAGCATGCTTGTCCCTCCCGTCGGGCCGCGGAAGACCGTTTGACATTGCCACAACTTTCTCGGTGCTGGGATTTCCTCCGTGCAGCGAACGTGTTGTTTTTTTGTATGTTGGCATCGTCGTCAGCCGAGACCCCAACACTGTCGATCTAGTAAACATCCTCAAATACAGCCTACTATTATGACTTGACCAATGAATGGTCATCACCAAACAGTAAACGACAATGAGCTCAACCAGGTACTACAGTATATGATGATGGATGCACTTGTGTGTGCGCCACATAACCAGTGGAAACAGTATGATCAACGTGTTTCCACCCCTTCTATCTCCACCATCAATAAGGAAGGGGGGGCGTCGTATGGAGCGTTGCTATATTGTTTGTGTCAAAACCAGTGCAAAGGTATCTAACCATCATCACCACCACCCCCCTCATCAATACATAGGCCGAATTTTATGCACCATTTTTTTGTGGTTGAAAACGGAAGGAAGTCGCATTTTCCATCGGTGAAAAGTCCCACCACATCGTTATTCGATGTGCTATCTTACGGTGAATTTAGTTTTATTTCGTGGGGGGGTCAGCGAAAACAAAACAGACCTCAGGTTTCGAGCTCCACGACACGAACGAGTGATCCATGCCGGGTTGGGCGATCAACCTTCATCACCAGCTCCTCCAAGAAAGGGAACGGAATGTGGAACCTCCTGGGGAGCTGCGTAAGGGCTTTCCTAGTCGCTGGACCAGGAAGGAGCTCTCGCTCTCACGGGGCACGAGTTTCTTGCGGCCGTCATAGTCAGAAAAAAAACGGTAGACTGTTTGGTTGTCTCGAACTTGTTTTGGTAGCACAACTGTTGCTGGACGGCCACGACACATGCGATATCGGCCAAGGTTATACTGATGATGCTCTCCCTCTCCGTGGCGGTTGATGCATGGGTGCTGTGTCCCAGCTGTGTGCCAGAGTAGCCACACCCGTGCCGTCATGATCTGTCGTAGCCCAGTCTATAACCCATACACACTTAGTTGGGTAATGCCTCCGAGTTCTCGTCCAAAACCGTGTTCAATGACTTTCAAAAGCGGTTGACACATTCCAGCAAAACAAAACAAAATGGTCAGATTTTATCGATGATCATATTTTGGAGGAACGTTTTTTTCAAACAAACAGGCCCCCGCAAGAAGACGCGATTCTGGTCACATCTGATGTATCGGGGACCAGATACCCCGAAGCCTACGCAGAGGTTTGCAAAGCCACCTGAAACTAACATTATTGCGTAAGAGTCTCGGCCTTCATCACCAATCATCATCATCGCCATAAACATCATAAACATCATCTATCAACTGCAGCTGCTGCTCTTCTGCCGCTGCTGTGTGGCTCGATTATGACGACGGTAGTAAAAATAAGCCACGTTCGCAGAGCACACAGAAACAACGAGAACGCAACAAGAAAGGAGGGAACTTGTGCGCGTGCTATCATCCATCATAAATCGTCATCAACACGCCAACCACCGTCACCATCACCATCATCGATCATCATTATTATTACCGCCATCGTCGGCATCAACACCACTTGGTCCACCACTACTAATATCCTCATCATTGTTTATTTCATCATCATCAGTAATCACCAATGTGTTACCATCCTCCTCGTCATTATGATAATCATGAACAGTACATACATTGAGCATCAACAGTACATTGTCATACATTGAGCATCACCAGACCCGGACTGGATCTCTGCTGATCAATACTGTGACACATTCAGGAAATATACCGAATGTGTGTAGCCTCCCCTGAGTTTCACAGCTGTCAGATGTTGTTCCCCTCAAAACCCGTAGTTAGTTGGCGCGATAGAAGTATCCCACACAGCTTGCAAAGGTGGGTTTCGACGAAATCCTCGATACCACAGCTATGAATAATAGCTGTCGTTTTCATGTAATCTCTTATCCATACATTGTGTTCGCCATCCGACAGTAGTGCGCAACATGATGAGATTCAACGTTTATCACGCATACGATTACACAGTATTACATTTGAAACCGTCTTCATCATCACCATCATCGTGATCATCATCAGTATTACTATTATATTATTTGCCTTCCGACAATGTGCAGGGTATTATTAATTCAGAATGAAAAAGCTGACAAAATTTGTCGAATACCACCAATCTCATCCAAACAATCATCCTCCCCTGCGTGGTGTACTCAATTGAATACGCCCTACCACCCTTTATCCAAATAGTGTACCTGCTATATATATTCGCCGTGCTTCCTACTCCGCATCTACATTCCACCCGCACGCCATGGGAAGTAAGCCTTCCTCCTCCTCCTCCCTTCTTCGCCTGGCGGCCTGGCGGTCTCGTAGGGCGAGCTTGTATCGGTGCACCCGGCGCGAGATCGCGACCTGGGTGGTCACCGATATGACCTGGAAAAGGTGCTCGTTACAGACCCCTTTTCTTGGTAAGGACCCCCCGTCCGTTCCTCCGACGATGCTTGCCGCCAGCTGGTCGATTAACTCGCTACCTCCCTTCCCGAGGCGTCCAAAGCTTTCCACCGCGAGGATGACCAGTTTATGGCTGCGCTTGTCGGAGGAGACCTGTCCTGCACGACCGTAGTGGTTGCGCTTTCGCGCCTGAGAAGTGGAGGCAGCTGATCCGTCTCGATCAGCGCTGCCAGCCCGCATGTGGACCCTCGCTTGGGGGTCTGCATGCGTGATGTCGAGGAGTATCACCTTGTTGCGGTACTCTGACGACGTCGCGTCTCGGAGGCCTCCCCTCTCGATCACTATATCCATGCGAAGGTTCCTGTTGGCGTTGAAGAGCGTTCCGCTTCCCACTTGATGGCGGACGGGCAACCGCTTGAAGGAGCGGGACGGCGCGTGGACTAGCGGCTGATGCTGGTTTACCTGCGCGCCTGCTCGGTGGCATGTGCGCGCGTGGCGCGTGTTGACATGCGTCGCTTCGCAGCAGGGGCACCTCGCCGCTAGGGGCTCCTCCATGCCCAGGAAGCGCCGCCCCATAGACACGAACTCCGAAACTGGTATGATTCGTGCCAGGTCCACAGGCCTTGCCCTCAAACAAGCGACAGCGCCTGGTTCCGATAGGCTCCGTTGCTGAGCCTTGGCAAGATCCCTGGTTTCGATTCCCCCCAACACGTCGTTCGGATCTGACGGACCTGCTGCCTCGGGGAGGTGGTCCAGGGAAGCAACGTACCGTTGGTATCGTACCCGGTTCACCTGCTGCCCCAGCTTGCGCTGCGCCTTGTGGGAGCTGATCGTTTGGGCGTCATGTGCAGGCAGTACCTCCACATCAGACTGCCCTGATACTCCTTCCTCGTTCGCGTGGAACGCCCTGTTCCGCCAGCTTTCCGGGACCACGTTCGCCATTGCCTCCTCCGATGCCCCATGGATGTCACGGAGGTTCCTGACGCTTACTCCATATGCGGCGAACGAGGTCCGAATTGGGCAGCTCCCTTCGGACTTTTTCTCCCAATGGACCGGAGAGGTCAGCAACGACCTCTGGCACCGTCGCCACTAAGCTCCCGATGGACGCTGATATTCTCCTTAATTCAGCCGACGACAGTCCAACCCCCCCGGCCCCCGTGGAGAGGCTCGCCTGCGCTTTCTGGTGGGGCTGTAGCGTCAGCCGGTCCGCCGGGCATCCGTCCGCAAAGAACGACGATTCATCCGTTGTTCCTGGAAGCTCGAGAAGGCGCTCGAGCATCCGCATCGCGCTATTGTCTGCGCGCTGACACGCGGGTAGTGACAGCTCCGGGTCCATTACCCGCTCAATGTAGGGGGTCCGCTGCACCATTGAGCTGGTGGCGATGAGGTTCGCCGACGGTTTCTCCGGCATACGCGGCAGGATGCGCGCGAGTTTCTCTGCCCCCCCATCTCGGACTATCTCTACGGCGCTGTCCACCGCGAATGCATCGTTGCCTATGGGCACGCCAACCACCTTTACCCCACGCCCTTCCGCAATGCGAACGCAGAGGCCCCCCAGAAGTGCAATCTCTTCCGACGTAGGCACATGCCCTTTGGGAGGCAAAGCGACCATCTTGCTGGGGTTAATGGCGATGCCTATTTCGCACAGCTCGTGCTGGAGAAAGGGCACTACTCGCATAGTGCTCGGTGTGATCTCTGACATGCCGATGCTGATGTCGTCGAGGTAGGCAAAGGCTTCAACACCCCTGGGTTCGAAATCCTCACGGACCCGCTTCAGTACTGGCCGCAGTGGCATGCAGAACAGCGCCGGGCCCACGGCGTCCCCTTGCTGCACTCCGCTGGAACATTCAATTTTATTATTACTAGAATCGCCTGGGCTAACCCCAGCCTCGATCTAAATCCCCGTTCTTTATTCCCCTTGGCAGCGGTGGTTGGAGTGAGCGCGTCTTTTCTCGCGACGCTTAGCTCAGAACGCGCGTGCATACAGAATGTATGTGTATGATGTGAGCACGAGTACGGTGCAAAAACAACTGTCTACGGCCGGACACCTGATTAGGAAACGAGCAACAAGAAACGCAGGCCGATAGTTGCGGGGATATAATGAATATAGCTTTTTTGTATCGCAAGCGGATTAGTATTATCCGCATTGCTAGCGTCCAGGCTCGAAGAACGAAAGAGGTACCGGTATCCCTATTATGCAAGCGCAAAACTCGGCGCGCTCGCGCCTTATTTTTCTTACTGGGCTGCGCCAAGCGAAGGCTGTAGATGGTGATCCATATGGAATGACAACCACTCCTAAAACAAATACGTCTATTAGATCGGGTTGAAAGACCTTGCTGAACCTTCTTGCTCCCATTCATTGGTAAGGAACGCTGGTTTCACGAACTTCAGCCCACAAAGTCAATCAGCTATGGGCCAGTCAGTGGTATTTGGGTTTCCACACCGCGAAAGGCGGTATCGACTCAGGGGATCACCGTTATAATCCCCGTGTTGTCGAAGTTGTAGATGTATGGACGGACATATTCATGGTCCGGGGATGACACTTCACCTTCCCCGGGTGGAGCTGGCTCCACGAACTTCAGCCACCCAGTGATGGAGCCAGTGGGGTTGAGGTTTCCATACCGTGCGGGGCGGTATCGACCCTAGGGATCACATATTGCATACCCGATTTGTCGGAGTGGTAATGGAATAAGGATTAGTTATCTGGCGATAGGACCTTATCCTCCCCGCCTGCGGCATACCCTCAAAGTTACCCCAGCCAGTCAATGATATATGTATTTATGTATTATCTGGGGACGTGGCCTTATTATCCTCCTCGCGTGCGGCGGACCCTGAAAGGTACCCCAGCCAATCACTGATAGAGCCAGTAGAGTTGGAGTTTCCACACCGTGCGGGGCGGTGTTGATCAGGGCAACTCGGTTTTCGTCCCCGGGTTGTTGGAGTTGTAGATGTATGGAAAGACTTCCGATCCGGGGATGGGCCCCTATCATCTTCCGGGGGGCACTGGCTATATTGTCGAGCCACAGTTAATCAGCTCTAGCGCCAGGGGCGCTGCGGTTTCCACGCCGTGAGCGGCGGTATCGACATGGGGGGTCTCGGTTTTTGTCCCCGGGCTGTTGGAATTTGCACTCGCTTTATTTTCGAGCCCCAACCAATCAGCGATCGGCCGGTCGGGCTGGGGTTTCAACACCGTGTCCCCGGGTGGTCGCAGTTGTAGATATACGGACGTATTCGCGAACCGGGCATGGGCACCAATCGTCCCCGGGTAAGGAGTTGTGGGTGTATGGCGAGATTTCCGATCCGGGGATGATCATCTATCGTCCCCGGGTGGCTCTGGCTTTGTATACGAGCCCCAGCCAATTAGCGATCGGCCGGTGGGCTGGGGTTTCCACACCATGCGCGGTGGTGTCGACCCGGCGGACCTCGGTTTTCGTCCCCGCGTTGTTGGAGTTGTACATAAATGGAGGGATTTCCGAACCGGGGATGGGGCTGTATTTTCCCCTGGTGGCGCTGGCTTTACTTTCGAGTCCCAACCAAATAGCAATCGGTCGGTCGGGTTGGGGTTTCCACACCGTGCGGGGCGGTTTCGACCCGGGGGTCGTTTTTTCGTCCCCGCGTGGTCGGAGTTGAAGAGATACGAAAGGATTTGTAAACCGGGGATGGGGACCAATCGTCCCCGGGTGAGGAGTTGTGGATGCATGGCGGGATTTCCGATCCGGGGATGATACTCTGTCGTCCCCGGATGGCTCTGGCTTTGTATACCAGCCCCAGCCAATCAGCGATCAGCTGGTGTGGCTAGGGTTTCCACACCGTGCGCGGCGGTGTCGACCCGGGAGATCTCGGTTTTCGTCCCTGGGCTATTGGAGTTGGGCCTGTATGGAGGAATATCCAATCCGGGGATGAGTCCCTATCGTCCCCGGGTCGTGCTGGCTTTATTTCGAGCCCCAGCCAATCAGCGATCGGCCGGGCGGGCGGTTTTGACCCGGGGGGTCGTTTTTTTTATCCCCGGGTGGTTGGAGTTGTAGATATACGGAGGGATTTCCGAACCGGGGATGGGGCCCTATCGTCCCCGGGTGCGGCGGGACTGAGGGGTTCCCCCGAGGAGCAACTCCCGCCGCGTGCGTCGCGGCCCCTGATTGGCCGAGGGCGAGCTGGGGGCCCCCCTCGACCAATGTGCGTCGGGCTCGGAAAACTCAGGGAAATGTATCCTTATTTATATCCATAAACCCTTGATATTAATAATGAAGTCGGCCCGCACTCAGCGGGAAATAGAAGCAAGCATGATAAGGCATGTGAACGGCATGATAAGGCATGTGAACGACGCCGCAGTAGTCAGGGCAGCTGCAACGGCTTCAAAATATACACACTCGGCGAAAACTGTCATGAGTTAGTTGGAGAATAGTGGCATCTCGCTAGAACCCACAGCTAGCGGATGTACAGCAGCATCAGCAACACAGCGGCATGCATGAACAGTATAGTAGTAGTATTTCGAAAGAAACTGACCCGAACAACCCCGAGACGGCAGACACAAGTCACAGCAGCAGCATGTAGTAGAGGAAAAAGCTGCAATGGCAAGCCTAATAATCCTGGCCGTCTGGTACTATAGCAGTAGTACTACATACAGCAGTACAGACAGGTACGCGAGTACTCAGTCATTTCAGCTCCTACTACTGCTGTTCTGTTGTATTACAGTAGTACTACTGCTGCGTAGTACTTCAGCGACTCCCCTAAAATACGTCACTGGGACCGGGTTTGTATTGGAACTCACATTGAACGGTTCTGCTGCACATGTCACCTGTGGTCGTATATACGAGTACTCGTATAATACGATAGCGAGCTCGTGTATGTTTTTTATTTACAGGTGATGATCTCGAAAAGCCACCTCCATCAATGTTGTAGCATTTCTTGACCGTGTCACTATCGAATCCGTCCGCGTTAAGCTTCCCCCACCCTTTGTATGTGACAGCCCGGTCGACCGCCGTTCGTGAGATGCGCGATGCGCTCGTTCGCCCGCTGGATGGCGTGTTTGCCCGAGCTTCGAACCGTGCTTGTTTTTTTTTCGAATAGCTTTCTGGAAGTATCTCACATTGTAAACACCCGTTGAAAGTATGTTTTATATCAAAAATATCCTTATATTTTAGGACACGCGATCGGTGCCGAGCCAAACATCAGTCCTGGACCCCCGTATCCTCTCCAGCCGTCAATACACGACCACGCACAGCTAGGCACGAGACCAGCCAGTTCGGTCCTCCCAACCTCCCCTCTAGACGCCAGCGATCGCCGACTCTCGTGGTCGTGTCTAGCCGACGGGTCAAGGCAGATTTTGTCAAGACAAAAAATCAGGCACAGCTAGATGCTCACGAAACTTTAGCCAGCAGACTTTCTATTAGCTACTTTCTTAAACTCGTAACACCGAGCGAGCTGTCGGGGAAACAATACACCTGCTGGAAGGAGCACAAGACATGAAGATTTATCGAAAGACAGTCACAACGAGCCATGAGTATAATCAAGATTGAGAAAATTATATAATCATGTCGAATCATCAAGGTTTGGTGATGATTATTCGTAATCAAGCGTGAAAACGAACAATGAACACCTCGAGTGAATACGGCATTTTGGAGGGGGAGCGGGATTCCTCGCCGAGCTTACCGAGCAGACCCACGAGACCTCCCAGGGAGCGGGGGGTTACATGTGCGAAGGCACCGCCGCGAGCGCGCGGTCGTGGCTTGCTCGAGGCCGGAGGTTCGCCCGGTGGCGAAAACCGTTACAAAAAACACGGTCAGGATATCACGGTCAGAAAATCACGGTCAGAAAACCGCGGCAAAAAAAACATGGTCAATAAGAGATAGAGGTATTTCAGAGCCGAAACAGAAACTAAACCCTAAAGGGGTTGTGAATAATATTAAGTACACCACCATGCCAGCCCTTGCGGACAAATACTAGTACTGCTGTACGTAGGTATCATGCCGCGCAGTTAGTTTCGCCGCAGAGGGAAAAAAAAAAAAGGCCCGCGAAAGAGCCGGAGCGCTTTACTTCAGGTCACTGCCACACATTACATTTGAAACTATCATCATCATCGTTACCATCAATTATTATTAGGATTAAGCACCCCGCCAGGTCAGTCCTTGCGGGCAAATACTGCTACTACTAGTGTACGTAGGTATGTTAAGCCGCCGCAGTTAGTTTCGCCGCAGAAGGAAACAGAAAAAAAAATGTCCCATGACAGAGCCGAAGCGCTTTACTTCGGGCCACTGCCACCACTGGAAGACAACAACCATAAACAAAATCCAATAAAATCAACATCATATATATATGTCTACAAAAAAAACACGCCCCATTAAGTGAGTCTTTTTGCTACGATGATATCGAAAACAAATGCCTCCGATATAATAACACCACTCGCCTCAGAAACAGCAATGTAGGGTTTCTTTTATTATGGGAATTTATCCAACTATTATCCAGACGAAGTCCATATTTTTTCCAAACAAAGTGGATAAAACTATCGACGAGAACCAACACAAAACCCGTTATACGTCCGAGTAGAATAGTGGTATATTTATAGTGGTAGTAGTCTATACTTCGCAATCAGCAAAAAATCAGTCAGGTCAGGTATTAATAGATGCAAACTGCAAACAGACCGACTGGTTGACTGTCCTTACATGAAAATGACCGAATCGAGGGGCGCGCTCGGGACACGAAAAAAAAACGGGAAAAATAACAGCTCAGACGTCATGACAAACAAAACAAAATAGCCCTTCCAACGTATTGATACTCGCGAACTTCAAGCCGAAACTTAAAAGTTCTTGCTACAAAGGATATACCATCATCACCGCTCACTCCTACTACAACCATTAACTACTGCACTGCGCTGATGCTGAACAACCATACATAGCAGCGCAGTCCTAGCTATAACAAGCCGGTCCATTAGGAAGGGTTGGAGACCGGCAAAAAAAAGAGGAAAAGGCAGAACGTACGAAGCAATTTGTTTTGTTGTTCTAACAACAAAGAAATTCTATGATAAGATATATACTTCGAAGTACCACCACAGCCAGTTAGTTCTGCAACATTAAAATTTTGCCCCCGATTTTTTTTTGGTCTTTTTTTTTCACGACCGGCCTCTCTCGCCTGCACAACACCTACACCGGTCGCTCCTCTTCCTCTTCCTCTTCGCACTCACAAAAACCTCCGCCCTTCCTCATTTATATCACCCCCAAAAATTGAAACACAACAAAACAACAGCAACAAACACAAAAAGATTGTGGGTCATAAACTCCAAAAATAAATAAATAAATATGTACAGCACACTTTTTAACAATCGACCGCAACAATACCTCCTCTCCTCACTCAAGTGAAAGGAGGTACGTACTGCTGTGTATATGGCGCTCGCATTTTCCCCAACCTGCCGAAAAGTAACGTCACAAATCCGGATATAACGTCAGCAACGGTCCCCCAGGAGTTTTCCCACCAATCAGAAAGTGTTCTCAAAAACAAGTGACCTATAGGGAAAAACTTGAGGCGCGCCAAATACTGTTGTCCTCGTACCGCGCGCTGTGCTGATTGTAGCAACTCATCCGTGCGCCTCCCCCAATACATTCAACGTTGTACAGAAGCCTCACGCCAAAGACATCGGGCGCACTTCGCGGGTATGTGGGCTGTACACTCGCAAGCACATTCAATCGCGTCAGGTGCAGTCGCATCATACCAAGGGTCTCCACCAAGAGGGCAAACAAATCCCCGGACATACTTGCTTGCCGAATAATTTTCTACAAAAAAACGGCAAGCAAGCAAGCGTACAACATCCTCTCCCTCTCTCTCTCTCGAGATACCCAGAGAGCTACGCGAGCGAAAGTCGAGTTCCTCGAACAATCGCCGCCCTCTACCGCTTTTTTAACAAGCTGGCCAACTTCCCACTTTCCTTGCGAGGTGATTAATCTTCCCCACTTTTAGTAAATCAATGGATCCCAATATTGTTCGTGGTACTCTCGCAACGTGGGGCTGCAAAACAAGAAAAAGCAATCAAAGTAGGTTTGAGAAACATGTGACTTTTCATAAAAAAAAATCGTAAAAAAAAGGCATTTCCGTCTTTCTCCGCACGACAGAAAGTAAAGGACCTTTTGTCTCGCCCACCCTCTTTCTCTCCTCTTCCCGCCCCCCCCCAAAAAACAAATCGCGGACACGCTCTGTCACGAACCCCTCTAACAAAGATGCAAAACAGGGTTTCCGTCAAAAAGATAGGAACCCCTCTCGCGGATGAATACTAAAAACGAGCGCCAATTTTATTCGCTTGTTCATACTCGAAACAATAAAATTCGGCCACGTTTTTTCGATCCGCGATGTGTTCGCTTGAATACCCCCAACTCGGTAAACACGTAAAATTCTCCGAAATATACACGTCACAGAGGCTGAATACCCCCCCTCCCCCGACAGTGCCTCTCCTCACCTCTCTACGTTCTACTCCGACAGTAACGCCGCATTGCCAAACGTTACTCTAAGCATCCTTCATAAAACATTTCGTCCCGATTTCCTTTGTTTCCTTCCGCAAATCGTGGGGAAAACAAAAACCAAAACCAAAACGAAACGAAATAAAACGGAAAGAGACAAACAAAAAACATTGCAACATATGCTTTTCCACCTCGAACAGTCAAGTCATCAAATTCTCAAGGCGAAGAGACTCCTTCTCTCCCTCCCTCCCTCCCTCCTTCCTCAGATAAATCTAGGCCGGGAGCCTGGACCGTCGTAAAAAAACAGTCAGGCCCGCCCTGTGTACCAGCCCTAGTAAAGCAGTAGGTTTCAGTCACTAGAGTAATTTCCACGAAGGAATGACTCGGACTCGAAAATACCAGTATCTCTCCTTTTCACGTAAGTTCAGACGAACAAAAGCCTCGCCCCAAAGTACCGTACATAAACTAAGTAACAGAAAGTGGATCCACGCTCGATTTCATGCTTTAAGAAATTGGTGCGTTCTACTGCCACCAGTATAATGCATCCCTGATTTCTTAAATGTCCCATTTAAATCTTAGCATGACCCTTCTCGGTTTCTTCTTCTTAACAGGCGAACCTAGACTGTACGTTCCATTTTTTTTTTGTGCCAATATTGACGCGGCGGGGGGCGGGAACACTATAATTACGCCGCATTTTTAGTAATAAAAACCCGCCCAACACTGATTGGATGGTCGCTCCGCGGCTGAGGCCGTTCCAGTGGAACACCTCCTAAAGCCTTTTTCGACCCCCTCCCCGCCCCCACCCCATCCCTCCCATCCCTCCGTCCCCTCGGGTACACGCGGTTCGTGCGTGTCTTCCTTTTATCAACCAAGCCAATCCATCAAGTCAATCAAAACGCCGTAACGGCAATACACGCTCGACCCTTCCTTTTCCCGAACGCAGGCATAGCCGGATGGGTCCCTGGAAATAGATGGATGGATGCACGGCTGGATGGATGGATGGGTGGATGGGTGGACACACAGACAGACGCCGTCAACCAGTAAACTACATCAATGAATGAATCAACCAATCAATCAATCAATCAACAAATCAACGAATCAACAAATCAATCAATCAATCAATCAATCAATCAATCAATCAACCAACCAACCAACCAATCAAGCGGCCATCACGCGCTCATCATCTCCATCCCGCGCTCCCCTCGCCCCGATCCCAGCCTTCACCGAAGCCTGTACCGCGGCCTTACCAGCCGCCACCGCTGCACCCGAGGCCAGGCGCGAAGTCGGCCAAGCTCTCGAAGCCGGCGCGTTTTGTCCCGGCAACGAGCCGCCACGTCCCGACAACTGTCCGGTCATCGCAGCCTCGACAGCAACCTTGGAAGAGTCGAACGAGTTTCCTCCACGAATGTGCTGAACCGCAGCCGTCGCAGCACGCTTGGCGTACACCGTGGACCCGGGGACGGATGCGGACCCAACCCCGGCCCAGTTGCCGTACCTTGGGGTTTCGAAAAACACAAGCACAGGAGTGGGGGCGGAGCCGGGGGTATACATTAGTAGGGGGGATCGGGTGGGGACGGGGGGGGGGAAGCGCGAAATGAAAAAAAAAGTGGTTGAATGCACGCGAGGCCACACAACCCCGAGTTCTACGGTGATGTTAGTCACTGGGTCTCCTTGACACGGAAATGAATGAAATCGCCAAATCCTCTGTGCTTTTCAACTCGATTTCGAGGTATAATTCCCATCATTTTTTAGTAATCCCCTCCCCGGCTTAGTGCAAGTCAAATATTTGGCTCTGAAGCCCATCAATCATCCACTTGATATTTCATCTGGTATACAAAATCTGGCTCTGTACGAGCTTTCCCGTCGCTAGTGGCTTTTCAACTCTCGATACTCCACCTGAGTGACTAACCACTACCTGCTCAGGACACACGAAACAGACTTTTACTCCAACTGTGCGGCCTGCGGCTTACCAGTCCGGCCTTTTTTAGCGCAAGCGACGTTTAGATGGCCAAAATTCCACCAAAAAGTCAAACAAATACCTTACATTTTGGACCAGATCTGATACCTGGTACATTGTAAATTACGTAGCCGCTCTTACGCTCACCGGAATAAGTACAAAGACGGCGAGCTAAGACCAGGACGGTGGCCTATCAATCAATCCCCAGGGGGGGGGGCGTGTTATTTCACTCGCCGAACCAGGCCAAGACAGGGTGTTTTATGGTTTGCCATGCCGGGCCGAGGCCTTATTCCGACCACAGCACGCAACGCGCTGTTGCAAGCTCATCGTCAGACACTTCGCACGGCGTCTTCGCAAAGGCCCTCCGGCGATTACGATGACGGGCGTCGAGTCGAGCCGTGGGTAGCCACCCCCAGTATGCGTTTGGACACCGGCCAAACCAGAACTTATGCCTGGCGGCTGTCGCCCATACCGGCACCACGAACAGAGGGTACCACTACTGTAAATATTTACCAGAGGTATAAATTACAACTTCTTACCCGACGGCGAAAATTCCGGGCATGTCGGAGCCCCCCACATCCCGGCCGTCCATGGCCACCGTAGAGTCCTCCCGGACAATGCCCAGCCGGGACAGGTGCGACGTGCTGTTGTCGTACCCCGTGCACCAGATTATCACGTCGATGTCCGCCTCCCCTGCCTGCCTGCTGCCGTCGGGAGACGCCTCCCAGGCGACCCCGGTAGGCGTGAGGCGTGTAAAAGCGGGGACATGTTGGTCGTACACCCCCCTCTCGGCCGCCTCAATCACGCCCCTCTGCATGATTATCCTGGTGGTTTCGGGAAGGAAAGGGATACAGGACGGGGGATGGGGGGGGTGTACTTCATTTTCATGCATGGCCGTAGTGGTATGACCAGGGGGGGGGCGTACTTCACTTCATGCATGGCCGTAGTCGTATGACCATAGATGGGGGGGTGGGTTAGGGGGTGGGGTGGAGAGGGGAGGGGGAGGCCCCTCTGCATGATTACGCTGGCGTTTTCGAGACGGGGGGGGAGAGGGGAGGGAGGATGCGCGTAGGCGTGTAGTGGTAAGGGGCCTGCGTGGGAGGGGAAGACCCGTGCGGCGAGGGGGGGGGGTATGGGTTGGGGTAGGGGTGGGAAGGCGCACGAGAAGGAGGAGAGGGTGGCGAGACCCTCAAACGGGAAATACTCGTACTACCGCTGCGGATCGGGTATGGTGTGGTGGCATCGGGGCTACAATCACAACAAAAGTATTACCAGTACATTACACCGAAGCGTCTATCGTCAACATGTCTTAGTCTTCGTTCCTGATGCATTCTGGAGGGACGGGACAGGACGAGAGACTACACCGAAGCGTCTGCTGTCGACATGTTTTGTAAGTCTTCATTCTTACGGTGGCGTACACTCGTACGGGGGGGGACGGGATTGGACAGGAGAACGAAGGCGTGTCCATTTTGTTGTCTTCTCACCTGCTGATGGACGGGATGTCTTCTTGCCGAACGAACCCCTGCTTCTGCCTCAGCCGGGCCACTGAAAAAAACAACGAACCAAAAAAAAAAAAAAAAAAAAACGGCAGGAGCACACACCGACGAAAAAGCAAAAAACAAGAAAACGAAATTAAAAACCGGCGGTGTCGGGTGGTTGGTTGGTTAGGCGTCATAAAAAAAAAAACACACACACACACACACAACACAACACACACCGCAACATGTTTCATACCCTTTTTGCCCTCACAACCTTCCAAAATAATACACATTTCCGAAAAAAAGTCCCACGGGCAAAAACGACACTTCCTCTGGCGTCCACCACACCGCAGACGCGGCTCTACCCCTTATACCCCCCAACCCCTCCCCTCCACCCCACCCTCAACTCCAACCCCGACCCCCGCGCGCCGGAGACGAAAAAAACGCCTCACCAGTGTCGAAAATCTCTTTTCCGGAAAGCCCCAAGGGCAAAAACGACGGCTCCCCCTGGGTCGACCACAGCGCAGACGCGGCTACTCCGGGGAGAGACACCTCCGCCAGAATCTGAGCTCCGCTGTTGCCGGCCCCGACGACGGCGACTCTGGCCCCGCGAAAGTCCTCCGCGCAGCTGTACTGGCTGCTGTGCAGCTGCACCCCCCGAAAGGTTTCAGAACCAGGAAGGCGGGGAACGACCGGGCGGGTGTGGGTCCCCGATGCTGGAGAGCCAGAGGAAAGAGAGAGAGATAAGTTGGGGGAGGGGGGGAGGGCACGAGGAGGAGCAGGGTTAGTTTTTTCCGTGTGTGTGTGTTTTTTTTCTAGTTTTTTTGTTTTTTTGTGTTTTTTTGTGTTTTTTTGTTTCTAGTTTTTTTTTTTGTGTTTTTTGTTTGTTTGTGTGTGTTTTTAGTTTTGTGTTTTGGGCTCGGCTTGGTTTGTTTGTCGAACTCTCTTTTTCAACTTTCTTTCGTGTCAGGCGTGTTTTTTTTTGTTGTTTTT
>MEHQ01003000.1:77826-91699 GCA_008828725.1 Saccharina japonica
GGGGGGGGGGTTAACAAGAACGATCGGAAAAACCGCCACCAGTGTTCTCGGACCAAGGGGGGGGCGCAAAAAAAAACTAAAATCTCGGAAAATATTTTATATGTACGATAATAAATGACAATAAAAAAAAAAAATGCTTCAAATGCTCCAAAATGCTTCAACACAGACAAGTCAAGTCAATATTTCTGTCGTATCTCACGTGACGCCATGTTCCGGGCACGTTAAAAAAAAAAAAAAACTTCACAACGATCCGAAACGCTCCACACTACTGCAGTATCTCACACGTATCGAAAACAAAAAAGGGAAAATGCTCCAAAATGCTCCAAAATGCTCCAAAAGGCTCCAAAAAGCTTCAACACTCAACACAAGCAAAATCGATCGTGTTCTACGAACAGCAGTAGTGAGCCCTCTATACGAGCAGTTCGCCGGTATATGCGCCAGCCAACAACAATAGCACTACAGTAGCAAGAACCGGCACTACTCAGCACAAACTGCCACACACTGATAAAACCCACACACTGATAAAATCCCGTCTGTATCATCAAGCCACCTCAACCGGCGCCATACCATATAGCGGGCACCCGGCGCTACTCAACCGGCACTATAAAGGGGCCACTATGACGGGACACCATAGTAAACACTAGTAAATAGAACCTACGGTTAATACAAAAACCTATATATATTGACCTATTTTTACTAACAATATGTGGTCCTATTTACTATGGTCCACCGTAATACTCCTGCTGTTATCTCACATCGCCATCTCCCGGGTTGACGGATAACCGTCCTCGCAAGCACCGTTGGCGAACATAGGGAAACCCGGGAGCGAACTCCACTTTCTTGTGGAGAACAGCTCGAGGGACGGCCACCGATGTCTCCAGGCGCCGCCGGCCTCCTGTTCGGGACGGGGGCAGTGACAAAGGGGGGTGGGTGATGCGGAGGCGGGGTATTGGCGGAAGGGGTGGGGGTTGGGGGCGACGTGGGGGGGGGTCACCAGTGGGCGCCTGTTAAGGTTTGGAAACCCCTCAAGATGTGGGGGGTGGGGGAGGGAGTGGGGACCGAATAATAAACGGCAAAAAAAAACGTCGAGATCCGACGACGACAACAGCAAGAACAAAAAGGAAATTAGGAACTCCTTTTTCCTTTAGCAGACTTGGAACAAACGAAAAACAGCATCGCTACGAATACGTAAGTGACACCCCGGGAAAACGCCCCAAGAACAACCACCACGGCATCAAACCTCCAACCACCCCCACCACCACCACAACCACCACCACCTCCCCCCCCCACTCCCCCAAAGGGGTGCGGGGGTAAAGGTAAAAAGACAAAGGCAAAAAACAAAAGAGAACCCCCCCCCCCCCCCCCCCCCCACCCCAACTATCATTTACCGCAACGCACCTGGTTAGCATCCAGCGTCACGAACCGCAGCCCCCCCGCCTTCTGGAGGTGGTACGCCACGGAGAGCCCGGCCTGGCCCGCGCCGACGACAACGGCGTCGACCCTCGTCGGGGGCGGAGGCCCTCTCGTCCCCCCGGCCGTCCGTCCCCCCGAAGCTGCCGGCGCGAGCAGAGAAGACTTCGACGACACCATCCGCTTCGCGCTCGACATGGGCGGAGCCACCCCCCCCCCCTCCTCCAACTCCTCCTCCTCCCCCAGACCCTTCCCTGAAGCCACCGATACCATTGTGGGAGGCGCAGCCACCTGCGGCAGAGCCTGATCCCACGTTCCGGTGTAGATGATGCTGGAGGGAAGGGGGTGGGGGAGGGGATGGATTTCTGCTGCCCCCTCCCCAGAAATTACCGCCTTCTTGGTGATTGCTGCCGCCGCTGCCGCTGCAGCCGCCGCCACCGCTAATTGAGGGCGATGGCGTGGAGCGAGCAATGGATGGAACAGCGAGAGCATGCGCAGAGCAGGTGGTGGTGGTGGTGGCAGCGGCGGCGGTGGTCGTGGAGACGGTGGAGAGTGTACGTCGGCCGCGTTGCGACGCTGCTGCTGCTGCTGCGGCGGTGGCGGAAGTCGCGACTACATTGTTACCGACAGCAATGTTACCGACGACGGCACGATTCATGCAGCGTAATGCTCCGGACATTTTTGTTTTTTTTGCTGCTAAAAAAAAGTCTCGAACAAACGTCTCTCGCTCGCGGTCGCTCTTTACGTCTGTCGGTCACTCTGACGTTGCTGTTGCTGCTGCTGCTGCTGCTGTTGCCTTCACTTCTATGTTCCACGCGATGTTCTAGAACGTTGTTGTTGTTGCCGAATTTCGTTCGCTCTATTCGTAGTAGGCAGATCACTCGTTACGGAGACAGCTTCTTAATCAACGACGGGACAATCACGCACAACGATGAAACACAGTTTTCCTTTTTGTTTTTAACTTTTCTTTCGATAAAAAAAAAAGAGACCGATCGATCGACGGATTTCAAAAAAATGAAAATCAACAATGCGATCGACTCGTACTTTTCTCACGCGAAAGAATAAAAAAAGACAAGAAAAAACTTTGCAGCACAATTGTGAGTAGAAAACCTTCGGAGTCAACAAGCTAAATGACGAGATAAAGCCTCGAGGGTCTTGATGCACTGTTGAGGGCAAACAAGAAGAGTTTCGTAAAAAAAAAGAGGCGTACAGAGGTTGGGGGCAAGGGGAGGGGACAGGGGGAAGACACGCGAAGGAGAAGGAGGAGACAGACGTACGAGAGAAGGGGAGGAACAGACAAGGAAAGGGAAGATGAGAACGGGAAATAGGAAAAAACCTTCCTTGGGTTGGAAAACCCCGACGACGAGGGAGAGGAAAGACGAAAGAGGCGATGAGGAAGAGGAAAGAGGCGATGAGGACGGAAAGAGGCTTCCATGTGTATGGAAACCCCCGCGTATGAATGCGAGATGAGAACGGAGTGCCAAGTGAGAAAAAGCTTTCCTTGGGTAGGAATTGGAACAGCCCGATCATCACAAAGAGGAAAGACGTGATGAGAACGGAAAGAGGCTTCCAGATATACGGAAACCCCCGCGCAATGGATGCGGAATGCGAGATGAGAACGGAGTGCCAAGTGAGAAAAAGCATCCTTGGATTGGAAAACCCGCATGATCATAAGAGAGGAAAGAGGAAAGAGATAATGAAAACGGAACGAGGATTTCGTATGTGTGGAAACCCCCGCGAGTGAATGCGAGATGAGAACGGAGTGCCAACCGGGGAAAAGCCTTCCATGGATTGGAAAACCCCGATGATCACAAAGGGCAAAGAGGAAAGAGAATATGATAACCGAAAGGCTTCCATATGTATGAAAACCCCCCCACGGGTGAATGCGAGTCGAGAACAGAATGCGAAGGAGGAACAATCATTCCTTGGGTAGGAATTGGAACACCCGGACGACCAGAAAGAGGAACGAGACGATGAAAACGGAAAGAGGCATCCATATGTATGGAAACTCCCACGCGGGTGAATGAGGAATGAGAACGGAGAGACAAGTGGTGAAAAAAAGCCGCCACTGGGTTGGGACACCCTGGTGGCCAGAAAGGAACGAATCTAGACGAAAAGAGGTTATCTAGTTTCTACATGAAATGAACAACACACACTAAACACATAAAACATTGAAAAAAAAAAAAAGTCGGGCGCGGGCAAGAGGCGTGAGATCTGTGAACGAGAGACCCAGCCAGCCATTTAGAAAAAGGGAGAGGTAGTTTCGCAAAGGAGGAGGCGTGTTTGCAAAAGTGGGAGACGGTTTTGGGAAAGCGGGAGAAGGTTGTGCGAATGACACAAACAACATGGCTGCGTTGGGAGAAAACACCACAATGGTATATATAATATAAGAGCAGGCAACGAAATAGCCCGTGGTCCCTCTTCTCTACCGGTGTGCCCGGCGTTGCCGTGTGTACGTGTTTGTCGTACGTGGCAGGTGGTGTGACTCGACTTGAGTCAGTCGAAGATGGATGCGATTCTCGGTACATATATGATAGCCAACCCCAGCAGGGCCAACCCCCGTGGCGGTTTAATGCGGTACCGCCGTGTGTAGTACGTGTTCCATCACCAGGTCAGCTGGTCAGTACGTAGAGCTTGCCAAAAAGTGCGACAAAATAGTTGGCGCACAAAAATAGTTGGCGCACACAAATAGTTGGCGCACACTCTAATCTGTGTACGACGCCAAGAGGGCTTCACGCCGCAAACGATGGCTGAGAAGGTTGGTTGTGGTAAGCCAACTTGGATCTGATACTGGTACACCAGGAATACTGGTACGACAGCAGTAAAACCGTAACTACCTATCGAAAATCAATTGGAAAAAAAAAACGATTAAAACGAATGATTCTATCTACGAGTAAACAGATGGGAGAAAACATAAGTACTTGATGTTATATATACTTGGCACCCTGGCACGTATTCAAAAAAAAAAAAAAAAAAAGCTGTGAGATCGAGGATTTCGTCGAAACTCATTTTTGCTAAAATAGATGAGTGTGATATTCGATCGCGCAATACAGGGTATATATACTATTATAGTATAGCAATAGTACTGGCTGTACTCAGAACTCAGAACTCAGAGCGAGGTCGATGACAAGATGGTGACAACGTGTTGACGAAGGGTGTCAGGATGTGACGATGTGACGATCTTCGACGAGAGACCAGAGAGGTCGGTCCTGTCAACTACGTGAGAGGCAGGCGACCAGAGGGCCAGACCGAGCTGGCAAGACACGCCATGAACGTCAACAACGCCGTATATACGTCGTACGTAGACAACTCAAAGGCAATGTCAAACCGAGTTGGATCTCATCCCCACAGGAAAGGAAATGCTGCAGGTGCGGCTTCGGTGTGTTTCCAACTACAGCGTAGGTATACCATTAATAGTATAGGCTGGTATAGGCGTAATAATGTATAAAGCAGCAGTTATTAATAGTTACGAGTCAGGTTGGACAAAGTACGAAATAATCGGCAAAGAGAGAGAGAGAGAGAGCTGGGAAGAGCTGTACGCACAGGTACGCATGAAATTTATACATACATGTGGACAAGCATATCCAGGGTACGTATTATACAGCAGCACGGGGTTTGAGTTTTGGGACACCCACAAATAATATTACCAGGTTCCTGCTATACCATAAGAAACAGGGGGTGCTCGCGCAGCCCGGGTGTCTTCGTACGACTTGCTTTCGTTCTGGTGGCACACGCATGCGTGATGCCTACGGATGGCATGATCCGGAACGTACGTATCAAGTATGCAATGCGAGTCAATCGAGTGACGATGACATGGTCATTTTGTCATTTTGTCATTTTCAAGACAAGAGTCTCACGTCATTTTGACCACTCTCTTCGCCTCTCAACTCCAAACAGCCCACCTTCCACCTGTTCACCTGATCCAATCCACACACCAACACCACAGATCAGGCGACCCTGGGCATTCCGGAAAACTACTATTAATAATACCAGCGGTACATTCGTACGCACCATGCACCTCGTACGAACTATAACCTGCACCTGGTGACAGGTACCCGGTACGATACAACGGCATAACGAATTTCTTACGGTACAACGTGACGTGCAACGTAGCATATTATCTCCATACTGATCTCCGCGTTGCGCGTGCGTACGTACTCAGAATAGTATACGAAAAAAATAGAGATACTCTGCTGTTGTCTGCTGTTGCTGCAGCCAAGGGTGGAACACGCAGGACTTGCTGCTTGGTTGATGTTGCTGCTGCTGGTGACAACTTCGCTCTTGGGTCGACCCCCGAATGCTGCACTCGTATATATGATATTATATGTACATAGTTATACATCCGAGTAGTATTAATATTACCTAATCCGTTCACAAAATACACAGCAGTATGTATATAGGAAGCCCCGTTTAAGGGGCGCTATATGGTGCATTTGATATTGGAGGTCCCTTATATACCGACGTCCCTTATCAGAGTTGTGCAGGCCCCTTGTACCACGAGATAAATACCGCTCTGTCCCGAAATATGAGCACCATTTATATATTAATATGTAATTAACATGTGCTTATATTTCGGGACAGTGGTAGTCGATAATGGGGGGCGGGGGGCGGGGTGCCCAGCAGTAGGAGTTCGAGGTTCGAGGTTCCCCATTTTACGAAGTATCGGTATACCGTTTTCCGATAATCGCGGGGTTCCTTAAAACGGGCCACCCACTGCTGTTATGAATAGTATGAATAGTAGTGCTCCACTACACTGCTGTCCAGAAACCTAAATCTGACAAAAAAAATCAAGCGCTTCGTCCCCACAGAAGGAGTGCAGTCCAAGAGGGAAATGCTATTATTGATATTAATATTAATATTGTTAATAGTAATAGTATTCTCTTTGTATTGAAGTTTTCTTCAAGGACTGGGCGGGGGGTGAGCAGGGGAGGGGGGGGGTCCTCTCGTGTTGGTCTATAGAGACTGCTATTGTACCCGGTACAGCAGCAGTATATAAGACGCAAGATAACACCCACCCACCCACACCCTCGGACGAACTTCAAACCAGGTTTTCTCCGCCGAGAGGAAAGTGCAAAAGCGCCCAGCGATGAGTCTACCGGAAGATGACGACAAGGACGGGACGGGCTACGACAGCAGTCAAAACACGAGTATACAGCAGTAAAATGGTCCCTCTACTAATACGCGTAGACGTACATATAGTGCCGGCATGGTAGGCGCCGGGCAACAAAACCGGCGCTATAAGCGGCAACCGGCACTATTCCGCACACTGCCACACAGACAGAGTAGCGGATCCCATCTGTGGCAAACACAAAGAGGCCATAGGCGGCACTAAGCGGGCAGCCGGCACTATCCAACCAGCACTGCTAAAGAGGGACCACTCTATACTATTAATACATGAATACTGCTGCTCGCCGTTTTCGTTGTGATTACGAACTACCCTCCTACGATATTGGATTATTAATACTACTACCCCCCTATGATATTGAATTATTAATACTATTTAATGATAGTTTTTGAGAACATCGGTTCGGCAATTCGTCCCAGGGAGGGATTGTCTTGATAACAGTCCCAGGTACATTAGTATATAAGCGAGAACTGCACGCACGTTTTGGACACAATATACTTGGAATTAGTATCGAAAATGATGGTTGCAATAAAGTTACGTACCAGGTATGTACTCGTACTCGTACATCATCAGCCCGTCGGACGAATTTCGCATTTCCGTGAGAGCTTACTTTACTTGCAAGGCTTGGGCGAGAGTGCAAGCGCCGAGGAACACCTACCTCTACGCAAAGCTCTCGACGAGTTACGTTTACTCTAGCGTGTGTGCGTGTGCCCCCTTGTTCGTGAGGACAGTCGGCTACGAAATCTATTGCAGGATTGCAGGGGGTTGGGGGGGGGGGTTATCTGCGAGCGGATGATATATACGAGCACCGACGAGTAGACGAGTACGTACTCGTAAAAACGAGAATTCATCTCCTTCTGGTGAAAAAACAAACAACGGACGGTAGAACACACGAACGCGTCATTAATAAATGACATGGCACATCAGGGCACATCGAAAAAAACATTGTTTGGTTGGGCAGATTAAAACCTATATTAAAAATGCAAAATGTGAGAGAAAGTGAAAAAAATGGAAAAACAAATTGGGAGGTGGGAGCTGGAGTGAAAATAAAGGTCAAGCACCAAAAAAAGCACGCGCGCGATTACGAGTAATGATATCGCGTGGCCTTCCTGGGCCTGCTTGCTCCTTCGCTCGAGGGAGAGAGAGCGAAGGTGTTCCCGAGGAAGAGAGAGAGGAGGGTAGGCCGGGGAGGGGTGGTGATGGCTAGATCTGGAGCTCCCTCAGCAAACAGGTATTTCAAAAAGGCAACGAGGAGCAGCTCATCAACAGCCATCACCAGCAAATATTCTAAAAGACCCGTCACTCGATTCTAGACACGTCAAATAGTTTGTTGACGTGTCAAGGCGTCATGAAAGATTAACATACCAGTTTTATAGTTCTTTAGCGGTCAGTCAAGGAGTCAAACTGCGGTCTCCAAAATATTTTACAACTGCAAATTGGAAGAAACGAAAAACAAGTGAAAAAACACACACAAAACACAAACACAAACGACGAAGATAGGACAAGTGCGTACGTACGTACGTGAAATAGAGGAGGGAGCGGTGGCTCGTCTCCGAAGCCCGAACGCGATGGTGCCGTGGTCGCGAGAGACGCGGACTACACGGGCTCCAAAGGACTGCTGTGATCGATCCTACGAGGCTCAGCTGTCCTTCGGCACGAAAGATCGTGCGAGACCTAGCGGGCGGCCCGGCCCGTGACTCTGTTGAACACGTAGAAAACTCAAACAAAAATGTACGAACATGTAAGGGCCGCTTCAATACTAATAACAAGACAAAACGCTACTTACATTTATGGACATAAAGTGGAATGATATGAACGAAGGGCGAATGAAAAGGTCAATTACGTACAAGGAAAACCTACTGCATGCACATGGCACCATGGGACATTTAGTCTCCGAGTTGAAGATATTCCCACCCCCACCGCCAGCGGCGCCGCCGCCGCGGGGCGGGCTTCTGCGCTCAGCCGGGATGGGACACATGCGAGACATGCCTCGCCGTCGAGAGGAAGGGAAGCTCGCGCGTCGCGACCTGGACTTGCGTGGCAGCTATGGTTGGTCGGTTTGAACCGGAATGGTCAGAAAGCACAAAAATGCTCGGCTCAAACCGCGTTATAAAATAATTGTACAGCACCACCATGCCATCCCCGCCCCCTGTCTCTCCCCCGCGACCCATCGAGGCCATCCGGTCTTCGCGCGGGCTCACCTTGGGGTGAACTCTGCTTCCTCTTCAGGGGCTATCAAGACGCGATGTGGTCTAAAAGCGGTAGGTGAAGTTCTTTGTTGTGTGGCAGAATCGAATCGAAAATTAATTTCGTACGTAGGAGGAAGGAAACGCTCGTGCGTTGCGTCGAGGAACGGTGCCCTTGCCGTTGACGGCTATATTAGTTGGGCCAAAATATGCGGCGTATTCAATTTTGGCGCTTTGAATATAATAAACCGTTACATGCACGTACGAGTACAGACACGGACCGAAAAACCTAGCGTACAACAGCTGTACGTACTCGTAGCGTAGCACCAGCGTTAAAACTCTGCGTGAGATTATACCGCGCACACGCACACACCGCACGTGATGCTGTACGACCTAGGAACGCACGCCGTGGATTCCTCGCATCTTTATCGTCCGTTCTAAATCCGCTCCTGTTTTCGCCGCGTCGACTGCTGACCTCCAAATCTATTTCCTTTGGAAGGGCGATAAAGCCCGCGCAGTATGGTTGTCGTCAGGGCTGCCGCTGCTACGGGCTACGCTCGTGCAATGCAGGCATAGACGAGCTATCATCATAATCTTCTGACCTGAGAGCTGAGTGCCTGTCTGCGTGTCTACGTACGCGCGTGTGCCTGTGTTTTACGTCCTTCGTAAAGCGGTCGAAAGAAAAAAAACAGCCGCCTGGGATCGTACAGCAGTACACCGCACAACGTCGTGTGTGGTCGCGCGCGTCGGATGCCGCAGCGTACAGCAGCGTGTAACCCCGCGCGGAAGACCAAACACCGGCCAAGAAGCCTGCTCTCCCGGGGTCGCCTTCAACGCACTCGCTCGCGATACTTCACCACCGCCACGGCCGCACGTAGTGCTGCGATGCTGTGAGACGGCAATGCCTGTAGCCAGCTTTTTACTGCTGTAGCTTCACCTCCCGTTCACCTCCCGTTCACACGAATTCCACCCTCGGGCTGCCTGCTGTGTTCACCCACGCCACCAAAAAATGCGACCAAACCCGGCGGCGAGGAAGCGCGGGGTCGCGTGTGGCGGCGGAGTCTACAGCGGGGGTGGCGCGGGCTGGATACGACAACAGCAGCAGCAGGATTCAAGGTTCCCGGACGACGTAGAGTCGCCTTCGAGTCCCCCCTACTCTTCAGGGCACTTGGGAGAGCCGGTGGCAACAGGAGGGAGAAGCATCGCCGGCGCGCTTGATCGGTTGCAGCCTCCTAGTCCGCAAGGTGGGTCTGGTCTACTACTCGTACGTAAAAATACGTACCACTTTGGATGGAAATGTAAGGAACAATTATGTACATTTTTCTTAATGTAACGTTTATTATATTTTCGTCCAGAGTGGAATCGTATATGTATGATATGATGCTTGTCCGAAAACGCCGGTCACGTGCTGATTTCTTGAGGCGTTTGTTGAGTTTCCTTGGGATCATCCTCGTGTACATATGATACATGTATGTATCCAGCGCCAAATTTTCAAGCACGCCCGCTGCTGTGTTCATAAGAGCTAGTTTTAGTTTCCATGACCGGGATCATCACCGCACATCCTCGAGGATGCACGTTGATAACTTTATACGAAGGGGAAAGTGACGAAGGCAGATGCCACAGCAGTATTGTACGTACATTATTGTCCCTGAACATTGCGCGTATTGTCCCTGAACATAAGCAGCGTGTGGCTTCGTATAAAACGTTCTTTATATTTAGGTATAGAGTTGGTACGGTAGCAGATGGAGATTACAACAGCAGTATCGGTCGCACGATCCAATGAGGGCTGCTCAGTCCCGGGGTGGTATGTATGATACCTTATTACTCAGCCTTGTTCGACTGCAGTGCAAGGAGTAGTCCGACGAACGCACAGCAGCTGCTCTGCACATTTAGCTACAGTACTTCAAGTACACTCGGTACACTCGTACACTTGTTTATACGTCCGTACGGCTGCACGATGACATACTCCCATGACGGCTGATAACACCGAACCACATACATACTTGCCATTCCCGCCGCTTCGCACTTAATAATGCATACATACGTACGTACTGGTTCTTGTACGTAACGTACAGCAGTAGCACGTATAATATGTACATATGATACCAGGTATATCTGAGTCCCCAACGCAGGACAAACCTGCGCTTGCTCTCCCATATCCGCCCACCTATCCATATCCCCGACACCCGCAGCGTTAGCTTTGGCCCTGCAAAAATCGGGCCCACCGTATTTACGACAGAGTACACCCGTACGACCTCGTGCGACTCGTAGCTCGGGGCCCAGCTACGTATACAATGGGGTAACGTTATGTCTGGGCAAGGGCACTCGAAAAAAAAAGACCATGACAAACACGACGTTTTTTGTTTTTAGTCCTTGGTTCTCCGGGGACCGGCGGGGGGGGGCGGGTCCGTTCAAGAAACCAACATCGAGTGATACACTGAGTAGGGGATGTTTAATATCCAACCCATCCCCCACGAACGCCTCGCGATTTATTTGGAGTCCAAATAACGCATATAATAGTTCAACCGTTAATGGGCCGAGCTCTTCGCCTCTGATTAAATATACCAGGTACCACGTATGCTCGGAAACTTGCAGATAGGCTAAGAAGACTTCGTTGTGCAAGTCTGAACGGACAGTACATCATATTTATTTGTGCTTGTGGAAGGTTGTGTGGCGATATGCCGCTAGTGTTTTTGTCCGGCCTGCTGGGGGGGGGGTGTTGGTCAGGCATTTTATTTTGTCGGTTGCGGGAGAATGAGTGCCGGGTATTCCGTCGGACGAAGCAAAGCAGCACCAATGCACCCAAAACAATTTACAGTGCAGGTAGCTCAACCGTACGTTGATTGTTGAAACGTCGGTTAGGAGTTGATGAAGGCGTTCATGTGGGGGGTTGTTTTATTGGATCAAAGAAAACAAGTAAAATATTCAGCTAACGTACGATTGCTATTGCGGAGGAACATAGTAAATAGGACCTTCCGTAGACACAAAAACCTTTATATCTACGTATTTTTTAGAACAAAATTTGGTCCTATTTACCATGGTCCTCCGTAATAGGTAGATGCGGATGGTGTGATTGCTATGTATAAGAGCTACACATTGTCAGGTGGCAAATGGAATAATAATAATGTATACTCAAGACAGCAGGTAGTAGAGTCGGGTGACGTTCTCGTGCGGCAGGAAAAGTGTCTATCTACTCCTATACATATAATATCAACACGTACATCACGTTTCCCGCACTTACTGATGGTCTTGTTTCAAAATTACTCATCGATCCCCTCACCAGGGGTGAACGCGGTGGCTCGGCGAGGCCGGGATGACCGCGCAGAGGAGAAGACGTGCACGCCGGGCGTTGCCTCCCTGCACGAGAGAGGGAGGAGAACCGCGGAGCAGCTACTAGCGGGAGACAGGCACGCCGCAGCGGCCCGAGAGCTTGATCCTACGAATAGCTCCAGCAACCGCCATGGGCACAGCAGCAATGCTCCTGTTGGGCGAAGCCGTCGCCTAGAGCAGGCGAAGGGGGGGATGAGGTGAGCCGGGTCACCGTCATTATATGTTTGTGGTTTTTTGCTGATACGTCGCCGCCACCGCCGCTCTGCCGCCAGGGGCGGGGTGGGTGGGTGGTATGTGTATCGCAGTGAAGCGATGGGTTAACTGTTGTTGGTGTTGTTGTTGTTGTTGTTGTTGTTGTTGTTGTTGTTGTCATTGCTGGTTGTTGTTGTCATTGCTGCTGCTGTTAATGGTGTTTTCGAAAATTGAAAGTTGTTGAATGTTGTTGTCGTATTAACTCATCGCCACAATGCAGCCCGTGGCCACAAGGCAAGCTCCAACGACTCTACGAGTGGAAGTGGAAGATTACCCTTTAGAGGAAAAACAAAAAACAGAAAAATAACATGCGAACTTACGCACATTAACTGAAAAAAAACGTATGCATATGATACCTCTACTGTATGTACTGCGGTGTTGTAGGAGCTGGTCACGACGATGCAGTTTGCGGGTTTCTTCCTCGAATTTTGGCCTCTACGAATATAGAATACATTCGGCTGCTTGGCATTATATGGCGTGGGCATATGCTCGTAGTTCAAAGAACGCATAAGGCAGAGACAAAACCTTGACGATCGGGCAGACGTATCTAGAGCGTCTATTACGGGAAGGGAAGCCATAGGAATCAGAGCCCACGATCGCCCCAAAAGTCATACATCCCCCCTAATGTGTACACACCACAAATGGTTATGATTGCTACCGGTAATACGAAGGAAGAGCGTGCAACTGGCAATTCTGGAACTAACTGTAAAGTCGTTCGGGCTGGTCGGTGTTACTTGCCCGGTCGCTTGCCCGGTCTGTGGCTACTTGTTATTTCTTTAGATTTCAAGAGATTTTTTGTTTCAGTTGTGTTCTTCGTTCTTGTCCGGTGTGGTATATACGAGGAACAGACGCCTGCTGGGTTAGAACTCCCTTTTCAGCTTGCGTCACCCCCCGGGGTTTCAAGCCAACCACAACCCCGAAGGGGGGGGGGCTTGTAAAACCAGATATGTGTTTCTGCACAGCTCAGTTCTAAAGGAGTACGAGTATAGGCGGCGATAAGGGAGCCGCACGTACGCTACTGGTGTTGAAACATTCTGCCCTTTGCTGGGTAATGTACCTAGTTTTACCTCCCCCCCCGGTACATACTCCTCCCCCCTTATAAATATATGATATATTTATAGGTTGGGTTGTAAAACACGCCACTCGCTGCGTGAGCTAGACAACCAAGATGCCGCTTTTTTGTTTTTTTTTGGCGGTCACCAAAGCTGGCGGTCGAGTAGATCATTTGTGCGGGGTGGAGAACCTTTGCTCCGCACAAGGGGAATGGTCGTATCACGTAGTGTTAATATGGTAAGGCCCATTGCTGTCTCCGGAAGTGGCCACACCAGAAATTAAATTAACTTATTGAAGCTGTCGTCCATACGCAAGTCCGCCTCAGAGGCGGTTCTTAGCAGGATGCAGCTCACCCTCCATGCGACTCGCTCAATACCTCACGGCGCTTCGCGCTTGGTGCAAGCAATGTCTGCCTGGTTGGTGAAAACCCAACGCGCTCCGTCCCGGCATTGTAGGGATGCGAGGGTCTATGGTCATATGACTACGGCCGTGCACAACATGAGTACACCCCCCCCCC
>MEHQ01003000.1:92603-263100 GCA_008828725.1 Saccharina japonica
CCCCAGCGCCACAGCCTGGGAGTTCCCCTTTTTCTCCTTTCCATTGTGTAGGGCTGTTGGAACGTTGCACACGTCGGGCAGATCATCTACAGATCAGCTACAGATCAGCTACAGATCAGCTACAGATAGATCATTAAGATCCTATAACCTGCCGTTATTGCACGTTGTGCAAGATCTGTATACGTGCGTAGTACAGATCCAACCCAGGAAAAATATCCTAGATCATGTACGACGTAGGTTACCAAGGTTATGTAGTGTATATGGCTCCGATTCGGAAACGCGAGCTAGATCCCAGGCACACCATCCACACTTATATTTCGTGTGCGTAATGCACGCTACCTCTGCGACCGTTCGTTATTTTATTGGTGCCCGAACTATTTGCTGTAGTATGTGGTATAGTTCGCCCTTCGGCTTGATACCGATCGGCATGGTGACTAATCTCCGGGAATCAGAGTGAGTCGGCTGTTTTCAACCGAGGACAAACCACCTCTCATTAAATATTTACAAAAAACAAAAAAAGTGCTCATTATATGTGGGTACAGGGTGGTTCAAGCATACCGCCCAACACTGCCCAACATGTATTTTCCCTCTTTCGCTAAATTTATTATTTATACCACCCCATACCACGAACAACCGTACAGTAGTTCGAGGTCTGGGATAACATAATATTATAATTTACATTTTGAAATTTTAAAAGTTATATATTATACCAGGTACTAGGGAATAAGAGTCCCCCCCGCCCCCACGGCGGTAGGGCCACAAGTGTGAGCGGCTCGTATTAAAAATAATGACTCAATAGGAAGGACGCTACTTTTATTTCCGTTGTTTTATTATTTCGGGTGCTTATGAGTTATGAACGTTGAAGCTCATGCTACACATTGTCGGATGTCAAGAATACTTGGGATTATTTGGGCAAACATATCGAAGGATTGCTTGTTTCTGTCTCAAGGCAGGATACATAACCATCATAAAGTAGCAGCTGCAAACAAGGAAATTACATGGAGAGGGGGTTATTGTCGCTCGATGCTTCCTCGGAAGTCAACGGGGAGGAGGTTGAAGGTGTAGGGCTAATTGAACACGGAGGTGGGCACGTGGTTTTCGTAGTATTCGGCGGTTGCAAATCACCGTTTTAGGTGTGGACTTATTGGGGCCTGGGTGACTCATGTCGGCACACAGCAGCAGTAATTTTCCAGTGTTTTTTTCGTTTAACCGTCCGTGCACGGCGCGTTTTTTTTTCGAAAATCCTACGGTCCGGTTCGGTGCGGTTTTTAGAAAGCAAAAATATCGGGGTGCGGTTCGGTGCGGTTATCCGATATTGGGAATCCCACGGTGCGATTCGGTTTTTTCATGCATCCTACGGTGCGGTTCGGTGCGGTTTATAGAAATCAGGAATCCTACGGTGCGGTTCGGTGCGGTTTTCAGAAATCGGGAATCTTACGGTGCAGTTCGGTGCTGTTTTCAGATTTTGAAAATCTTACGGTGTGGTTCGTTTTTTTCATGCATCCTACGGTGCGGTTCGGTGCGGTTTTCAGAAATCGGTAATGCTACGATGCGGTTCGGTGCGGTTTTCAGATGTCGTGAACCCTACGGTGCGGTTTGTTTATATTTTGTTTCTTATGGTGCGGTTCGGTGCGTTTTTCCGAAATCACAAAACCTACGGTGCGGTGCGGTGCGGTTTTCAAGAGGGCAAAAAGGAAAACCGCAACGTAAAGAACCCTGTAATTCTCACTATTAATAATATGGCTACGTACACATTGTCGGGTGACAAAAATAAAAAAAAACTAATAATATGCCATGTACCATAGTTCCCTTCCCCCGTATCATGTCTGCGTTTATAATCGGGGTGGAGGACTCGATTTGTTTGCCTGGCCGGTGTGAACCCGGCACGGAACACCCCGGCATTATAGGGGCACCAAGATAGAATCAGGGGGCGTGTACCCCCGATTGGTGATGTTGACTTTTCCATTTTTATTTTTACCTTCACATAGCGTGTAGAGGGGAGCGGAGGGCTCCAGACTATCTGTTTTTGACTGGCTTTGATCGCTTTGCGGACCCTTCGGGTTCCACTTTTATTTCAGTATACCTTTTTTGGGTAAGTTGGCCTGTGACCACGGGAATCGACCGTGTCAAGTGTTGGATTAGTACGGACAGATGAAGGTACTGGATAGAGAGACCGGCAGGGTTTTTAATGTGAAGACAACAACAACAACAACAATATACCTAAAGACGAACAGTTGAGACATACCCATAGATCCCCTTGTGTCCCCCATTTTGCGCATATGCTTGCATGGTTTTGATGAGTCGCTTAGTGTTCTGTACGCGTGAACCATCATATAATGCACAGCAACCCCGTGATCGCGCGCGTGCAAGAGAAAAAGAAGAAACAAGTAAAATGAACAGAGTGGAACATAGGGGAAGAAATATTATTACAATGATACGTAGCATGAACACAACCAAAGATAAAAGAGCTGCCAAACAGTTAGACTTTGCGTATACGACGTAGGTTTCCTTTGTTTCCGTGGTTTTCTGCTTTCGGGAATGTTATGAGTGGTCAAAGCTGAAGCTCATGCTGCACATTGTCGGATGGCAAAGATGATGATAAGATATAATACGGTGAAGAAGACAGGAGAAGACAAGACTGTCAATCTAATAACTCCGGAATTAAAGGAGAGCAAACAACGTGTAGGGTCAAACCTATCCTCGGTTGTCAATGTTATAATGTCGGCGGGTTTCCGAACTCTAGATATAGGCCAACATACAAGTATGAGCATCCGTGCATGAACACATCCCTGCGTATATATAAACGATCTTGCTCAACGACTGGCCTTGGCTAGGGTGAACAGTCACCGTCGCCAGTGTACGAGAGAGTGCTGTCTTACGTACTCATGTGTATATATACTCGTATACCTGCAAATGCATACGAAGTGCACGGTAACACATTGTCTTGCTCTTGGAGCCGGGTCGTGGATGCCAAACAACAACACATATACTGTAGTACGTCAAGTATACTCGTACGTATATACTACGATGCGGATACGTAGTTGATGCATGGTTTGTACATACCAGACAACACATATAATACCAAGAACCGCATCCCAGCACTGATCACTGGCATAGGGGTAGGGTTAGGGTTGTGGCCGGGATGTCAGCTTTCGACGCCGAGCACAACACCTTTCACTATCAGCCGATGTCCACGCCTTTCAATTCGATTCGATGCGATTTGCACCAAAACAAGCTGAAACTACGGACTTGTTTTTCATTTTCGATCGGGTCGACTTTCACTTCGTCCCAAATGACAAGAATACATTCTTGGTTGTCAACTCGACACTGTGATACATCATCAGTACGTATACGAGTACCATCACCAGTGTGGCACGAGAGAGTGCTCTGCCTTGTGTATATGAACTCGTATACTCGTACCTGTACATACATACATAGGAAGTGCCCGGTAACATCTTGTCGGAGATCACCGTCAGGATCTCCCATGTAAGTATCACCACTTCACCCTGTTCATAAGATATCTGGTAAGTAGGCCCATGCAACATGACCAAGCTTCGCGAACTCGGGACGGCTTTGAACACGAGCAGAGGCAGGAGGAGGAGATGTTATCTAGGGGCCTTCAGAGACCCCGTCCGTTTCTAAAGCAGTGGTGATTTCGTCGCGGACGGTGACAGAAGGCGACGTACGTATCATACGATACGAGTACGACCAGAGCGAGGATGAACGATACAATCTCAGCAAAGGTTAAAAGTAGCAACCGCACTGCTGCATGCAGTACTCGTACGTAGAGCAGCCGCGGATCGCTGTGGCCACGACGACAAGCACAGCGCACGTACGAGTTGTACTACGGTATGCCAGCCTGCAACGTAAGAAGACGGTGCCGGGCATGCCGGCGTCGGGAGAAGCGTGCGTTTTGAACGTGTGTGGGAGAAAAAATGCTTTTTTTTTTTAATGATTTGCTCCACTCTAAGTTGCTACGAGTATGATAGTGTGGGCATCAAAGATCACTTGATTAAAGTATAGTTTTTTGGGCATCAGACGAACTATATATAATAGATATCAGGTAGATATTATATATTATCTCGGAAGGATGCAGTGAACACCAAGTGCCATGCAGACTTGCAGTTGACCTGCACTTGCAAACATATGTTTGCTACCTCCTCTCGACCTCCTCACAACGGGCCGCGCGTTTCATGAATATACCGTATGTACGTTTCGTTCTTCAAGGTCGAGGTGGGAGGCAGGAGGCGACTCGGTGAAAGTGGCGGTGCGGGTAAGGCCTATGTCCGACAGGGAAGGGGCTGCAGGTTTACAGGTGAGCGGGATAAAACGGGCGTCGGTATGCAGCAGTATGGGAGCATCTAGTAAGAAACAGGGAAGCTAGTCCAGGCCGGATTTCCTATTCAAGAATGAGTGCGTTCTATACTTCTTGCAGTCCAGCATGACTTCTTGCAAATCTCAGCTTGCCTGTCTTACTGAGAACCTCCACCACCCCTTCCCCTTACCCGGCCAAATTCAAGCGTCGGATGAAACAGCAGACCGCGGACGAAACAACCCCTTCGTTGGTTAGATTGTTTGAAACAGACCAATCAATTGAATTGTCGTTTCGTCCGCTGTCTGCTGTTTTATCCGAGGCTTTAGTTTGGCGGGGTTTGGGGGATGGGGGGGGGGGACCCATGTTCATGCATGGCCGTAGTCGTATGACCACAGACCCTCGCATCCCTATGATGCCGGGACAGAGAACGTCGGGTTTAAACCGACCAGGTAGAAATTTCTCGCAGCAAGCGCGAAGCACCGCAAGATGTCCGGCGAGTCGCGGGGGACGGACTCATGTCACGCATGGCCGTAGTCGGGGCGAGGGTCGGGATCGCTCAATCCGAACAACCATTTCTGTCAGTCAGTCCATCCGACGCTTTGTTTTTTCCGGGGGGCAACGACAGGGGCGGGGGGGTTGGGGGGGCGTCGCTACATGTGTACACGTCATGCGGTGCCATCTGACCTACTGCTGTAGCGTTTTCGTCAACCGCCTGCTGATAATTAAGCGACCTCCGGACGTAAATATAGGAACCGTTTGAGTGTACATAGGATAACCAAACGGTCCTTACATTTCCGCTCCGAGTGGTAAGCTACGGTAGGGACATACTCTAAAACGTGTGAGACTCCTCGCTGTAAGCCTCACTGACCATCCGATTTGCGATCGAAATTTGAAGATAAACCTGACACATGCAAGGGCACGGGGTAGGTCAGGGGCGGTCAGCCATAAGGGGTTTCCTAACACATTTTCCGTTTATCTGACGCTTTGGCTTAGGGGGGGTGGGGATGGGCGCGCGCGCGGGGGGGGGGGGGGGGTGTGGGGGGGGGGGGGGGGGGGGGGGGGGGGGGGGGGGGGGGGGGGGGGGGGGGCTGCTGTCTTGTGCGGCACAATCTCACCAAGAAATAAGTTTTATAAGCTCACCACGCCTAAGCCCTGTGTCAATCTAACTACAGTACGCAGTCGCTGCTGCTATTCAACGAAGCTCGAACATAATGCAGAACAATTATTCCGCGCATTGTTTTCCGTCCGTGGCACCGTTGCCTGCCCCCGCCTCGCAACCACAACGACAGGCAGTCGTAAGCGTCAAGAACGACGACACGATGTCGGTCGTCGACCCAGCAGCTTTCGCCGCAGCTCTGGCGATGGAGAGAGACGGACACGAGAAGGTGACGTCACGTGTACGTATTCGCTTGGATTAACATCGTCAGTGCTTTCCTACATCAATCCGTCAGCAGTGTTTCGGTAGCGGGTGGATGGTTCGGCGGCGCGGCCGCGGGGAGTCGGGTGGCGGTCGAGAGAGCCGGGTGTCCCACGGAGCATAAATAGACTAAAACGGACGGTAGCGCAAAAGGGTAGCATCGCCACCACCACCACTACATGGCAATATGAAACACAACTAATCATAAAATTCTGTCCACTGAGGATTTGTAAGAGCACAAGTTAGAGGGGCATAGAACGCGAAGGAAGGAGCATGGACAGAAAAAAGTGGAGTCAGTAGATAATCAAGCTCAAATTAGGTACAGGTACGTACAGAAGGGGAGTTGTAGCCTCCGTGCACATATTTCCTCTTTTTTTTTGGGGGGGGGGGGGAGGGGGTTCCCTTGTTTTGTTTTTCTTCTCTCTTGCTGTTCTGGGAATGCTAACGTGGTGATCGTCATTGAAAACTCGTGGCTGAAAAAATGTCGGATGGAAAACATGAAAAACAAAACGCATGCTACCTTAGCCCCTTCAGAACGGTACCCATAATTTTCGGTTAAAATACTTGGAATTAGTGTGTGACGTTTTTTCCAGTAGAAAAACATTAAGGTAGGGGGGGGGCACCATGTTACATCATTTCCTGAGGCTCCTCACCTGAGGAGCTCTGTACTAACACTAAGTCAAAAACGTATTTCAGAAACGGTTTACGCTTAGTAGCTCGGTATTTAAGCAAACCCACTCCATGGCCTCTAAGGTCCTATCGAAACATTCCGTACGGTAAGGCATGCCTTATTTGGGAAATTCCTCTTACGAGAAGCCCCATCAGTCATAAATCTTAAGTATTTGCTTCGTAAGGCACAAAAAGGGCATTTACGGAGGACCATAGTCGGTCGCCCCGATGGTCTAGAGGTAACCTCGAACGCTTCTGAACGTTGATGTCTGGAGTTCGAATCTCACGTGGGTCGGACTTTTGAGTTTATTTGCAAAAATAAATACAAAACGGAATCAACTGCTGAGAGCGCCAATTAATAGTAGCGTGGGTAGGCACAATTCGATGCGAGTCGACGAGGGAAGGAAAGGCCGAAGTCTTCTCGCGATAAAAATGCAAGGCAAGAACCGTAGTGGGGGAGGAGGGAGAGGGGCCTACTTTGTGACCCCGGATCTGAGTTACGACTAGAGAAACGAAGGGCGAAGATAATAAATGGGATGGACAAAAAAAAAACAATTGCGGGGGACCTAGAAAAAATAGTAAATACGACCAAATTTTGTTAGTAGAAATATTGAAACATATAGGGTTTTGTGTGTACCGTAGGTCCTATTTACTACATTAGCCCACCCCGTAATACCTACGAATCCCTATCGTACTACTCATAAAAAACTACCTGGTATATGTTAGGTCTCGTACTGATTTGGAAAAACCGGACGGTACGCAGGTGGAGTCCCGCATGTGGGCGAAGAGATTCTCGTTCGATCGATGCTTCTGGGACAAGGGCGGTGGCAGCGGTGGCAGCGGTGGTCCCGGTGGCAGATCTAGCGAGCGAGAAGCGTCGCAAGAGAAGGTATTAGGCGGGGAAAAAAACACACACACACACAACGTGCTTTGTTTTGAGTGTCCAGTTACGAGGCGAGCTTGCTGCCATAGTTTGGGGGCTATGTATGAGGTAGTGTCTGCGGTGTCACAAGATAACACAAGATAAGCTTGCAAGGTTGGGGGGATCGGCCGATCGGGAGAAATCACAGCTGAATTTGTTTTTTTGTTGTTGAATACATGTACGTACTCGTAAATGTCTGAAGTGATTGTATGGTATTAAATATTATTCTATTTCCTTTTAGTGTATATGTGGATATTATGATTGGAGCACGCACTACACATTTGCCAGGTAGCAAATAAAATAATAATAAATGCATGTAATTATCATCTGGAGGGGAAAAAACAAAACTTTGGGGAAACAAAGAGATTGCACGTTTTTTAATAGCACGATCGAAGAAAACCGCACTGCTTCCCTAATCCATGGTAGGCATCCGAGGGAACCGAGGGGTCGGCGTTTCGCTCTGTAGCCCTTGAGAAGGTTGCACTGACCGGACAGATCATATAGGTCATTCCCACTTGCATGACCTAGATTTTTCAGGGAGTATACTGTACTGTCTTGTATGATCTAGCTCGTTGTGCCGGGTCGGGAGCCGTATGATCTGCATGATCTACCACGTATCTCCTGATCAGGACCAGGACCAGTAGTATCTAGCTCATGCTACGAGGTGGGAGCTGTATCATCTGCATGGTCTATATACCACATGTTTTCTCGGTCCGATGTGTGGAAGCAGATCCTGCACAAGAACATGTCATAACGGCAAGTTATGATCTAGATGATGTATCTGTAAATGATCTATCTGTAGATGATCTATCTGCAGATCATCTAGATCGTGAGCTGTGCGGTGTGTGTAAGGTTGTGACGCTGGGTCGGTGAGTACATAATGCAGTACGCCTATTCTTAACGGGGGACAAAACAAAAATATTGACAACGTTTTGTGCGAGGCAAAAAACCCAGGAGCTCCCGTGTTGTCCCGTGGACGCTTTTAAGCGCAAGATAAAACCACCAGCGATATTTCTTGGACGAATCGCATGCAGGTCGTAGTTCTCGTCAGGCGGAAAACAAACATAAAATACGGCACTCCCCCTAGAATATACCTGGTAGACCTTAAGGGATAGATGGCGTTGATTGGATATTGTGTTGGGACACGCTTGGCCGGTCGTTGCCCAAGGCTTTCGCTGGAAGTCGTGAAACTACCGACGTAGCTGGTGTTTTGGAAAGAGCAGTAGATAACTTGATGTTGATTGAACATGCCGCTCACTTGTCGGCCAGAAAAGTTTGAGAGTTTCTCGACAGATACCTTGTACTGGTAAATTTTAGGTTTTGATGGCTGCCGTCCGACGGTGCGCCCAGTGGTGCCTACGACTGCTGCTGCTGCTGCTGCTGCTGTGCTGGTGCTGGTGATGGTGGTGATGGTGCTTTTTGCGTCTCTATTCTGACGTTTTAACTCGCGCCAGTCTGCTGCTGCTGCTGCTGCTTCTCGTGTTTTGACTTTTAACTAAGGCCAGTCGCCTCCTGCTGTTCCTGCTGCTGCTACTGTATGTTGGCTTTCTAACCCGCGCTATTATGGTGGAATATACCTGTGTAGTGATCAGGACCAAATATGCTAAGTAAAAATACTGGAATATATAGGTTATTGTGTACCTGATGGGTCCTAGTTAATATACAGTCAGCTGCTGCTGCCTCTCTATATTACTACTTTTAACTCGTACCAGTCCTCAGCTGCTGCTGCTGCTGCGACTGCTGTTGCTACTGCTGCTGCTGCTGCTTTATGTTGATGTTGAACTCGCGCCATTTCATTTATAGTTACCATCTCTCTTCCAACACCGATGCGGTCTCTCCCTCTCTCCCCTCAGGTGTTCTGGGAGATTGGCGCCGACGTCATTGATCAGGCATTCTCGGGATTTAACGCCACTGTTTTCGCCTACGGTCAGGTGCAGGAGGGGGGGGGGGGGGGGGGGGGGGGCTGTCTTGGGCCTTAGCCTGCTTTGTAAACATACCCGCCCGCAGGACAGGTTTTTCAAGACTGCTATTCCTTCGACTGAAGTTGTTTTTCCTATTTGCAGTGGCTCGATGCGAGTCGACGAGGGAAGAAAGGGTCGAAGTATTTTCGCGACAAACATGCAAGGCATGGACCGTAGTGGGAAAGGAGGGAGAGGAGCCTACTTTGTGACCCCGGATCTGAGTTACGGCTAGGAAGGAGTGAGAAAAGGAGAGGGCGAATCTACTAAACAGGATGGGAAAACAAAAAACATGCGAGCGGAGAAACCGATCTCAAGCCCCCTCCAGGTCGGGGACTACGCGAAAACGCTGAAACTGCGGTTTGGTGTAGGGGACTTGGACCTGCCATAAAGAAGAAAAAGGTATACCAGTAGCCGGGAGGAGGATGGGGAAGTAGATGCACAGATGTGCCCGTGTGGTAAGTCAATAGAATAGAGAGTAGAGCTCACATAGTGGGAGGGTGTGAAATGGACAAGGAGGAACAGGATGTGTTAGAGAAGTAGAGGAGGAAAATAGACGAGACGAATGTGACATGAAGGAGTTTGGTACACTGGGAAGTAGCGACAGAACGATCGCTTTCCTAGGAGATGGGTGGTGGCCACAGGCGGCGAAACAGGACGGGAACAGGATTAGCAAAAGGTTTAATGTATTGTAGGGAAACAACGTAGTGAGCGTCCAAATGTTGGGGGTGCGTCTGTTGGGAGTAGGAACGGTGCTCCGTCTCGAAAGGAATGCGTGGTCAATGGTCACATGACTAAGGAAAGCAACAAAATGCTTACGCCCCCCCCCCCGATAGAAGCATATCACGTTTCGCTTTGCGCTTGGTGCAAGCAATGTCTGCCTGGTTGATGAAACTCAACGTGCTTCGTCCGGGCATTGTAGGGATGCGAGGGTCTATGGCCATACCACTACGGCCATGCACGACATGAGTACACCCCCCCCCCTCCCATCTCTTCTACGGCCGTGCGACTACGGCCATGCCTGACATGAGTAGACCCTTCTCTCCGTACCCCCCATCGTTCTATGCCGGGGATGGCTCGCCGACCACCCCCCCTCTCCCCCGCCTCTTCTACATCGCCGAAACGTTTTTGTGGGCATTACAGACTGGATCGGGGAAGTCATACACAATGATGGGGTCGGGAGGGGGGCTCGACGGTAGTGTGCCGCCGGAGGAGTACGGACTCATACCGAGAATATGTTCCGGAATCTTCGAGCGAATGTATCAGGCAAGGCGTTTCCCGGCTTCTATTTGTTTTTTTTTTATCTTCAACATGGACAGGCACACATTAATATATAAATCTACATGAATGCAGGTCGCTAGTGAGTGCTCGTAAGGGTTTTTAGCTTAGACAGTCAAACCCGTTTTTGTTGGAATGTGGGTTTTTGGTGAGGCATCGTATACATCTGGTAACCGTTCATGTACGAAATATATATATGTACTGTATAGTCTTCTTCGCAGGAATGCCCGTAGCGTGGAAACATTGTCGAGTTTATCAACCATGGTTGTCATAACGCCGACTTTGAATCGCTCTTCTTCAAATCCGCCAGTTTTCGCCGAATATCAGTTTTCTCGAGTACGACACCAGTTTCGTATCGCCACCGCGGCAAGGAATTGACGCTCACCATTCCAACATTCTCCCCCTCTCGCCCCGGGGGGCTGTACAGCAGTATACAACAGCACTTCATATCCTCTTGTTCTGGACCAGGCTCGATTTCTTATGTTCAGGTCTCTGTTAATCCCGTTCATTACCTTCGCCCTTTCTTTCTTCTTTCCTCCTATAGAGCCGTCACTCAGATCCGGGGTCGCGTAACAGACTCTCCCCCCGCCCCCCCCTCTACGGTTCGTGCCTTGTATCTTTTGCAGCGAGAAGACTCACGTGAGGCAGGGCAGGCCACATTATTGATCTTCGTCCGTTAAACTCCAGCCTAAATGTCTTGACCCTTCTGGTAGTGCACTGTACGTGAACCTAAAGTTGTAGTAGCGATCACACTGCCGTTAAAATCAATCATTTCACTAGATTGCAGCAGTGTACCGTCTCTCCTCTCTGCTATACCCTCCCGAACTAACGCATTCAGTGGGTTTCCGTACTATAATATGGCTTGTTTCTTTGTGCGTACGTAATATGCAAACTACTGACGAATATACTGGCCAGGTTAATCAGTAGATTGCTACTGCCAATCGATATCAACCGCCAGCAGTTCGCACTGTGTTAGTGCCCAGCCGTATACATTTTAATCTAATTCCGAGTGTTTTTCTCCCCACAATGGGGTTATCTCGCAAATTCTTAAGGGCTCCTGTCGCGTACTTGTACACAGGCCTTTGGTCCATCTTCGACAAAACGGATCGAAATATATTGTCGACCTACAATCTTTACCCCAACCCCGACCGGTCTGGGAACTATCTGGGAAAATTCTCGGATTGAAGATGCAGTGAGGATTTAGTGCGGACTGCCAACTACTGCGTTGACCGCCTGGGAAATATCTGGAAAATTTCTCGGAAGGAAAATGTAAATGAGAAGTTAATGTGGACTATCGACAATTGTTTATAAAGCTGGGCCAGTGAGGGTGCAATGAGGGATTAGTGTGGACCGTCAATCATTTCATTCCAAAGCTAGGCAATACCGTAACCGCACACCATGCCTCCACCCCGCGCGATGCCTGCAAAAAAACGCTGGAAACCGCTACCCTGCAGGTGGGCACCAACGACGGGGCGACAACATCATCAACAACGACAACAGCGCAAGGTCGGCAACACCGAAACGCCACCGACCCTCGTTTTCAACAAAACAAAAGACACCGGGAACCGGATGGGCGCGGAGAAAGAGAGGAGAGCCCGCCTGAGCAGCACCAGCACCAGCAACAGCACCCTGACGCCTCGATGACTGCCGACGCCTTCTACCCGGACCCTACCGACGGAAGCAGCACCTACGGTATTGGCGGGGTCCACGGGTCCTTTTCCCCGGCAAGCACAGCCAGCAGAGAGTCGGATGTTGCAGCTCTTGCTCCCGTGCGCACTCTTTTCTCCGTGGAGGTCAGCTATCTCGAGATCTACAACGAGACCCTTAGGGACCTGTTCAACTCGGCTGCGCCCGCCGCGCCTGCAGCGGGGTTGCGGGTGGGTGAGTGGGGGGGGGGCGCCGCAGGTGCCGTGGGAGGAGGAGGAGGAGGAGGAGTCGCGCCCGGAGGGGGGCTGCGATTGCGAGAGGACCCAAGGTACCTACGTAGCCCCATGGCCTTGGGGTGTCGTTTTTTGTCCTGGTGACCACACGAGGGTGCTACCTATAGCTTGTCCTCAAGACTGTATTTCCGCTTGCAGCCACTTGTTTTCGGCAAGGTACGGTATGTAGTAGCATGTACGTCGGGTCATGACCTTTTGGGGATTGATATTTTCAGTGTGAGCGTTGCTACGAAGGGGGTTATGATAGAGATCGATTGTGCGCTGTCACCGTTTGTTGTCGGCAAGGTAAGGTAGTACCACAGCTCCCGGTTATTGTGTACACTCAAACTCAAAACACGCCGGCCAATTAATTCGATGCTATCGTCCAGTGCAGGGTAGTTCGCCTCGCGAGCGGTTTCTTAGTAGGACGCAGCTCAGCTTTCATGCGACTCGCCAAACACCTTACGGCGCTTCGCGCTTGGTGGAAAGCAATGCCTTCCTGGTCGGTGAAAACACGACGAGCCCCGTCCCGGCATCACAGGCATGCGAGGGTCGCTGATCATACGACTACGGCCATGCATGACAACGAGTACACCCCAACCCCGCTCTCACATTGCAAGAAAGGCCTGTCTGGTAGGTGAAAGCCCGACGTGCTCCGTCCCGGCATTGCAGGGATGCGAGGGTCTATGGTCATACGTACGGCTACGGCGATGCATGACAATGAGTACCCCCCCCCCCCCCTAGTGCAAGCAATGTCTGCCTGGGTGGTGAAAACCCAACGTGCTCCGTCCCGACATTGCAAGGATGCGAGGGTCTATGGTCATACATATGACTACGGCCATGCATGACAATCGGTACCCCGAGGGTGTTTGGTCATACGACTACGGCCATGCATGATAATGAGTACACCCCCTCTCCTGTGGTGCAAATCAATGACGTCTGGACGGCGAAACCACGACGAGCTCCGTCCCGGCATTGCAAGGATGCGAGGGTCTATGGTCATACATACGACTACGGTCATCCATGACAATCGGTACCCCGAGGGTCTTTGGTCATACGACTACGGCCGTGCACGACATGATTACACCCCCCCTCTCCCACATCCACGCCCTCACCCCGCTCCTTCGCAGCCTTGGCGTCTACGTTGAAGGCTTGACCTCGATCGCCGTGTCCAGCTGGGAGGAAATGTCGCAGCTTCTTGCTTTCGGGGGCAGCGCAAGGACGGTGGCGGCCACAAACGCCAACGATTGGAGCTCCCGGAGCCACGCTGTCTTCACGCTGACGCTCCGACAGGTTCGTTCGTTCGTTGAGGAATTACACAATACCGCTGAAATATCACTGAAATATCACTTTGTGTTTTTACAACGCGATTTGTTCTACGCACACCAGGTGCAGGCTGTATGGGATTGTTCATCGAGTGGAACAATTAACATGTCTTCAAAATCAGTTTTTGGGTGAAAAATAGAGGTCGTCAAGCGAGGAGCCTGAAGATTTAGGTGCACCTCTATATCGTAGCACGGGTTTTTCATTTAGAGGCGTCGCGCATTGTGCCCTCTCAGGGGGCAAAAACAACAATGTGGACTAAGTCATTAGTTGGCTAGATGTATTGCACTTGCAGTAGTTGCACACGGTACGTAGGTTCCGCGTCTTTTGTCTCTGACTGGTGCCATGGTGGGCTCGACATATGCGTTTCATACTAAGTCGGTTAGTTGGCTTACTCCGCCGCCCAACTAATAATTCTTTGGTGGGCTTACTTCGCCACCCAACTAATAACGAGTCGGCTTATTTCGCCACCCAACTAACCACTAGTTGGTTTTCTTTGCCACCCAACTAGTAACAAATTGGCTTACTTCGCTCCCAACTAACAACTAATTGGTTTACTTTACCACCCAACTAATCACTAGCTTGCTTACTGCGCCACTCAGCTAATAACTAGCTGGCTTATTTCGACACCCAACTAATAACGAGTTGGCTTACTTTGCCACCCAACTAAAAACAAATAGGCTTACTCCGCTACCCAACCAGCAACTAGTTGGATTTTTTAACACCCAACTAATAACTAGTTGGCTTACTTCGCCACCCAACTAATAGCTAATTGGTTTACTTCGCCACACAACCAATTACTATTTGGCTTACTTCGCTACTTAACTAGCAACTACTTGGCTTAGTTCACCACCCAACTAGCACCTAGTTGGCTCACTTCACCACCCAACTGATAACTAATCGTGAAGTCCAGCCAAGGCAGGCCTTGCTCACGGTCCTCACTGTTCATTTTGTTTGCACCAGAAGACGTCGCAGGCGGTATCGATGACACGGGGGTGCCCCGAATCGTGGGAAGCGTGCGCTAACGTCAACCTCGTCGATCTCGCGGGTGAGAGTCATCGTCACGTACTGTAGAGAGCTGTAACGGTTCGGCTTGCAATCAGCGACGTGTAAATATCGGAGCATGCGGTGGTATTGACTAACGTGGAGATAAAAGTGGAGTGGTATGGGGATACAAAAGGAAGTGATCGCTTTGTCGATCTGTTGGCGTTTCGTTAAAAAAAATGAGGGAGCCACTTCTCGGACCGCAGGAGGCTGTATGCTTATCGGACCGTGGAAGCCTGTACACATTATAAGGGCGCTTAAGCCCCCCCTCCCTCGCTCCCTCGTTCCCTCCCTCCCTCCCTCCCTCCCTCCCTTCCTGCCTCTCCTCTTTCCATGCGCCACTCGTCCAGGCAGCGAGCGGGTGGCTCACACGGGAGCTACAGGGTTGCGCCTGCAGGAAGCGGGCAGCATCAACCGCTCTTTGGCAGCCCTGAGCGACGTGATTAAGGTATATATCTGTTTGCGGCAATCCCCCGCCTCGCATCGGGATCCATACTACGGTAGGGGTTGCAATTAGGAGCTGCAATTAGGCGTTGCAGTCTTAGGGGTTTCAATTAAGGGTTTTAATTAGGGGTTTCAATTAGGGGTCACAAATGGGGGATGCAAACTAGAGGTTGCAATTAGGGGGTGCAGCCAGGGGTTGCTATTAGGGGCTGCTATTAGGGGTTTCAATTAGGGTTTTCAATTAGAGGTTGCAATCAGGAGTTGCAATCAGAGGTTGCAGTTAGAGGTTGCACATAGGGGTTGCAATCAGGGGGTGCAATCAGGGGTTGTAATTAGTGTGTTGCAACTAGGGGTTGCAACTAGGGATTGCATTTTTGAGCCCAAGCGTTTCTCGCCGACGGCGGTCCTCAGCCATCGCAACAGAGGAGCTCCATACCCAGTATCGTTTTTAAAAAGTCGGATAGGTGTATTTTACGACAATGGTTGTTAGACACCTAGCCCCTGGGATTGTGTACGGGGCATAGACTTTACCATTTTCGACAAAGTCAAATGTGTGGTGAGGTGTAGCAACCTGTCAAGCGCGGCGCCTCGGCATATGTTTCGGTGCCACCCCTGCCGGTAGAGCTGAGAGTCGGCAATATTTCACGACGGCTAACAACAAAATCGGTACGTGCCGTCAGGCACAACTAAAACTGTTTTTAGTCGAAAAGTCGGCTAGCCAGCGAAGCGACCTGATTTGCCCAGCCCACTTGCCGACTCAGCCCCCCCCCCGGCCGAAGGCTCCCCCGCCCCCGCCCCGTCCCTACAAAGAAGACTATATCCCGCATCCGACATCCCTTCTTGCAAGTATGGAAAACCCTCGATAAGTCGGATAGTCGGAAACCTCTGGGAAAATACTATTATTGACTACTATTAATAGTCCGACTGATAACTAGGTGGCGTTAACCCCCCTCTTAGGACATAAGTTAATGTTTTGGGGACAACTTACTTGAAATTATACTTAGGTATTCGTTTGTTGACAGTCAGGTCTACAGTAAGAGAGTAAACCCGTTCCGACTCACAGCTCTCTACCGGGTACCGCTCCGCTCCTACGGGCCAAAACAAAAAGGCGCTGTCGAAGACGCAACGGAAGAGCCGGCCCCGGGCAGGGTCGAAGTCGCCCAGCCGACAGAGGACGCCGGGGCGGGCAGCGGGTGGGCGTGGGCGCGAAGGGTTCGTACCGTACCGAAACAGCGTGTTGACGCGGCTGCTGAGGGAAAGCTTGGGTGGCAACTCCAAAACGGTGAGTTGTAGTGGTGGGTGGTGGGTAGTGGTGGTGGGTGGGTAGAAGGGTGGTGGTGGTGGTGGTGGTGGTTGTGGTGGTGGTGGTGGTGGTGGTGGTGTTATCATAACCTCAGAAACGTGTGGTGCTACCTACTACTGCAGCAAGTTTGGTTTTCATTGGGGGGTCCACGTATTGCGGGAAACAAAAAGACGAGGAGTGCTACGTCCTCAAGCGATTATAAATTGGTACTGCTGTATTTACGGCGCCGCCGTGTGTCATCACCCCCTTATTTACGCCACCGGCGTCGCAAAAAATGAGGCGTGTGCCACGCGCGTGGCATGGTGTCGTAAATAAGGTGATACCACACCGGTGTCATAAATAACATTACCTACTACGACTATTACGGGAGAGGGGCCATAGTAAATAGGACCAAGTATTGTGAGTAAAAATAGGTAAATATATAGGTTTTTGTGTTTGCCGTAGGTCCTATTTACTACGGTCCTCCGTCATAAGAAGAGTGTGCAGCAGCACAACGATTTCGACCACGGCGACACCCCAAAACGTCGTCGAGGTTAAGCGCAGGTAGAGTAGGCCTCTGATGAGAAAAGCGCGGACGGCCTTATCTGCACGCACACGTCGTTCGTTTTCACGAAGCCGCGCCCTTCGGAAGGCATTTTCAGCAGCACTACCGCAGGAGAAAGGAATAAGCTCACAAGAAAAAATCTCCGTTTCAAGTGTTCCTTTGTCGTTGAAAAACACGCCTCCTTATGCGCGCAAGGTCATGCTGGCGTGCGTCAGCCCCTGCGACGCCCACTACGAGGAGACGCTAGGCACGCTTCGCTATGCCCAGAGCGCCAAAAAGGTCAAGACGCGGGCGGTGGCCAACTCGCGCAGCGGTGGCTCCGGGGACGAGCTTGGAGTGCACCAAACCGTGCTCGTCGAGAGGTAAGGTCAGCCAAGCGGTGCGAACGTTAGAGAGGGCGTTTGCTGGTATCTTTTTGCGAACGATGCTGCTACAGCAGTACAAGTGGCCTTATCGAGAGAGCGATCCCACGAGTGAATCGAGAGCGTTCGAGCGTTTGTGTGAAGACGAGCTCTGTCAAAATTCAGCAAACTGTGCTCGTTGAGAGAGAGAGGCGAGGACCCTCCCGGACGCTAGAAACGTTGTCAAATACTGCTACTTGCATTACGGGGGACAAAATAAATAAATAAAATAAGTAGGTCCAAATGTTGTTTGTAAAAATCCGTAGTTGTATAGGCTTGTGTGTATACAGCAGTAGGTGCTATTTACTACGGTTCCCCGCACTAGCGTTTTCACGAGTGCTTCGCACGCCCGGCAGACCATCTACAGATAGATAAATCTACAGATATATCAGATGAATCAGACAGATCAGATAGGTCAGATAGACCATCTATTAATAGATCCTAAGCTGGCCTCAGGAGATGCTGTGAAAGACCTTTGTAGAGTAGAGTGCATATTCAGCCCAGGAAGCATGCGTTAGATCATGGCAGAGAGTATATGGCTCCCATACGGCAGCACGAGCCAAATAGATAGATCACGCAAATCAGGGACAGATCATACAGATCAGGTACAGATCTATCTGCCCTGCAAGATCTAGACAACGAAGCGGGAATCGATTGACCAGTCCGAGATGTGGCAGTGGTCTAGCCTATGCGAACGTCTGCGGATGCTGCGACGGCGGCAGCAAGCCCGTGCTACCGCGGGTGTGCGAACGTTCGCCGGTGTGTTTTTCGAGCATCGGTGAGCGTTTTGAAAGCGTTTGAGAGCTTTTCCAACCGGGAGCTACGTAGTGTTGCCGATCGTTTACCGGAGTTTCGCCAGCGTTTGCCAGCGTTTGCCAGCTTTTTGTCAGCTTTTGCCAGCATGAAGACGCAAAACTCCGCAGAATTACCATACGCAAAATGCCCGCAATACCCAACCAACTAACCAACTAGTCGGCGATTTTTAAGTCGGCCAAAACTAACAGCCCTTTCTGCCCCACCTCCCCTTTTTCCTCATTCAGGCTCACCGCACAAGTTCTCCACCTCGAGCAGCGCCTTGCAGAGGCTACGACACGGCCTGCGCGAATCAACCCCGAGCGGTATATCGCAGACGACGCCAAAGAAACATCTCCGGGAGGCTTGGTCTACGTCGTCGACCCCGCCCTGGAAATGGAGGTTTCGAGGCTGAAGGGGGCCTTGGCGGACCGGGAGCGCGTGATCGAGGACTACGAGGATCAACGCGGGGTGAGCGTATTGTAATGGATAGGGCTGTGAACCGACACGATATAAAGTCGCCAACTCAGTTATTAGTCGGACTGATAGTTAGTCGTTTCGTGGAGGTGCCGCCTATCCGAATTATGTTTGGGTTTCCATAGTTGTAGGAAGGCTTGTTGGCTTTGCCGGATATGTTTGTATTTGCTCGTTTTTGGGCGGGGCTCTTGCCTCGGCCGCAGAGGACTGATTTGGCGTGCTTTTGAATAAAGTTGGCAAAAGTCGGCTGGCCATCATCTGGCCTCTCTGGCCGACTTTCCGATTAAAAAGAAGCTTGGCTAACGGCACCTACCGATTACTTGTTGGGTCGTAAACGAATCCTGTCGACTCGAAGCTCTACGCAGTAAGTATTCGTTTTTTTTCAGCTGCATCGGCGTTCTGGGCACAACCAAAAAATAGTATGGAAAGGGCTGACATGTTAACATCGTCTCGGAATTGTGTAAAAAGGGCCATCATAAGATGGTCAACAGGAGAGAGTCTTGCGCACGCGTCCGTACGTTTCCCCCACACCGAACATGCGTGCAGCGGTAGAGGCAACGCCTAACGTTTATGAGGCTCCTCACCTTGAGAAGCTCTTTATCCCACCCAAAATTTGACGTTCGGAAATAGGCGTACGCTAAAATTAACCCAGGTGTAATTGTACCTACGAAGCCAAAAACACATTTCCCGGCAATTTCCATCCTAAGGCGCTGTAAGAACTACTGCACTTACTGCCATGTCCGACTGCTGTGACCGACGGGCTTTGACCGATGGAATCGACTGACATTCTTGACTGACGGTTTTGACTGACAGCCTTGACTGACGGCTCTGACCGATGACCCTACGTGCCGCAATCTGACAGAGGGTCCACAGCCCATCGGACGTTTACGCTGAAGGGCGACGAGACCTCGGCTCTCGCAGCGAGCTGTCTCAGTCTGACTGCTCTTCCGCGCAGCTCTCCTCGTTCACGCCCTCGCGAGGGACTGGTACTAGAGGTGCGTCCAGGCTTTCCTAATTGCCACTCTGTCCCGAAATAACAGGATATTTTGGATCTTATGTTGATATCCGAACGGTCCTTATGGTTCGGCAGATGTCGGGGGAGACAACTCACTATCCCGTAAGAGCGACGCGAACTACTAGCATAGTTGCCGGGTGTGATCACTGCCAATACAGTACCAACTACATACCAGGCTTTGTAGTACGCACGATCGACGTATCATGCGCAGCTAGAAAACAGGAGTTTTGGCGAAATCTGCAGTCTCAAAATCTGTTTTTTTTATGTTTTTTTTTTTTTTTTTCTGTATATTTGCCCGGGGGCTGAGCGAGGTTCGGGCGATGTACGAGCTAACCCGTGAGCTACCTTACACGCGCAGGGCTCGCAGCGGGCGTGTAAGATTGTCATTGACGGGGTGTTATCTCTGAGAGGAAGAGGAGTGAGGAGTTCTGCACCCAACATGTGATATCGCTCAAACCCTTTACCGCCACTCCCCAAGGATTTTGGGGAGCTCTGTGAGACAGATCAGCTCATCGTAATTCGGAGCTGGCCTCAACCTTCTGTCAAAAACCTCCCCCGTTACGGAGGACCGTAGTAAACACTAGTAAATAGTACCAAATGAGACAGATCAGCTCATCGTAATTCGGAGCTGGCCTCAACCTTCTGTCAAAAACCTCCCCCGTTACGGAGGACGGTAGTAAACACTAGTAAATAGTACCAAATGTTGTTAGTAAAAATAGGTAAGTGAGTGCCGTAGGTCCTATTTACTAGTGTTCACTATGGTCCACCCAGTAAAAGCCGGTCTGTCGTTTCGACGTGGGATACGATGATATTTTTCGATACTAAACAAGCTCGCGTAAGAAGTAGTAAGTACGCTGTGCTTTCCTTCGTTGATGTTTAGGAAAGAGAGAGAGAGACCACTGCGAGAGAAAATTGGGTCCCGAAGGAAAGCTATCTTATCTGAAGTATATATATATGTGCGTATATATGTGTATATATGTGTGTATATATGTGTATATATGTGTATCTACTGCAGGTACTATTTTATTGGTCTTCTGCATGTTTGCCGGGGACCAGCTACGTACGTACCGAAAATGTGGCTCGTTTAGCATGTGCTTCCCGCGGACGAGCTGTACGAGCTACTGGAGCTACCATAATGCTCGCCTGGTGTGAGCTGCTACTGTTGATAGATTGATCTTCTACACAGACACATGCACCACTATGCCCTTGAATACAAGGATCGTTTTATATTAAATCTTAACCGGAAAACGGTGTTTACATTTCGAGGTACATAGAAGGGTACATATAAAGCGTGGATCGTTTGTTCATCGTTGTAAATAGGCAACAAACACCGGTACTACCTGCAACGCCACCCCTTCCACGCCACGCCAACTTCTTCGCCCTACGTGTTCCTCTACGCCTAGGACCGTTCGGAGCGGAACTGGAGGGCAGCAGGGAGGGGGTAGGAGAGGAGGAGGGCGTAACTCTGCGCCAGAAGAGCGGGGTGCGGCTGCTAAATCTAAACCAGGTACGTCGAAATAATACCCACACAATCTATACAACTACGCGACACAACTCGAAAATACATTACGGGAGATAAGGGGAAGTTTTCTATTTTTTATGGACTCGTGCTAAGATACCGTTTTTTTGCTACGATAGATATACTGTACCTTTTTTTGGCTGAAATGGTTTTCTGTATGGTCGGGCTCCTTGACCCGAAATCGCTGGTCGCTTTTTTTTTTCATTGTAAAGTTAGTTAGGCTATGGTATTCTTCATCGGGAAGCACTTTTTATTTTCCCCCCAAAGGCAGTTGTTTTTTACTTACTATTAGTATGGAGTTCCTCAAGGGATAAGTGACCGCCCTCAAGAGGCAAACATGGCCTGTATGCAGGGGCACCTCCATCGCAGCATGCGCCTTTGCTCGAACCGTAAGAAAACACAGGGTGTGGTTGTTATCCTGACACATGTTACGATAGAGGTGCACCATGTTTTTTTCTGAGCTTCTCACTTAAGGAGCGTCATACGTACCTCACCGAAAAAAAAAGATGTTTGAGGGAAATAAAAATGCTGCCGGATGAGAAATATCCTGACCGAAGTATACTCCGAAACATTATTCGTAACAAAAATGAAAGTCCGACGAATTTGGGTTAAGGAGCCCGATCGTTCAGAAAACGATTCATCCAACCAAAAAGTGCTACCTCAACGGTAGCACACGTCTCACTGAACATCTGACAATGTGCAGCATGAGCGAGCTCCAATGCTGATCACTCAGAAACAATCCCAGAAAGAAAGAGAAACCACGGAGGAAACCAAAGCCTCTCAAGAACGAAAGAGTAAGGTATCTTAACCCATTCAGAACTGAAAAAAATATCCCATACTAATTCCAAGTAGTTTGTTCCCATATATGTGGGGCCAGTTCTTAACGGTTTACTTCAATGAATGTAATGGATTTCACCCACCCCCTACCCTCTGATGTATGTATGCTTATCTTGTTGCTCAAGGCGTGTCGTGGGCCACGGTAGATGTACTACTAGGTTGTACGCGCAGCACAAAACAAAACAAGAAAAAAAAACAGATCCTGTGCACAACATCTCACAACGTTACACCGGGATCCATGTATAATGGTAGGCCGTGATCTATATGTATATAGGTCTACTCAGCTTGCAAATATGCGTTTCGACCAAATCCTCGATCTCGCAGCTGTTTGAAAAAAAAAAAAGCACCGTTTTCATTCAATATTAATGTACAAAAGTTGCTAATATTTCGGTACATAGTATTACATAATATATCTGCCCGATGTTGTTGAAGTTGCCCGCAGCATATACCGTTTTCCTTCCCCGGTTGGATCTGTACTATACCCGCCCTGCACAGCATATCATAATGGCACAGGTTACGATCACAGATCATCCATTACGGGGGAGGCCGTAATAACTAGGGGACCAAATATTGTGAGTGAAAATAGATAAATAGGGGACCAAATATTGTTAAAGAAAATAATAGTAACTAGGGGACCAAATATTATTTGTAAAAATAGGGACATATATAGGCGTTTTGCCTGTACTGTAGGGCCCTGGTTACTATACGTCTCCCGTCATAGATCGTGATCTTGTTGTTCAAATGTGCGAAACCGACGGTCCCGTGCTACACCTGCCCGCAGGATCCCTTGTTCTCCGAGTGCGTAATTTTCCAAATACCCGAAGGCGTTACCGTGGTGGGCAGCGGGGGGGACGCCGATATCCGGCTGAACGGAGAGGAGGTTTTCCCGCGGCATGCGGTCATCACTCTTCGACGAGGTGAGGGGGGGGGTGGGGGAGGGGGAGTGCGCAGCACGACTCAAAACAGAGCACACATATATACATACCTGGTAGACAATAAACATAAAGGGGGGGGGGCAACGCGGGGAAACGTAAGGCCTAGTGGGCGAGGGCGCAGCACAAGTAAGACACGAAACGCATACGAGCGTACAGCAGAAGAAGAAAGCACAGCACGTACAGGAAAGGGGGTGCAGCGGAAAAGGAATCGTTAAGGCCCAGAGATGCACGCAGACTCAGCGCGGGAATTTTACCTGCAAATATACATTGTTCTTCCCCTTTCGCGAAATTAATGAATCCACACTACGTAGCTCAAGTAGTTGATTAATTGACTGCATCCGCCCCCATCCACACTATTAGTACCTGATATGTACATGTACGCATTTGTAGGTAGGAAATATGCAGTACAGCAGTAGTAGCATGTACCACTGCTTCCTTGTGGTTCATAAATTTTGCGTCCTTGTGTGTCCCGAAATACCGTGACCACAAAAATAACCCCGGAATACAAACAGCGTTTTTATTTTGGGAAACCCCGCCTGGCCAATACATGGGAATATAGAAATAATAACCAAAGATGGTGCGCAGACCTAGGGGAGGTAGATGGGGTTTTGGGTTCGTCAGGGTTTTTTTTATTCAGTACACATGCCTCCCCGCGTAAAATAGTAGGGGCAAAATCAGTACGTGGCACCAGCTGTATCGTGCTAAGCGCGTGTCGTCGTCGGTCGGTACCTTGCAGTTAGGTGACACAAGCTTCATCGTCCCCCGAAACCCGGCAATACGTGCGTCTTCAAGCGTCATATATTTGTTTTCGCCATTTTTCTGACTTTTGACGCATGCTATCTTAACCCCTTAAGAACTGGTCCCACGTATTTGGGGGACAAACTACTTGGAATTAGTGGGATACTTGTATATATATATATTTTGTTCTAAATGGGTCAACCCCTTAAAAACTGGTCCCGCGTATTTGGGGGACAAAGTGCTTGGAATTAGTGGGAGATACGAGCTGGTTCCAGCGAAAGCCATTAACATGTAGTCTTCGCACTTTTGCACCTTGGTTTTTGAGAGTTGGAAAACGAAATGTGGCAGGGTTGTGCATCATGTTATGGTACTGCTGGCATGATGTGGAAACGTTTGGTAAATACCTGGTATCAGGTATAATAATCGTATTGGTAGTACTTGGAAGGCGGTATCTTAGGTGGGAACCAGGGATGGTTCCCGATGGCTTTTAGCCATCTCACCTGCCTTCTCAGTCGTTCATCACGCGAAAACGGAATAAACCTGCTCTTCTTCTATCTCTACGCAAACAACACACGTGAGTACCAACGAGTACCCGTTCCATAGGCTGACCTGGCTAGGGATACCCTGTCCTCTTATACCTAGCGTCCCTTACAATCATGACAATCCAAAACGACTCAAAGTTGATATATATATATTTATTTTTCTTTCTCCAGGTGCATTTTACCATGTTTTTAGAATTTTCGGGCGACTTCGACCCTCCCTGACGAAAGCATTTTTTTTTTCTTCTAAAGACCAGGTTTGGGTCGGTTGGTATTGTTATGAAGCACCACCGTGCCGAATACCGCTTTTCAGCTCTCAAAAACCAAGGTGCGAAAACGATTCGCGTGAGGAGTACATATTCCCCTAAGGTGCCAAAATTGCTCCATACATTGTTCTACAGCAGTACTTTGGGAGGCGTTTCTTATAACAATCCCTCACGGCTTGCAAATACAAAAAAGTGTCACGAACGTCTTCCTTTTGTTGATGCGATCATGTCAACATGTCTAGTGTCGAATATATCGACGTACTGACCGATATATGGCCCGATTTCAAATTATCTTGATGTAACTATAGGAATATCATCCCTATGTGAAATAGCGCCTCCCCAAGTAGTACGACAATGTCCATATCTCGCGAACTACAACTCCCACTACAAAAATCTTCTTCACCGATGTGTTCCCCTTGTTCATGCGGTCGTGTAGATATCTTTAGTGTTGCAAAAAACAGTGTACTGTATTCCGTTTGCTATTTCCCGAAGGTGGAATTTCACGCCTTTTCGTGGAACCAGCTCGTATTTTTTTTTCAGTTCTCTAAATAGGTTAAGGTAGTGCACCATTTCGTTTTTCCTGAAGGCCCCTCACTTGAGGAGCTCTATACTGATAGTAAGTAAAAACACGATTTTGTAGGAAAAACAAAAGTGCTACGTATATATATATATATATTTATATATATTTATATATATGTCTAAAAACGAAAAATATTGCACGACAAGAATGGAAATTCGGACGATTATGGGCTAAGGCGCCCCCTCCCATTCAGTCAGAAAAAAAATTCAGTCAAAAGTTGCTACCCCTATCGAAGCTCGTATAACAGCACGCGTCTTTTAGGGCTGGCCGACTTACGCCGTAGATTCATATTTTATCCAAACGATTCTTGTGTTTTGGGACAGAGAGGTGTTGCTGGGGAACATGGTAATACTCCATAGCAATCAGAACCAAATAGAATGCAGGAAACATATACGTATGATAGGAGGACTCGTACGCATAATACGTGTTTGGTTTTGTTCGTGCGTTGGGTCTGACTACAGAACTACTTCCCCCTGCCCCCCGTTATGGCTAGGCGCGGTAGATTGGCGGGGTTTTGAGGGTTTGTACCTGAGTTGGCGTGCTCGTGTCTCGACGCGGTGTTTTTTTTGTTTGCACATTGTTTTCGAAATGATCAGTCCGTAGGTTGTTGGCTGAAATCCCCACCCGGCAAAAATGCCTATAAAAGCCAACTCGCTGCGCTGCCCTGCCCAATTGGGTCATAAAGCGTTCACCCAAAGCTAGCCCTTCCGCCATCTCACTGATTCTACGGTGGCCTATGACTTACTTCACCAATGGGACAGACCACGATCCAGATCATCTACAGATAATCTACAGATATTCTAGATAATCTATATCATCTAGATCATCTAGATCATCTACAGATCATATATACATCATCTATATATCATCTAGATCTTAACCTACCCGTTTGAAGATGGTGCGCGGGATATTTGAAGTACCAGGCCCAACCCAGGAAATATGTGCAACGCGTATATATCATGTACATTATTCGACTCTCACCAGCCAATGTGAGTTCGTAGATCTTACAGATCGTCGTAAATATTTTACGAATTGCCCTGATACATCTAGCTAGATCATTGAGTGGGCATCGGGGATCTGTCTGATGTGTGAATAACTTTACGCGGGGAGTTGGGAGATCAAATCAGTCAAAAGTTGCTACCCCTATCGAAGCTCGTATAACAGCACGCGTCTTTTAGGGCTGGCCGACTTACGCCGTAGATTCATATTTTATCCAAACGATTCTTGTGTTTTGGGACAGAGAGGTGTTGCTGGGGAACATGGTAATACTCCATAGCAATCAGAACCAAATAGAATGCAGGAAACATATACGTATGATAGGAGGACTCGTACGCATAATACGTGTTTGGTTTTGTTCGTGCGTTGGGTCTGACTACAGAACTACTTCCCCCTGCCCCCCGTTATGGCTAGGCGCGGTAGATTGGCGGGGTTTTGAGGGTTTGTACCTGAGTTGGCACATTGTTTTCGAAATGATCAGTCCGTAGGTTGTTGGCTGAAATCCCCACCCGACAAAAATGCCTATAAAAGCCAACTCGCTGCGCTGCCCTGCCCAATTGGGTCATAAAGCGTTCACCCAAAGCTAGCCCTTCCGCCATCTCACTGATTCTACGGTGGCCTATGACTTACTTCACCAATGGGACAGACCACGATCCAGATCATCTACAGACAATCTACAGATAATCTAGATAATCTAGATCATCTAGATCATCTAGATCATCTATATCATCTAGATCATCTACAGATCATATATACATCATCTATATATCATCTAGATCTTAACCTACCCGTTTGAAGATGGTGCGCGGGATATTTGAAGTACCAGGCCCAACCCAGGAAATATGTGCAACGCGTATATATCATGTACATTATTCGACTCTCACCAGCCAATGTGAGTTCGTAGATCTTACAGATCGTCGTAAATAGCTCTTACCCGAATGAATCCCTGCTGCTTCCTGGCCCGAAACCCCGGATGGTTCGCCATCTAGTACATAAAAAAAACGGCCTCTAGATGCAGGCTACTCAACCCCTTAAGGACTGGTCCCACGAATTTGGAGCAACGCTACTTGGAATTAGTGCGGGATGAGTTTTTTAGTTCGGAATGGGTTAAGGTATAGAGGTGAACCTTGTTTTTTTTCTGAAGTTGTGTGTGTGTTTTTACTTGTTTGTCTGAGGTTTGGTTTTGTTTTCACTGTAGAGGTGAGCCTTGTTTTTTTCTGAAGTTGTGCAAGGATCATTTTGTTCCCCGTTTTCTTATTTCATCATGTGAACACAACGGTTGCGACGGTTTTCTATTCCGACCTCTGGGGGTGTGGTGTGTCGTTTTCCCTTTTTTCTGGACGCCCCTGAGTTGTGTGTGTGTTTTTTTACTTGTTTTTCTGAGGTTGGTTGTGTTTTCACTGTAGAGGTGAAGCTTGTTTTTTTCTGAAGTTGTGTGTGTGGTTTTTTACATGTTTTTCTGAGATTGGTTGGTTGTGTTTTCACGTGATTATAGTATAGGAGCTCCTTACCTCACCCCCCCCCAAAAAAACGATTTTGGAGGAAAACGAAAGTGCCATATACGTACGTATCATATATACGAATATATATATTCCCGATGAACGGTCAATCCCATTGCCTACGTATAAAAAAACGAAAAATATTGCACCATCAAAAAAAGCATGAAATTCAGACGATTTCGGGGTAAGGGCCCAAATTAACGACTACCTGGTATAAAATAAATTCAATTTGGAAAAAAAAAAAAAAAAAACGCTTTTCATTGGTCAACACAAATGGAAATTCGGACGATTATGGGCTAAGGCGCCCCCTCCCATTCAGTCAGAAAAAAAATTCAGTCAAAAGTTGCTACCCCTATCGAAGCTCGTATAACAGCACGCGTCTTTTAGGGCTGGCCGACTTACGCCGTAGATTCATATTTTATCCAAACGATTCTTGTGTTTTGGGACAGAGAGGTGTTGCTGGGGAACATGGTAATACTCCATAGCAATCAGAACCAAATAGAATGCAGGAAACATATACGTATGATAGGAGGACTCGTACGCATAATACGTGTTTGGTTTTGTTCGTGCGTTGGGTCTGACTACAGAACTACTTCCCCCTGCCCCCCGTTATGGCTAGGCGCGGTAGATTGGCGGGGTTTTGAGGGTTTGTACCTGAGTTGGCGTGCTCGTGTCTCGACGCGGTGTTTTTTTTGTTTGCACATTGTTTTCGAAATGATCAGTCCGTAGGTTGTTGGCTGAAATCCCCACCCGGCAAAAATGCCTATAAAAGCCAACTCGCTGCGCTGCCCTGCCCAATTGGGTCATAAAGCGTTCACCCAAAGCTAGCCCTTCCGCCATCTCACTGATTCTACGGTGGCCTATGACTTACTTCACCAATGGGACAGACCACGATCCAGATCATCTACAGATAATCTACAGATATTCTAGATAATCTATATCATCTAGATCATCTAGATCATCTACAGATCATATATACATCATCTATATATCATCTAGATCTTAACCTACCCGTTTGAAGATGGTGCGCGGGATATTTGAAGTACCAGGCCCAACCCAGGAAATATGTGCAACGCGTATATATCATGTACATTATTCGACTCTCACCAGCCAATGTGAGTTCGTAGATCTTACAGATCGTCGTAAATATTTTACGAATTGCCCTGATACATCTAGCTAGATCATTGAGTGGGCATCGGGGATCTGTCTGATGTGTGAATAACTTTACGCGGGGAGTTGGGAGATCATGAAATTCATTCGCCCTTGGAAATGTCCACTGTAGATAATTTTGAGTGGGCATCGATGATCTGTCGCATCTGCTAAATGAACGTACACGGGGGGGGGTTGGACTGATGGCGTGATGATTACTCTCTCGAGGCAAAAGCGATATGCCCGTTCCGTGTTCACGACAGACTGGCCGCAGCTTTAGAGCGCCCCAAACAGCGTGCGGACACAGCGGACGGCACCAGAGAGACGACACCAAGGCGTGATGAGAAATTCGCATTGACGGGGCGCGCAAAGAAGCCACGCCGCGCTATTATCCCCTTAAGAACTGGTCCCACGAATGGGGGGACAAACTACTTGGAATTAGTGTGGGACATTTTTTCAGTTCTGAATGGGTTAAGAGCGGGGGCTCCGCCTTTTTTTTTTTTTTTTCTCAGGCTCTACACGTCACTCCAAAGCCCAACTCCGGTCAAGAAACAAAACGCACGCACAGACGTCATGCTCAATCTCATGGGCTAAGGGCCCATATTAACGAGTAGAAAATAAATTCAATTTGGGGAAAATAAAATTATAATTCGCATTTCATTGGTCAACACACGCACCAGCACCCCCCAAGATCCTAATCTTTGGTGCTGGTGCGTGTGTTGACCAATGAAAAGCGGATTTGAATATATTTTTTTCCAAATTGAATTTTGTTTTCTTCGTTAAAACGGGCCCTAACCATTATACCCTGGTACACCAATAATATTATTGTAGAACATATATTGGATAGTTTGCTGGTTGAGCAGCCCCCGTAAAACCCGAAACATATCCCAAAAAACAGTCATGGGCGAGTGAGCCCCCCCCCTCCCCACCGTGCATGTTCATTTTCCATCCCCCCCCCCCTCCTCCTTCCTAGCAGGTGGTACCGCCGTGCTTGTTCCAATGCTGGGTGCGCGCGTCCACATTAACGGCGTTCTGGTTCCAAACACGGCGGCTTCGTCGCTCCGGGAAGGGGGGGACAGACAGGCGGCCCAGGAGCTTGGCCAGGCGGCGCTCACCCCAGACTGTCGGATCGTTTTCGGGCGGCGGCATTTGTTTCGGCTGGACGTCAACCCCGACCACCCTATGTTGGCCTCAGGTAGCGTTATCGTACTATCACCCGGGTGGTAAGCTAACGCACACCCCCTTGGACCAATTCCCCGGGTGATAGTTTCGACAACGGGGCGAGTGCAGAGATGCCCTTAGCCATGCGTCCATACGAAAATATCAGGAACGACTCTTTTTTTCTTTCCCACAGTCACGATGTTTCGTTGTGTGTGCCCCCCTTCTTCTGTCGGGGGGAGGGGGGGGGGGGGGGGATCAGCCCGGATATTAGTTTTCCCCTCTCGCGTTTCTTATTCGGCGCCCTCTACTACTGTATCTGACGAGTACCATTGGAAAGCACAAACTTCGAAAACCTACTGTGCGATACAAATTATGCCTGGTATTATCATTGGGTACGTAGAGCTCGTAGTTCGAGGATGTAGGTCCGCCAGGGAGGAAACAGGTGGGGGAAACAAAAAATCGACAAGCCTCTACCGTACTAGCAGGTGCTCAAGTAAAAGAGTAAACACAGTCGTACGAGCGTTGCAATATAATTGGGGCTGTGCGGCAGTGGTGGGGCACACGGGCGTGCGAAATTAACCCCCTCTCAGAAGGGCTAGGCGATGGGGCGGCATGCGTGTACCTAACGCGGTGCTCGTAGCAAAATGTGCTCGTCCAACTTTACAACAGTCTTTTGACACGGACCATCAGGGGCGGACACATCTATATACCATAGGCGTGAGCGGTCCGTCTTGCTGTGTCCTTTCTAGCATTCACCTATGCTTTCCAGCGCACTACGCCTTACGAGGCGAGGGCAGCGGGCGGCAACACAATTTCGGTTTCTGCCAGATTCGAGCGTCCAGAACCCCTCAGATAGACGCTTTATTCCAACTGAAGCGTACAAGACGGCGAAATTTACAGTGACCCTCACAACTCGCGATTTGTCGCCCTCTCCCCCCGCCCCCCTTTTCCACGACTCACCGTAATTGTAGGAGACCCGAACAGCGACAAAAACGGTGCCGCGCCGACGCTCGACTGGAATTTCGCCCAGAAGGAGCTCCGCGAAAATAGCTCCCTGGTACCGCCGTGCTCCCGTCGGGAAGAAAATGACGGGCAGGGGTTACAGAGGCAACGAAAGCAAGGAGCGGATGCGCCAGTGGAGGAGGAGGAGGAGGGGGAAGAGGAGAAGGCGTTCGGCAGTGTTGGCGCGGTGGCGAGGGAGGGTGGAGCGGGGTACGTGCGGCGGAAGAGCGCCTCGGCGTGGAAAAGGCCCCGAAATCCAGACGTAGAAGCTTTGGTAGAAGCAGAGGAGGAGGACGAGGAGGAGGAGGAGGAGGACACGCTATGCAGCGTCGGCGTGGTAGCAAGGGATGGTGGAGTGGAACGCCGCGAGCGACGGGAAAATATCGGCTTGGCGTTGGCGACACTGCCCCGTCACCAGGCGCACCCCCCTCCGCCATCGTCGCTCGGTCAAGCAGCCTCACACTCGAGCTACGAAGGACGAGACTTTTCCCCAACGTTAACCTCGTGCGGGAGCAGCAGCGACGGGAGCAGCCCGTCGCCGCCGCCGCCGCCACCGCAGGCTGCTGTGTGCGCAGAGGTACCGGCGGCGATGCCGTCAACCGTGCGCGAGAGCGGCCGTAACGGTGGAAGCAGCCCGTCGCCGTTTCTGCTGGCTGCTGGTGGCGCGGGGGTACCGCCCAGTATACCGCTTATGGCCCTGACCCCTCCGGTACCACATCCACTGGAACGACTCTCCTCTCCGCCGGACACGCCTCTGTTGGCGCTAGCATCATCGGCGCTATCACTGACCGAGGCGCGATCGGCGGCACACCAAATACCACCGGCTCAGCGTTCGCAGGAAGAACCACTCGCACGTTTGGCGACAATGGATATCCCAACTTCGTCTCCACCGCTTCAAGAGCCGGCGGCAATTTTTTCACCCGCACGTCAGTCGACAAAACAAAACAATACGTCATTACCCTCGTCATCATCATCATCATCGTCACCATTTTCATCATTCCCGTGGTCTGGAGCCCCGCGGCCCCCACGGGCAGGGGAGTCGAAAGTGTCCTTACGGGTTCAGCCATCCGCTACGGAAGGCAGCGGCACGCTGCCGCTGGCTCGGAAAGACACAACTGGTGCCCCGTCTGGCCTTCATAGGGCGAAGGAGACAGGAGAGGGCGAACTTGACTCGACGAGCTCGCAGGGGGGGCTGACCGCGCCAGGACGCAAGTCGCAGCCCGTGTCGCGTGGTTCTGTACCCACGGCGGTGGCCTCTTTAGAGGAAACGCGTGACGCACGACAGTGTCGGCGGCGGCGGCGGCGGCAGCGGCAGCGGTCAGAAAATTCTGAAGAAGGATATTTAGAGCCGGCCTCAGCTGCTGGGCGATTATTGTCAGATGGATCAACCAGCGCGAAACCACGAGGGTGGGGGAAGCAACATTGTCCAGCACGATCCGTAGATGATGATGATGATGACGAGTCTTCCGAACGCTTGGCGGAGGCATGCCCGGAAGGACAGATATATTCGTCTGAGGCACGCTTTATGAATGAACGATCGGCCGAGCGAACTACGACAGTTGGCGGTGATGGCAACGATGGTGGTGGTGGTGGTGGTGGTGGTGGTGGTGGGGACGGTGTTGGTGGTGGTGTTGATGTTGGTGGTGTTGGTGGTGGTTGTGATAACGGTGGTATTGGTGGTGTTGGTGGTGTTGGCGGTGTTGGTGGTGGTGTTGGCGCTGATCTCGGCGGCGGCAACGGTGGCGGTGGCGCCAACGGGAGAGGTGGAGGTGGGCGCAAGGTGCAGCGGGCATCGCTGTCGCAGGCGGAAGCAGGATCGTTCGAGACGAACGTCCACGAGGAGCTGTGCAGAGCGCGGGATGCGTGGAGAGGGACGGAGGGAGAACTCGCTCGGAGCAAGGAAAGCATGGATGAGCTGCGAAGTATCCTACTAGCGGTGAGCCACAACAATTTTGTTCGGGAATATCTGCCAATTTGTTTTTAGGTATCATGAACACCTGTTCCCCGTGTTTTCGACGCTACTTTCCTGAATTCTTGGACGTGTCACCCACTCCGCGAACCTTGGCTGCGCGTTCTAAGACGAACACAATATTCGACTAGAACGAGGGGCGATCAGGCTTCAAAGCAGAGACCTAGAATCAAGGCCGTTTTTCGATGGTGGTTATGTCCGAAGTTTGGTTTGCGAGCGTTGCGCGTGGCGTTGAGGTTTGTGGCAGTCAGGGGAGATTCGGGGTACATCCCCGGGTTTCTTCTGTGGATATGGGTATTGTGGCGGGTATTTAGGATATCATCCCACTCGGATGCCTCAGCGATTCTACCCCTGGGTTGAGCGCGGGCATCCAGTTCCCCCCCGCATAGGTTGTAGGAAGGCGTTAAGGGTGGATGTACAGGACGCGCGCAGACGTCGATGTTGGAAAGTGGCATGGACCGACAGAAAAGAGGACAGTACGTCGCGTGGCGAACTTGTTGGTGGCGGAGGGGCGGCCCAACCGCCCTTTAAAACGCACTCTCGTTTGAGACGACTGCCACGGTAGGGCTAGCACCTGACCGTAGTGTTTCCGATAAGTCGCCCCACTTGAAGAGCTCTGCACGTCAACCCTTAACACTGACCCTTGAGATACAGAAGTGCACGCTGAGCTCCAGGAATCGCGTCATGGCCCAGGTATACTGCGAACTATATTTGCGAAAGGCAAAGTGGGATTCGAATGAAATTGGGTTTTGTTTCGCAGCTACGCGTATAACCCGATAGACGCTTCAAGACCTCGGTATACTATGAAATAGATTTGCGAACGGCAAATGGCATCCCGACGACACAATGGTTGGGCAGTTTTATAATTGAGGATTCCACCTGTCATAAATGTTTCGGCCGAAACGTGCTACATACCCCTACCGAAACATGCGTCTTTCGGTAGAAACTCCTGGAAGTTAAGATTTTTGTATGTATTTTCTCGAGCATAGTGGTTAAACGCGCTCGATCTGTGATATAACCACCGTGAACGATAGAGCGGGGTGTGCCTTCGTTAGATAACGACCATAATCCCTTAGCGAAACATATCAGTGGTGGTAATCGGGATCAAGTATGATTAATAAAAATATTGGAATATATAGGTTTTGTCTCTTAATTGAAGGGTCCTGACTACTATGGCCCCCCGGTTTAATCAACATATCTACACACGCGTATCATAGCATAACGAGATCGCAGACACACCACCAGCGAGCGAGACCATGTACCTGTATGCCAACGACGCGAAGATAATCAACCATCCCCAAAATTCGGCAAATTGTTTTTTGTTTCGTTTTTTGTATCTCCTCATTTTAGGTGCAAGATCAAGCTCGGGAGCAACGGCGAACAGATCGTCGAAAAAAGCGCGAGCTGGACAAGGAAAAAGCTTTGGCCGTGCGCCGGGCGAAGACTCTGGAAGGTTTGGGTCCCGCCCCCCGATGTGCAAAAACATGTTACCTCGTTTCCACGCCAAAAACAATCCCACCATATGTGACGGGGGCTGGCTTCTTAGCTTGGCGGTGCTTGGGGCTTGCAGCCTTTCTGCTGACCGTTTTCGCCGACCTCTAAGTAATCCGTTCACCGCTGCAAAGTGGTGGGTCTGCTCCAGGTGAATCGTCGGGGCTGAGTGCCGACTGCTTGTTGTCTGGAAAATTAACCCGTTTTACTGGCCGCGTGAAAAACAAAACCATCAATCAATCGATCGCTGAGTGATTTCCTCGCCTTTCCCGCGTCGTACCCTCAATCCGACGAGACCGGCTCCCGCGCTATCCTCGCGACAACCCCCCACCCCCCCCACCCACCGCCGCCTCCACGGTAACAAACACAGACCCGCTTCTTGCACCCAAGGGTAATCATCCGGTGCGCAGGTTCAATAGCTATAATCGAAAGTCCCTTGTCGAAGTCGCCATCACGATAGGAGGGTAAATATCGACTGCGGCCTCGATCGGACGAGCACGACCCCTCCCCCCCCCTGCACTCGGTCCAAGCAATGTTTGCCTTGTTGGTGAAAACCCAACGTGCTCCGTCCCGGCATTGTAGGGATGCGAGGGTCTATGGTCATACATACGACTTTGGCCATGCGCGACACGAGTACCCCTCCCTCTGCGAACACACTACAAAACCCGCATCATGTACGATGATGCTAGGCGGTAGATATCGACTGCGACTCCGACCTGACGAGCAAGGCTTCCCCGTGTTGGGCCCAACCCCCCCCCCCCCGCCCTCGCTCCCCACCACCTGCCATCCACGTTACAACGCCCGTATCTTGTACCGTGATCTTAGAGGAGAGAGATCGGCTGCGGCGAAAGCTACTGCAGAGCGACGCGGAGATCGTAGCTCTGCGCGGAGAGCTTGAGAAGGCGAGTCGGCGGTCGAGGAAATGACGGGGGGAATATTTATACACGAGTTTTTGTTCCCGCGTCGAGCAGGGCGGGAGCGTGCGTACGTGCGGAACAGTGATGGAAACGAATCAGCAAAAAATATTAAATCGACGCTTTCGTTGATTAACGCCAGGTATACTTTAGCCGATATGTCACACCTCGGACACACCATGATTTATCTACCTTCTGTTGTGAGAAGTTGCACAGGGTCTGTGCACAGGAGTTTGTACAGATTCAACCCACGGGAGCAATGTTCTAGGCCATGCCGATTGTACGGGTCCCGCCCGGTAGCATGGTCTAGACCATACAAGATCGACGTTCGATCTGCCTTGAAAGGTTAACTGATTGTATACCATAATCAATAATCAATAATCAATAATCAATAAGCAATGAGCGATAAGCAATAAGCAATAAGCAATAAGCAATAAGCAATAAGCAATAAGCAATAAGCAATACGCAATACGCAATAAGCAATCAGCAATCAGCAATAAGCAATAAGCAATAAGCAATAAGCCGTAAGCAATGCGAGCAATAAGCAATAAGCAATAAGCAATAAGCAACAAACAATAAGCAAATCAATCAACCATGATATTTGCTGTTGTTGATTCCTCCAACACCAAAGCAGAAAACAATGCAGTACGAGCGGCAGACGGGTCAACGGGGTTATTATGGCACAAGACGAACAAAAGTGGGCATGGAAAGCCCCCCCGGCGAGGTGTTTGATGTTCGTGAGACCGGCGCCTCAAGGGGTGCTGCGCAGGTATTACATCTCGAATTACCGCACCTGAATTACCTCACCTGAATTACCGCACCTAGATTACCGCACCTGAATTACCACACCTGAATTACCGCGCCTAAATTACCGCATCTGAATCACCGACCCTGAATTACCGCACCTGAATTACCGCAACTGAATTACCGCATCTGAATTACCGCACCTTAATTACCGCAACTGGATTACCGCACCTGAATTACCGCACCTGAATAACTGCAACATCAGGTTCTCCGCCGTTAGCTCGGAGGTTGCTGCGGCTGCTGCCACTACGTATAGCTCGAAACGTGAACCTGACCATTTTATTCTATTTTTGTCCTCGATATCTCGCCGGATCTTCTTTTAAGCTACTTAGCAAAACAAGGCTTTCTTAAATATCAAAGAAGCTTGCTATCACGGGGGGGCACAGTAGTCAGGACCCACTACATGCACAAACATCAACATATTTAAGAATTTTCTCGGAGCATATTTGGTCCTGATTAATGAGTCCCCCCGTATTACCCGTTAAAAACAAACAGTTGAAGTAGATTAAAAAGTATACTGCTGTGCCAGGTATAAATCAAAGCAAATATGAAAGACGGTGGCTTATTCATAATCTGAGCCGGCTGACTCAGTACGATCACGCAGAAACTGTATTGTCGATAGACACTTACCTGTTGGTCCTTGCCCGTCGTCGTCGCCAAGTCGGCAATTTGTTACGTTTTTTTTCACGGATGGTCGGAACCCCCCCCCCCCCCCACCCCCCCCCGCCCCCCCCGCGGGGGGGGTGGGGGGGGGGGGGGGGTATAAAATACTCCGTGTAATCCTATTATTACGTCCTCCCTTTGGCTCCCTCGATTGGGGCCTACAGGTACGGTTAGGTGTGCCGAATTGATAAGCTGTGGACTCCACCTTGCTGAGGGGTTTGCTATACACTCGGTTCACTGTCTCTCTGCAAGGGCCTTTTTACGCCAACGTTGTGGAAGAGGGGGGGGTGGGGGGGGGGGGGGTTCCGACCATCCGTGAAAAAAAACGTAACAAATTGCCGACTTGGCGACGACGACGGGCAAGGACCAACAGGTAAGTGTCTATCGACAATACAGTTTCTGCGTGATCGTACTGAGTCAGCCGGCTCAGATTATGAATAAGCCACCGTCTTTCATATTTGCTTTGATTTATACCTGGCACAGCAGTATACTTTTTAATCTACTTCAACTGTTTGTTTTTAACGGGTAATACGGGGGGACTCATTAATCAGGACCAAATATGCTCCGAGAAAATTCTTAAATATGTTGATGTTTGTGCATGTAGTGGGTCCTGACTACTGTGCCCCCCCGTGATAGCAAGCTTCTTTGATATTTAAGAAAGCCTTGTTTTGCTAAGTAGCTTAAAAGAAGATCCGGCGAGATATCGAGGACAAAAATAGAATAAAATGGTCAGGTTCACGTTTCGAGCTATACGTAGTGGCAGCAGCCGCAGCAACCTCCGAGCTAACGGCGGAGAACCTGATGTTGCAGTTATTCAGGTGCGGTAATTCAGGTGCGGTAATCCAGTTGCGGTAATTAAGGTGCGGTAATTCAGATGCGGTAATTCAGTTGCGGTAATTCAGGTGCGGTAATTCAGGGTCGGTGATTCAGATGCGGTAATTTAGGCGCGGTAATTCAGGTGTGGTAATTCAGGTGCGGTAATCTAGGTGCGGTAATTCAGGTGAGGTAATTCAGGTGCGGTAATTCGAGATGTAATACCTGCGCAGCACCCCTTGAGGCGCCGGTCTCACGAACATCAAACACCTCGCCGGGGGGGCTTTCCATGCCCACTTTTGTTCGTCTTGTGCCATAATAACCCCGTTGACCCGTCTGCCGCTCGTACTGCATTGTTTTCTGCTTTGGTGTTGGAGGAATCAACAACAGCAAATATCATGGTTGATTGATTTGCTTATTGTTTGTTGCTTATTGCTTATTGCTTATTGCTTATTGCTCGCATTGCTTACGGCTTATTGCTTATTGCTTATTGCTTATTGCTGATTGCTGATTGCTTATTGCGTATTGCGTATTGCTTATTGCTTATTGCTTATTGCTTATTGCTTATTGCTTATTGCTTATTGCTTATCGCTCATTGCTTATTGATTATTGATTATTGATTATTGATTATGGTATACAATCAGTTAACCTTTCAAGGCAGATCGAACGTCGATCTTGTATGGTCTAGACCATGCTACCGGGCGGGACCCGTACAATCGGCATGGCCTAGAACATTGCTCCCGTGGGTTGAATCTGTACAAACTCCTGTGCACAGACCCTGTGCAACTTCTCACAACAGAAGGTAGATAAATCATGGTGTGTCCGAGGTGTGACATATCGGCTAAAGTATACCTGGCGTTAATCAACGAAAGCGTCGATTTAATATTTTTTGCTGATTCGTTTCCATCACTGTTCCGCACGTACGCACGCTCCCGCCCTGCTCGACGCGGGAACAAAAACTCGTGTATAAATATTCCCCCCGTCATTTCCTCGACCGCCGACTCGCCTTCTCAAGCTCTCCGCGCAGAGCTACGATCTCCGCGTCGCTCTGCAGTAGCTTTCGCCGCAGCCGATCTCTCTCCTCTAAGATCACGGTACAAGATACGGGCGTTGTAACGTGGATGGCAGGTGGTGGGGAGCGAGGGCGGGGGGGGGGGGGTTGAGCACAACACGGGGAAGCCTTGCTCGTCAGGTCGGAGTCGCAGTCGATATCTACCGCCTAGCATNGATGAATAATTTTTTACGAATGTTTCATTGTCTCCACAAGAGTTTGTTCATGGCCAACATAAATTTGGATGCAGCACATTACCATTAGGCGTGCGGAATTGAAAGGTTGTCGACATCTTGTATTATACCTTCTGGGGTTTTCTATCACTGTTCAATGTCGCCAAAATGTTTTGTTTTTAGCGCAAAGGGGGGAAGTAGGGGGGGGGGGTGTACTCGTGTCGTGCGTGGCCGTAGTCGTATGACCGTAGACCCTCGCACCCCTACAATGCCGGGACGGAGCACGTTGGGCTTTTACCAACCAGGAAGACACTGCTAGCAGCTATTACGGGAGGGGGGGCGTACTTAAAACCAAAGATCACGAAATGGACGAACTAAAACAGACACCCCGGTTATGATTAGCTACTGTATGCTCCCCAGTAACAATGTGATGACATCATGATCATCATCACCATCACCATCATCACCATCATCATCGTCATCATCATCATCATCATCATCATCATCATCATCATCATCATCATCATTATCATCCTCATCATCATCATCATAGTCATCATCACCATCGCCATCATCATTACTATCATCGCCATCAGCATCATCATAATCATCATCACAATCATTATCATAATCATCATCATCACCATCATCACCATCATCATCCTTACCCTTGCCATCCGATACGTAATGTGTAGCATGACCTTCAACCCTGATCACTCAAAAACACTCCGCATTCCGCTCTGAATCCAGGGGGGTGCAACTGATGACAAAGAAGATGGTGCTGGAGAAAGGCAAGCTGCCGCGGCGACGACCGGTATGGACACCAACCGGCGCCGGGGGGTGGAGGGGGTACCAGGTAGGGCGCCGAGAAGCTCTGATGGAAGCTCGGCAGAAAATTCAGAACCGTCATCACCGCCACTGCCTGAAGGGAGAAGCAGACCATGGGAGGATGTGAACAGGGCCGGGAAAGGCGAGAGCTCGAGGCGAAATCATCAGCAAACCCGAAGGTAGACGATGATCTGATCCACCGTGACAGGGGCGACTATTATAGCATGTTCACCCCCTGTACGACTCCACTTTTTTCTTGTCTGGACGGAAATTACCACACGAAGAAACCATTCCGGGTAGAGTTTGGGGATAGCTCACGTAGCTTAGTGCCCGAGCTGGAGGGGCATGGTAAATGGGACCTACGGCATACACTAAAACCTACATATTTTGCAATTTTCGGTAACACTATTTGGTTCTGTTTACTATGGTCTCCCGTAGTAACACTTCCAGGAGTTGTACTCCGTGGAAGGGGGGTTGAAGGGGCGGGGTGTACTCATGTGTTGCTTGCCTTAGTCATTTGACCATTGACGACGCATGTCTTTCGAGACGGGGCACCGTTCCTGCTCCTAATAGAGACGCCTCCAACAGTTGGGGGGCGTTCATTGCGTTGTTTCCATACACTTCGGGGGGAGTGGGGGTGTACTCAGTTGTTGCTTGCCTTAGGCATTGGACTGTTGACCACGCATCCTGGACTGTTGACCACGCATCCCTTTCAAGACGGAGCTTACGAGGGGGGTGGTCTCACGGAACAGCCTGACCGTGTAAAGTTAGGGGATCGTTCGTGACTCAATGCCGCGAGTTAACACTGCAATAAATTATACCCCCATGCGGTGGAAGCACGAGGCAGCCTTGGCGGGTAGAGTTCCTTTTTTGTGGTGCCCGAACTGCTGTACAGATGCAAGGGGTTGTACTCGAAACGTCACGAGTACTACCTATTACGGAGGACCATAGTAAATAGGACCAAATAGTGTTAATAGAAATAGGTAAATATCTAGGTTTACGTGTGTGCCATAGGTCCTATTTACTATAGCCCCCCGCAATAAGCGCAACCGTAATATACTACAGTAAATATACAACGAAGCGTTGCACGGCAAGCGCGCGCGCACCGCATGATAATGCTTACTCGCTATGCTACTGCGCCGCTGTACAATAAGACGTGTGCCTCCGTTGGCAAAAAGGAGCTGTGCGAGGGTAGAGCTCTCCCTTTTGAGTCCAAAACAAATCTGCACTGAGGAGGACATACTAAATACCGTTGGATTCGGTGCTTGTACTTTACTCATGATAGATTGTTCGCCTACATATGTATGCATCGGACTCTACGTATCTTACACTTTTTCTCACTCCAAAAGTCAGTTTTTTCGAATTCGTAGGTTTGCTACTACCTTTATATACCGTAGCGAGCTTCAAGGAGAGAACAGAACGGCAATTAAGCTGATTGGTGTACCTGGGGTGTGTCTCGAAATGGCTGTTATATAACCTCTTGTGCACTACTCCCACGTGGTTTTGGGGGGGAGGCGGGGGGGGCAAACTCGTTGGATACGAGTTTGTTCGGGATAACTTTTGCAGCTATTGTTTTGAAGGGTTTACGTAAGACAGACAGACAGGAATTTCATTGGTTTTTAGCCCCGTCCAGAGTGATGACAGGTATCTATCATACGTCGCAAAAATAAAAACAAAAATAAATGTAATTCATGATTCCCGGCCGGTTTTGATTTTTTTCACGGGTGCAAGAACAAACGCGGTCTTCCCATATACAGGTGCAGTAGAAAAAAACGCTTCCGCCCTTACCCGTTTTTAGGACCGCTTCCACGCCCGACTCGAGAGCTGAGGGAGAAGAGAAACGACTGTCGAATCTCCGGACTGTGTTAGGGCGACGGCATGCTATCTTTTTTTGTATGAATATGTATAGGAGTATCGCTCGGCCGAGGGGGGGACTGAAGTTTTTTTCTCGACACGCATGCGGAAGTTGCTCCATTACAAGGACAGCAGAAGTTGCCATAATATACCAGGTACAGTATGCGTTTACCATGGGCAGATACCAGGGCGTTCTGGGAGATGCACCAGGCATGTACTTCATGAGCGCTGAGATCTGGTTGAATGTGTTTTGTCTCTCCTTTTCTTTGCATGGTGCACATCCCAAAGCCACCCCCCCCGCGCGCGCCGCGCACGGCCCGTAGTATTTGCACCGCGATCGAAAGTGTTTCATATCGCGCAACGCCTGTGTGGAAAACCGTGTTGATGTAACGATATTCTATGGGTCTTAAACCGGACGGAGCAGGCGTGTCCGTTCCCACTTGCCGCTAACGTGACATGTTCTCATCGCATGACAACGATAGAGGTAGGTATACCGTTTTTTGGCCAAAACGTTTTTCGAAACGACGGGGCTCCTTAGGGCCCATATTAACGAGTATAAAATAAATTCAATTTGGGAAAAATAAAATTCAAATTCGCTTTTCATTGGTCGACACACGCACCAGCACCCCCCTCCCCCCCAAGATCCTAATCTTTGGTGCTGGTGCGCGTGTTGACCAATGAAAAGCGGATTTTTTTTTTTTTTTTCCAAATTGTTTTTTTTTTCTTCGTTAAAACGGGCCCTTGACCAATGAAAAGCGGATTTGATTTTTTTTTTGTTCAAATTGTTTTTTGTGGAGCAGTAAGTACCTGGTGTTGTTTATATGACACCATGCTTTCAGATGTGACTCTTCCGAATCTCCGTACTGTACCACGCTTTTAGGTGCGACTCTGTCGAATCTCCGGACTGTGTTAGGGCGACGGCATGCTATCTTTTTTTGTATGAATATTTATAGGAGTATCGCTCGGCCGAGGGGGGGACTGAAGTTTTTTTCTCGACACGCATGCGGAAGTTGCTCCATTACAAGGACAGCAGAAGTTGCCATAATATACCAGGTACAGTATGCGTTTACCATGGGCAGATACCAGGGCGTTCTGGGAGATGCACCAGGCATGTACTTCATGAGCGCTGAGATATGGTTGAATGTGTTTTGTCTCTCCTTTTCTTTGCATGGTGCACATCCCAAAGCCACCCCCCCCGCGCGCGCCGCGCACGGCCCGTAGTATTTGCACCGCGATCGAAAGTGTTTCATATCGCGCAACGCCTGTGTGGAAAACCGTGTTGATGTAACGATATTCTATGGGTCTTAAACCGGACGGAGCAGGCGTGTCCGTTCCCACTTGCCGCTAACGTGACATGTTCTCATCGCATGACAACGATAGAGGTAGGTATACCGTTTTTTGGCCAAAACGTTTTTCGAAACGACGGGGCTCCTTAGGGCCCATATTAACGAGTATAAAATAAATTCAATTTGGGAAAAGTAAAATTCAAATTCGCTTTTCATTGGTCGACACACGCACCAGCACCCCCCTCCCCCCCAAGATCCTAATCTTTGGTGCTGGTGCGCGTGTTGACCAATGAAAAGCGGATTTTTTTTTTTTTTTTCCAAATTGTTTTTTTTTTCTTCGTTAAAACGGGCCCTTGACCAATGAAAAGCGGATTTGATTTTTTTTTTGTTCAAATTGTTTTTTTTTTCTTCGTTAAAACGAAAAGTGAATTTGAATTTTTATTTTTCCATATTGATTTTTGTTTTCTTCGTTAAAACGGGCCCTTAGGGCCCGTTTTAACGAAGATGAAAAAAAATTCTATTGGAAAAGAATAAAATTCAAATTCGCTTTTTATTGGTCAACACACGCACCAGCACCAAATATTATGCCCCAAGATCCTAATCTTTGGTGCTGGTGCGTGTGTTGACCAATGAAAAGCGGATTTGAATAAAAAAAAATCCATATTGATTTTTGTTTTTTTCGTTAAAACGGGCCCTTAGCCCAAGATCGTCGGAATTCCATTTTTTTTTGTGTTGCCATGTTTTTCATTGTATATTAATAGTTAGGCCATGGGATTGTTCATCGGGTAGCGTTTTTGTTTTCCTCCAAAATCAGTTTTTGGGTGGGGTATAGAGCTACTCAAGGGATAAGTGACCACCCTTATGAGGCAAACACATGGTGCACCTCTATCGCAGCATGCGTTACCTACATACCACATTGCGTGTACTCGCTCTCAGGTGGAGAAGCTTCGAATGCTGAGCATTGTGTCCCTGGCGCACAAGAGCAAGGTGGTGCCGTACGACACGATGAAGGCCGCGCTCGGCATGGACAACGTGAGACATCTGGAGGACCTGATTTTCGACACGATCTACTCCGGCTTGCTGCAGGGGAAGCTGGACCAGCGCCAAGAATTGCTCAAGGTGCGGCAGAATAATTTCATGCATAGTTTGATGCCTTCGCAAATATGCAGCACCCTCTCGCACTTAACCCCTTAGAACTGGTCGCACATATTGTTGGGACAAACTACTTGGAATTAGTGTGAGGTACTTTTTTTTTAGTTATAAATGGGTTTAACCCATTCACTGCCCCAAAAAGTCTTCCTACTCTATTTCCAGGTACACTGTCCACGAAACGTGGATGGATGCAGTCTTGATAAAAAAAGGGAGTAAAGCCGCGGGGGTTCCATCGATCGCTCAGGAGTTCGGATTTGAAATCGGTACATACCCGCGCGGAAAAAATAAAGCCACAAGTAAAAGTAAGACAATTGTAACGAGCAGGAGATGGCGGAGTTCCACTATTGCGAACGGGATCCTACTCTATTTCTAAGTAGACCCCCCCCCCCCCCTAAAACGGGCATGCAGTTCTGCACGAGTTGAGGTGGGGTTAAGCTTCCGAAAATGTGGAGTTTGTGACTGATTTGTTTTTCCTTGGCTGGTGGCCCGCGATGTATTTTTTACCCGCTGCTTGACGCGTACGTTTTACACGGTGTAAACATATTTTCCGGGTCCTCGCTATTGATAGGTTAAGTACGCCATGGCCAGAGATGTACGCATGGACGACTTGACCAGCATGATCGACAAGCTTGGGAACTGGGCGAGCACGACTCAGGTTCTGCTGGCAACCTTAGAGGTAAGCCGTCCTCCCTCATGTCCTATTTTTTAGAAGCACGTGCGTTTCGTGTAATTTCGGTTTCGCGTGCTAAGCCACAGACTTCCCAGGCCCGCATTAGAGGTATGCTGAGCCCTATGTATGTATGTATGTATGTATGTATGTATGTATGTATGTATGTATGTAGAGGAAATACTTTTTTCTCGCGCGGTAACTAGTGGCGCATCCGTCGAGTGGGGTTTTACGTCTTCTTTGCCGAGTGAAACCATGAAGCACCGCCGGTGGACCTGCCAGGCGTGAGGCGAGAGATAAGCCCACGCGTCACCTCTTCAATGATGCTCTAATTACCGGTATGTCCTCTGTTCGATGTGCACCAATAACCACTTCTCCATACGTCAGAGCCGACTGATATGTAGCTCAGCGGTTATGGCGCATATGTCAGAAAAGCCGGTGCATATCTTAACAGAACCCGGTGTATATCTAACACCCTTGCCATCAGTACAGTTTTACGATGTCGTGCAAATCCGCCACGCTCCGACTGCCATTACCGGTCAGGGGAGCGTCGAGGAGGCCGCGGCATCCCGAGAAAACGAGAAGAATATCTCGCAGCGGTTGGCGTTGGAAGCGGCGGAGGTGAAGAAGAGCCTGGGCGACGGAAACAAGCACCGAGATGTGAGCCATGCAGTCATCATGCCCATGCCCCCCCTCGCTAGCCTTAGGTGCCCCATGTGTGTGTATCGAAAAATGTGAGTCATGCAGTCATCATGCCCATGCCCCCCCTCGCTAGCCTTAGGTGCCCCATGCGTTAATCGAAAGATGTGAGCCATGCAGTCATGCCCATGCCTCTCCACGCTAGCCTTAGGTGCCCCATGTATTTATCGAAGGTGCAGTACCGATTAGACTATACCGAGTGCGACTGGTATGTCTGTCCGCGCTCTAACGGGTATCGCGTTGTCAGCGCCACGTGCTCTGACGAGAGACGTGTATGCATGACGTGCGCCAAATTCAAACCGTGCGCTGCGAGTAGCATTCGGCCACTGCCGCTCAGGCAACGCCCACTGCTATATACTATGTGCGACGTATATACTTGGGTGTATGCTATAATCCAACGGTCGGGTTACAATAATAGTTGAAACGGACAAACGTGAGGATCTGATTGGTTAAAACAGGTAAATCCGAAGGCGCTAGCTAATCAGATTGTTGCTCCGTTTGCTATTAATAACCAACCCGCAGAGTTACCCTCAGGTTGAAAAACATCATTTTGGACACTTTTACCCACAGGCAATTATTTTTTCGTGGGGTTGGGATTGCTGTTATATAGGAAACAGACTTCAAGAAACAGGAACCCGACCCAATGAAACTATTCGCAAACACCCTACTGCTGTAGGAACGGGGTTAACGTGGCACGTGCGTTGAGTAACATTATCCCGCTTGGTTCTCACCTGCCGAGCGGAAATTCCTTCGAATCAACCGTTAAAACAATTAATCCCGGATTTTTTCCGTCAGGGATGGGAATACAAGTAGTAGCCTAACGTTAAGCTCGCATATTTGACATGTGTGACTTGTCACCCTTTCTACCTCTGTCGCCGATGATGCGAATCGCACGGTGTCTACTCCTTCCAGGATGAGGGGTACCACGACATGGCTTTCGACATGGACCCGGACCGATCGAGCATGAGGAGGGGGAGGAGCAAGCGCAACCGCGCGGGGATGGGGGACTACCGACCGCGCAACAAGTGAAATGGGCAATGAAACCGCTACAGCGGTAAATGAAGCCCAACTGCAGCTAGTAGTGATGGTGATTTTTGTCAAGATTCCTTCACTCCCTTATCTCGTTGGTCTCTTGGAGGGAGGGTCGCCTGATTAGCGTCCGTGTCGAGTTTGGAAGTATAGGGGGAGTGTCAACTGACGCGTACGATGGAATTGGGGATTCAGAACGTTTTTTCATTGGATAGTAATGCAGGGGGGGAGGCGTACTCATTTCTTGCTTGCCTTAGTCATTTGACCATTGACCATCGGGGGGGGGAGGGGGGGTATAACTAGACAGCGCTTAAGCAAAAGGTCTGGTTGCCATTAATCTTTAGAGCGCGGAAAAAGCAGGGGTCAAAGAAAACCTCTAGGCTTTATCCATGCATTCATGATTCCTGACGTTATGTATTTACCCTCGCTATCTCTACGACGACGACTGCGCGTAAAAGTCGCACGAAAAGATTTTACCCTCGCTATCTGTATGACGGCTGCGCGTAAAAGTCGTACGATAATAGTTTCCCCTCGCTATATCCACGACGACGATTGCGGGTAAAAGGCGCATGCGGTAAAGAGCCGTTGAGTTCGCACAGCTAGGGTGCGTTTTCAGCGGTCGTTTTGTTTACAACGGTAAGGGGGATATTTTACCGAATAATATGTGTATTCGGTAGGCTCTCGACCATATCATCTTTCCGAAAACGCCTTGTTCAGTATCGGAAATTTCCTCGTTCTGGAAACACCGAGCGATGAAAAACCGATTGCACCCTTGTGCCAACTCAACGCGCTTTTTACGGTGTTGACCCTCTCATGTCGAGTGAACACGAAATTATAATCTACACAACGCAACGCCAAAACAATGAAGGGAAGCCGCGCTTTTGACATGGTTGAACCAACCCACCGATTGATCGGGTTCCAACGCACGCAAGTTGACGAGTGCCTGGCGACAGAGGCTGCACTTCATTATCAACAACGTCAAAAAACGACCCCCGATTCCGTGAAATCTGGCACAGAGCGGGCCTACGATCTATCGCCGCCAGTATTTATTGATCTATGTCTTTATTCAAGCGCTTACCACGCTGGGCATAAATATAAGGACCGCTTGGTATTCGGATTAATGTTCGAATGGTCCTTATATTTCCGCCTGGAGTGGTATACGTAACCCTGGTGTAAGCTTCATCGGCCACATGTTTGCTACCTGCGTCGGGCCCATCTACTCGAGGACTCGTACCTAACAGTAGACTAAGCCTTAATGTATGACCCACCATACGATAGAGGTATAAGGTATACCTTGTTTTGGCTGAAACATTCTTGGCATGACAGGGGGGGGTCCTCAACCCAACAATCGCCGGAATTTTCTTTCTTACGTTGCGATGGTTTTCATTTTTATAGTTAGAGCTAGGGGTTCCATTGCAATGGTTTTCATTTTGTAGTTAGGCCATGGGACTGTTCATGAAGTAGCCCTTTTTACTTTTCCTCCAATTTTCCAATTTTCCAATTTTGGTGAGGTGTAGAGATCCTCAAGCGTCTACCCTCAGGAGAAACATGGCGCACCTCTATCGTAGCACGCGCCTTTATCGAAACGTACCTGGCAAGCGACGCAGAAGTACCATTGCTTTAAATTTCGTGCTTTGCTTCGGCAGCAGTCGGTGGTGTGGGATAATGCGTCACTACGATATTATTTTCCCTCCTTCGCTAAATTCATTAATTATACCCCCGCCCCCCCCTATAAATATTTCATAGATTTATAGGTTGGGCTGGCGTCGCTTGGCAACGACGCTGTAAAACACGCCTCTCACTGCGTGAGCTCGACAACCAGGGTACCGTTTTTTTGTTTTGTTTGGCGGTCACCCATACTGGCGGTCTCGTTAGATCATTTGTGCGGGGTTGATAACCTCATCTCCGCACAAGGGGAATGATCGTATCACGTAGTGTGTATATGGTAAGGCATCCACGAGGCACATACGTAGTGATACCCATTGCTGTCTCTGAAAGTGGCCACACCAGAAATTAAATCAACTCATTGGAGGCTGTCGTCTATATGCAAGTCCGCCTCACAGGCGGTTCTTAGCAGGATGCACCTCACCCTCCATGCGACTCGCCCAATACCTCACGGCGCTTCGCGCTTGGTGCAAGCAATGTCTGCTTGGTTGGTGAAAACCCAACGTGCTCCGTCCCGGCATTGTAGGGGTGCGATGGTCTATGGTCATACAACTACGGCCGTGCACGATATGAGTACACCCCCCCCCCCCCATACCACGGTGCTCCGTCTCGAAAGGGATTCGTGGTCAATGGTCAAATGACTAAGGCAAGCAAGAAAAGAGTACGCCCCATACCACGAACATGTATCGTCTCCTTCGGGGATGAAAGATGATGAATGACTATATTACATATTACCCTATATGTATGCTGCTACACTAGTTCACCAACGTCAATACGTGCGTATTGTAGTCTGTTAACATTGAAGCGCGATGCTATTGTGACTTGCGGAACCTCTGCCACAATTTCTGCTTCCAGCGCTACGAGGGCTAACCCGCACCATGGTGGGCCTGCTCCGTGGTTTGCTTCGATGGGCGGAAACTCTACAGCACATCATGCTTCTGACGAAAAACACACAGATAGTTACCACTGTACTGGGCATACAGCAGGTAGCCCTTATTGAGGGACCCCGCGATAAAGGAAAACGGTATATAAGGGACCTCAAATTTCTGCCCCACCGTTTTTTCCCTCCGTCACTGACTTGTAAAGGGCCACTACCAGCTCCGACAAGAAATATTGAACGCATACTAGGGTGGAGGTTACCCTTTTTTTTTCTCGAGGTGGTCACTCTGGGAGGCCCTATACCTCCACCAAAAACTGATTTGATTTAACAGAGGAAACTAAAAGTGCTATATACCCTATTATGAACAGTCCCATGGCAGCAGAAGTATGCAACGAAAAATAGTGCATGACAAGAATGAAATTCCGACGATTTTTGGGTTAACCCCTTAAGAACTGGCCCCACGTATTTTGGAGACAAACTACTTGGAATTAGTGTGAGATTTTTTTTTTCAGTTCTGACTGGGTCAACGAGCCAACGAGCCCCGCCTCTCCGAAAACGTTTCAGAAAAAAAAAAAGGTACAGTATCTTTATCGAAGCACGCGTCATTTTTAGACAAGGAACCTCCGGTCCCGAAGGCACTAACTGTTTACGGTGGACCGTAGTAAATAGGACTTCATATTATTGTTGACAAAAATTGGTAAATATATAGCTTTTTGTGTGTACCGTTATAGGGGCCCTTCACCCATTCATAACTGAAAAACTTACCCCACACTAATTCCAAGTAGTTTGTCCCCCAAAACGGGGGACCAAATCTGAAGGGGTTAACAGCCCTTAAATAGGGTCATTTACTGTAAAGGCGTTTTTCTTCTTAGGGAAAGCACCAGTAATTTTTTTTTTTGTCGCTGGGGTTGGGCGAGCGGGAGTGAGTCTCTTTCGCGCTGCTCCTTTTCTCGGGCCATGAAAAAATTGACTCTAAAACATGTTGTCATTCGTCCTTTTCCAGTTTTAGTTTTTTTTTTTTTTATATATCTCATTTGAATCGTGACGTGTGTGTACTTTTGGTTAGGGCGCTTTTTCACATGCTTGTTCACCTGCTGTCAAGGGTTGTGGATTGTGTCACTTGGCGTTCTTTTCACTGCGACTTCGTTCTCCGTAAAAAAAAATATTTTTAAAGCAAGAATCTCACTTTTTTTGTCATGAGGGGAAAAACAAAAAAAAACAAACTTGCAGGTTGTGCGTTTTTTTTTTGTCTCCACTTTGTCCCTAAACACGGGCCTTATTCTTCCCTCACCACCAACCACGTTTACAACGAAACCTGCCGAGTCTCAAGGCGACAAGCACAAACTCTCACTTCCCGCTCACACCCCCCGCCTGCTGGATGCCTCCCCCCCCCCCCCCCCCCTCCCCCTGGTAGGGAGCCCGCACCGCCCAGCACCAGACGAGGACTCGTTTCTGAGAGAGAGTCGGGCCGACCTCGAGGCTACCCGTCGAATGTTGGCTCACTCTTCTGGGCCGGAACATCTCGGCCAAAATAAATCGCATCCCGCAGGTAAAAAAAGAGGAAGCAAGTGTGTGAGAACGACTAAAGTCCGCCCCCCCCCCCTGTTTTGATTTGGATTACCACATGCGGCGGGCGTATATATATAGCGGCTCCTCGCTGACGCGCGAACTATGTACGAATACCTGGAAAAAAATGGTTTCGATGTGCACTCCAGCGGGTGGAGTGCTTTTCCCCTCCATTTTTTGTTTGACAACATTTCGGCGGGCGTATATAGCGGTTCCTCGCTGATGCACGAAATAAAAAATACCTGGCAAAATGGTTGCAGTGTATGCTCCGTCCAGGGGACTCCTGTTTCCTCCAGTTCCGATTTTTTTTATGCATGAACACTGTAGATTAACGCGCCCGAAACTCTGAATCGCCCACCGCACGCCTTCTTACAGGCCGAAAACACGCCTCCAGGGAGAAACGAAACCCCGGGGCCGCTGTCACGGATGGACCAGACGGCGAACATTTTTCGCAGACAGCAGAGGGGATCACTGGTGGTGGTAGAGGTGGTGGTGGCGGGAGTAGTTGGGCTAGTGGAACCGGTGGTGGTGGTAGTGGTGGTGGTGGTGGTGGTGATCTTGGCGGTGTTGACGGGGTTAGTGTTGGTGTTGGTGTTGGTGTTGGTGTTGGTGTTGGCGGTGTTGGTGGTGTTGGTGTCGGTGGTGCTGCGGCTGCTTCTTCTCGGCAAAGCTTTGCTAAAAGCGGAGACTTCTACCACGCGGCGCTCTCTACGCACCTGTCTCTCATTACCACCTCTTCCGCCAACTCCGACGGTTCCACGGCGCAATACGGGGGCGTTAAGGGGGCGGGAAAGGGCCCGGGGGAGGCCTTTGGGGTCGGAGCAGCGTCGAAAACGCTGAAGGGGGATGTCGCTGGAGTTCGTGAGGTGCGTCCGCGCTGGGGGTTGGGAGGGGGGGCATGTATTGCGGGGGGGGGGCGGGGGGCTCATGTGAAGGTTACTCTTAGTCATTTGCCCATTTCCCCACGCATCCCTTTCGAGAAGTGGCACCGTTATTACTCCGAACATATGCACCTCCAACAAATTGGGCGCTCAGTACTTCTTTTCCAAAATGACATACCACTATGTCCCTAAATAGAAGGACCTTTTTCTTCACCAATAGTATATAAAAGTTCCTTATGTTAAGGTACAGAGTGAGAGTGTTTTTGTGCTTATCCCGTATCCCCTTCCTGTTTCCTCGTTGGTGGCGCGGATGTGTGAGAAATGGCCTGGTCTGGTTAGTGGCGTTGGAGAACAGATCCTTTCGTGAAACTTGACGAAAAAAAACCTTGACATATAGCCGAGCGTGCTGAATCTGATCGAGGGTTTAATTGGAAAAACGAAACACCCGTAGAAAGACATCTCACCGGAAATGTAAGGAGCTTTTGGTTGCTCGTATTATCGAAGCAACAACCAGGAGAGCACGTTTCTTTTTTTCCGAATGCCACAACCCTCTTTTCGAGAGCCCAGACAAGCGGGAGGGGGGGGGGTATACTAAAACCAAGTGAAAGTGAAATCGAAAATATAAATGCGCTTCTCTTGATTCGTACAGAACATCTCAATTTGTTCTTTTTAGGGATGTGTCATCGTTTGGGACTCCGATCCGCGAGTACCCCTGCTACCACCCTTAAGTTTACGCACAGCCTGGTGGATGCAAAAATAATTACCTGCCTCCCTCGCGAAAGGGGCGACGGGTCAGCGACCACCCATAAAGCCGGCGATGGAAACCCTCGTAGATTGGCATGTGCTGGAAGTGCGTTGTTGGGTGTACCGGACGCGTGCTACCACAGAGGTATAAGGTATACCTTTTTTTTGGCTGAAACGTTTCCTGAATGACGGAGGGGGCTCCTTAACCCATTCAGAACTGGAAAAAAATGTCCCACACTATCTCCAAGTAGCTTGTCCCTAAATACGCCGGACCAGTTCTTAAGGGGTGAATCCATGCAGAACTGAAAGGAAAACGTCCCACACTACTTCGTAGTTCCAAGCAGTTTGTTCCCAAATTGGTGGTTTACCTTTGCTTCTCCCAAGATATCAGGGAGAAACAAGAGCTTATTTTAAGACTCCACCCGCCCACCCCACGTAAACCACAGTATATCAGCACATTTCACTGGAAAAATCAAGCAACGTGACACACATAATACAATCGTACGTATGAATACGAGTATGTACGTACGTGTATATATATTGGATGCGGTTCTTCTTTCTACCCGCCGGAGGAAAATGTCCCGAGTTTCGGGAGTTTTGCACATAATAACCCAAACTCGTTGTAGGTTGATCATTCTTGTGTTGCAATTTCGTTGTATAGCTGTAAATACGCTTTTTTTGGGCGAAGTATAGAGTTTCCTCGAGTTGACCACCCCCCCTCAGGAGGAGGAGAAGAACAACAACAACAACAACAGAAAACATGATGCACCCCTCTATCATAGCAGGCGTCATAAAAAGTAGGGTCGATTCGGTTGCGATGCCCCTACGTGCCACGCACGACGCTATACGCGCCGCCAACAAAAAAAGTAGAGCGGAGGGGCTACCTACTAGCCACTCGGTGCCCCAGTCTCCATACAGTACTATGGGGCGAACAACACGGAACACCGAAATCTGAGCAAGGGCTCGAGACGGTAACGCTGACGTGGCGCCAGCTTCGAGCATACTTGACCCTTCAGGTAATGCACTCTAACTCCAAGATATTCCTAGGGTTGACTGTAAGTCCAAGTGTTTTTTTTCCTCACATTCGGAGTGCGGTCCGGATGGGGCCAACCATTGGCTGTAATGCCCGATCGGATTCATTTAGTGCAGCGCTCTCCCTGTCGAACACGATTTATCCATCCACATTTCTGTAGCATGCTCAACGTCCCCGAAACAACGAGCCTGATGACGCTTTGTTATTTTTTGGTCCCATTTTGTTTTCGTGCGCCTTACGGGGGACCATAGAGCGCCAATTAATAGTAGCGTGGGTAGGCGCAATTCGCAATTCGATGCGAGTCGACGAGGGAAGGAAAGGCTGAAGTCTTCTCGCGATAAAAATGCAAGGCAAGAACCGTAGTGGGGGAGGAGGGAGAGGAGCCTACTTTGTGACCCCGGATCTGAGTTAACGACTAAATGATAGGAAGGAGAGAGAAAGGAAGGGCGAAAATAATGGGTCGGATGGAGAAAAAAAATAAAAAAATAAAAAAATAAAAAAATAGGACCTACGGTACAGACAAAAACCTACCAGGGTATACATTAATCTACTGTATTTTTAACAACAATATGTGATCCTGTTTACTAGTGTTTACTATGGTCCCCCGTAATAGTAGTAAACGAGTATCCTCTGACTAAAAGCTTGAAGCAGCGCTCCGAATTTGTGGCAAACAAAAAAATAAAACGGAACCATTTCCTCCAGACCTCTGAATTCTGGCAAAAACCATCTGCGAACGAACTACTGAGTCGTGCCCTCACGCGTCCTTTCTCCTTTTGTGTTTTTTACCCCTGTTTCATGTCCTCAAACCAGCGGCTGGAGGCGTTACGCAGCAAGTTTTCTCGGAGAAGCCCGAGATCGTGCGAGCGAGCTCCTTGACTGGGACCAGGGCCCCTAACACACCAACCTCGGCTTTTTTTTCCGCCAATAGAGAACGTTTATGAAGACATACGTGTATTGTAAATCGAGATAGTAACAACCCCACTGAGATGGCTTTTCCTGACATCATTAGCTTACGAAAACAGGGTAGGGGGGGTGCCTCATGTCGTGGCCTGCGGTAGTGTGTGACCATAGACCTTCGCATCCCTACAGTGCCGGGACGGAGCACGTTGGGTTTTCACCAACCAGGCAATGGGGGGGGGGGGGGGGGGCGCACTCCTCTGTTGATTATCTTAGTATTTTGACCATTGACCACCTACGAGTATACATTTCGAGACGGATCCCCGTTTCTACTCCTCGAGACAGGGGCCGGCGGGCATGCACGACGAAAACGTTCGATTCGGGAGGATCTCGTCGAGCTCTTTCCATGGGCTCATCGGTCAGCGGCTTAAACAATCGTCCGAGGGTGTGCGTGTGTGTTAGCGCTAGCGTGTTTCCCTGGTATACGGAATTGATACTACGTGTGGAGGGTTATTTCTTTGTGTACGTTTTGTGTTTTTTTTTGCGTTTCTTCCTTCAGGTCTTCACTGATTGATTGTTTTTAGAAGATGATATACGAACAAAAAAAAAAATCACAAACATCAGCTGCGAGATCGAGAATGGGCTTCAACTTTGATCACTCATAAACATCCACAGAAAGTAGCAAAATATGCCACAACAAGTGAATTGGTTGACAGTAACAACAGTGGTTATCCTAAAAACGCACCCACGACCAAAACGTTGTCCCATCGTTTGGACTCCCTCCTAAGGGCATTTTTGATGCAATTTCTACATGCCCACGCCGCCAGCGGTTGGTGCTCACCGAGCACGTTGTTATGGAGGGGCGTGCCAAGGGTACAAATGGACCGACAACAGACCCACCACAACCAAAACAAAACATCCTCCACTGGCTTTTGTGCTCCGACCAGTGTTGGATATCGAACGAGAGTCGGGGTCGGTACAATACCCACCAACAAACAAAATACAAAATCGATGATATTTCGATATTTGATCCGTCGAGGCTTTCGTTCAATAGCTGAATAAAATAACACGGCGGTGCCAGGGGATGGACGGCAAAGCACTTTCGATACTTCGATATATCGGAATTCCGATATTTCGATATGCATTCGATATGATATATCGGACGTTCGATATTTCGATATACGTTCGATATGATATATCGGAAGTTCGATATTTCGATATACGTTCGATAATTCAATACATCGGAAGTTCGATATTTCGATATACGTTCGATAATTGGATATATCGGAAGTTCGAAAAAAAATCCGGCCCCCGTTTCGCACATCCTCCAAAGCCTTTATACGATACAACGCCCTTTTTAATTAATCCATACTAATTCAAGACGTTAAATTAGTTTTCACCTTGTATATGGGACACGATATATGGAACATTCTATACGATATCAAACACTACTGCCGCAGTTCCCTCAGGATGACGAGGGTGGCGGTCGCGTCAGAGTTGGCGTATTCAAGGAGGATACCCGACCGCCCTCTGAAGACATCACCGTGTAAGGGTCCGGGCTTATCGAAAGCAAGTTCGGTCGATTTGCGTTTTTCAGTTTTGTTTTCTTGGTGTCCGAACAAAAACAAAAAACAAAAACAAAAAAAGAGCAAAAATCTGGAAGTTCAACAGGGTAGGTGCCAAAAAAAAAGACAGAAAGCATAAGTTTCAAAGTTTTCAATTTTTCTGGGCTTTCTTTGGAAACCAGGAAAAACAAAAACACGAGAAAAAAAAAATCGACAAAACTAGCTTGGTGCTTAAGATAGCACCCTCCCCCCTTCCCCCCCGGTACGGACGGATTTCCAAGCCGATTTTCACGGCAAACCGGGACGCTGCGAACACCGAAACGATGCGTCTGTCTCTGGAACGATCCGGGCAATACCGTTTCTAAAGATTAACCTTTTTCAGGTATCGGGAACCACAGAATCTGCGGTTTGCTGTCGTAGATATATGTAGTCCCAGTGACACTATTCGGGCGACACGTTTTGTGAACGATCGGGCTCCCTACCCCAAAATCGTCGTAGGTTTTTCTTCGTGTGCTGCAATAGTTTGGGAGAGCACGCGTAGGCCATGGGGGGACTGTCCATCGGGCGCTGTAGTTCAGTTTTGGACACGCATACCATGCTGTACGTAGGGATTTTAGGTGTGTACCTCTTCGGACTTGTGTATCCTTTCCCTGCTAAGTTGTGCGTGTTCCTTAGGATTCTCTGATGGCTCTACGAGTAGACCTTTTGTGACCACGGGCTGGCTGTGATCTTGCTAGAAGATCAGACTATACTAGGGGTTAGCAACTGAAACGAGTTTAATGTGAAGAAAACAACAACAACAACAACAACAATTATTATTGTACATTTGTTTTCGTCCAAAAGCAACTTTTTGAGCGAGGTACAGAGCTCCCCAAGTGACCACCGTCAGCAAATGTCCTGGATGCAGGTGCACCTCTACCTTGAGAAAATGTCCTGGATGCAGGTTCACATTCTTTGGTTGAGTTAGCTCACTTCGACAGCAGCAGCTGACACTGTTTGGTCCATCGCACCTGCGGGAATACCAAGTGAACACAGCAGCACGGAACGGTGCTGGCAGACTGGTAGAACATGCGAACAGACAAGGCTTGTGTTGCTCGCAGCTGGCCGGCGCTCGTCGCTGGGCCAGGTTTTTGTTTTTTTAGTTTCCAAAGCCCCCATTTTTTCGTCGTAGTTTATGAAAAGAAAAAAAAAACCATCTCGGAAAGTTAATCCCACAAGGAAGGGTGTCTAGTGTTTGTGCTACCTTGCGCGTCATACGTTGCATCTCGCCGCGCACATTCCTTGCGATTAATTTCGGGAACAGTTTGCTTGGAATATGCCAGGACTGTTCACACGGGACGGGTCAGCCGTCGCGGGTGAGGTCGGGCTGGGTCGTGCAATAGCGACCCGACCTGATCCGTGAGAGCTATGGAAAAACCTCCTGACCCGGTCCGACCCGACCCAACCTGACCCGACCCGTGAGATTCCGAAAAATTCCTGACCCGAACCGTGGGTTGGGGCCATGACCCGTAAAGAGCAAAAATCGAATATTCCATACGTCGTACAGATTATCTACAGATAGATCATCTACAGATAGATAATCTACAGATCATGTAGATCCTAACCTGCTTCTATCCTATATATATGTTGTTGCAAGGTTTGTGCATTTCATTTCAAACGTGTACCCCTCTAGGGCTCTCATACGCACACCAAGCACGCGTTTCAGACATGCTTGTCAGTAGCTATTTGACATTATCCTGGACCGAGCCGCGCCTGCGCGACCCTAACCATTGTTCACGGGTCGGGCAGAGAAGATAGATCCCAATTTGTTTCACGACCCAGACCGTTTGAGGCAAAATAAATTAAATCCCTGTTTTGTATTATTTGCGCTGTCTACATCATGCTTGTTGCCGGGTGGGATCTGTGTGTTCCAGCTCTTTCTTGCGCAATATTTCACAACGGCGACACAATAAGCATTTATAGACGACCGCTATCTCCGCTACCGGCAGCAGCAGCAGCCACAGCGACGGCCACAGCAGTAGCAGCAGCAGCAGCAGCAGCAGCAGCAGCAGCCACAGCAGCAGCCACAGCAGCAGCATCTCCATCAGGGAAACAGTAGCGGCAACGGCAGAGGTAGCGGCACAAAAAAATCGACCAAAACACCGAGAAACCCAAGAAAATCAAAACGAACAACAAAAAGCAACAGCACCAGTCCTAACCCTACCCGACGAGTGCGAAACTCTACGAGTGTATACTTATGAACGGAAATTTCCTCGAACAAAACAAATCAACCCACCAGCAAGACAACACACACACCACTGACGGCGTTCTAGAACAAACAACGAGCTAATAATGTCACCACCAACCACCCCTGGCGGAAGCCCACCGTTGCCCCGTCCCGGCATTGCAGAGATGCGAAGGTCTGTGGTCATACGACTACGGCCATACATGGCATGAGTGCCCGCCCCTCCCCCCTCCCCCGCCGCCGCGTGATGTTATTACAAAACAAGTGGTAAAAGTACCGTATCTCGTCACCAGCCAACCCGCTATGGTACACAAAAACACCGCTTGCGTGGCCATTTACTCTAAAAAATGCTCTGAAACAAAGAAACAAAACAAAGAAAGGCTCCTATAAAGCAGTACCAGGCATGTTCGAGTTGCCCCAAAAGGACAATCCGGGACTGCAAGTGGAACTCCCAAACAAATAGTGAAATAAACGAGAAGGCGTTTTTCTACGCCCCCCGACTACGAAGAAACGAGGAGGAGGATGACGTTTGTGACCAAATGTTTGGCTGTGAAACGATAACTGATCACCCTATTGTACGACTCTGTCCCGAAATGTAAGGATCATTTGGATGATAATAGTTTATTCCAAAAGTTCCTTCATATTTCCGTACAATCGTGGTGTGTTCGAGTTCCCGCAAGGAAAAGCCATGATTCTAAATAAAACTCCCAAAACAAACCGCGAGTGAGAAAATGAGATGTGTTTCTACGCCTCCCCTCTCCCCTCCCCGCATCCTATTCCCCCGAAAACAAACAAACAAATCTTGGACAAACCAGGAATGCGGGTGGAAGTCCCTTCCAAAACACATCGTGAATGAGAGCACGGGGCGTGTTTCTACGCCTCCACTCTCCCCTCTCTCCCTCTATCCTCGAAGCCGAGCAACGAAGGAGGGTTCCCAGATCCACCGCCCAAAAGAAGCATCCAACGCCCAAAAGAAGCTTCCGGAGAAAAATCTCCGCCCAAATAAAAAGAAGCATCCACCGCCCTCGCCATGTTTTGCATTCACGGCGCATGACGTTCGAGTGCGCTGACCATCCATCACTCCCTTTCCGTTTTGGCCCCTTTTTGTTTGTTTTGAGCTACGTACGAAAAACTTTATGCCGAAGTGTGAAAAAAAAAAAACAGGCCTACGTACGAAGGGTTAACGGACCAGATCGGCCATTTTGTTTCGGTCGGCTCGTTGTTTTCGTCGCTACCCTCCATCGATCGCCACAAAACAAAAACGAAAAAACGGGTCCGCGCGCATCGATCGCCGCCAACAACAGCATGCGTCGTCGACCGCGCCGACCGACTGCGCGACGTAACAGTCAGCGCGCCCGCGCGTGCGCGTGCGTGCCCCCTCCCCCCGCCCCCTCCTTCCTCGTGAGACGTAACCATGAAAAATCATACCCACGCCCATCCGTTACCCTTCCGACCGATATATATGTACCTGGTATATACATTGTTTTCGCCACCCTCCCCGATGGCATGAGCCCAAAGCGCTGCACCTGCTGTGCTTTACTGGCGACGACGGGAGCTAGTTGCGTCGAGAAAACTCCAAAACACGGCGGCAAGCCAAAGCGCTTCGCTGCGACGGGGACCGGGGTTTGCTCAAGCTTTTGCCACCACAAACGGCACGTTCGGTTACAGCCGGGTGGAGTTACCCGTGTAGAGCTTCGCTTCCAGGTCACCCGTTCCCCCTCCCAGTCCTCGACTCGCTCACCCAAAGTGCATCCGACTGGTGGCTCCTGAAGCGAACGCTGGATCGTTCGCGTCCCGATCCGAGCGGGATCGAGGTCGATGTTGGGTCGTTTGGGTCCCGATTCCACCGGGATCGAGATCGACGGGACTCGTTGATGACCCCGGGGTGGGTGGATAGATGGGTGGGGGGATGGAGCTTGAAACGCAGTCGCCCCCTCTGGACCTTCTTCATCTCGTTGCCGCTTTTACTTCATTGTCGCTGCAAACGTTGCCTTCGCTGCTGCTCCTGCTGCTGTTCCTGACGTGCTGATGTTGCTGCGCTGCAGCAGCTGCTGCTGCTGCTGCTGCTGCTGCTGCTGCTGCTCCTTCTCCTTCCTGCTACTGCTGCGACAGACAGTAAGCAACTACCACACCCCCCCTCACCCTCCCCGATCTCCAGTGAGCTAAACCAAGCCACCGTAGGGGCTTCGTCCAATTTCCCCCCTGCTCGCGATACCACTGCTACCCCCATCCACTATCCTTTGTGGGCCGGACCCGCACAAGGTACGCCTCCGCCAAGCCTCCGTTCGGTTAGAATCAGAATCGCAAGGAGTGGCTAGCGCTGGGTTTACATGCTCGGTGTCACGAACTCGCTGTAGACGAGGTGGTCTATCGACGGCAGCTTTTCCCTGTCGTTCTGAAAAATAACGGCCATTGGGGGTTGTGGGGGGCGGGGAGGTGTACTTCATTTTCATGCACGGCCGTAGTCGTACGACCATAGACCCTCGTAGGGTTAGGGTTAGGGTCATGGGGGGTTCGAGGAGGCGTGGTGGGATGGTGTTGCGATAGTATTTTTAATATTGTTCCTGTTGTGTAATTTATTATTAACAGTAGCCGTTTCTGCATGGTCGCGAGTCCCGAAAATGGTGGTTTTATATATAATAAAGTGGCATTTTCCAACATCATCTATAACCCGGGGATGGAGATACCCGACCACCCACCTGTTTTTTGCCGGGTTTAGGTTTTACCCCGCCCCCCTCGGCTGGTTCAATCAACATTATATATTGTAGTTTGGTGCCAGACAGTCGAATATTGTGACGAACGTGAAAAATGAAAGGTGCTTAGACGCATGCTACGATAGAGGTGCACCATGTTTTTTCTGAGCTCCTCACGTAAGGAGCGTCATACCTCGCCGAAAAAAATGATTTTGGAGGAAAATAAAAGTGCTGCCGGATGCGAAATATCATCACCGAAGTATACTCTGAAACATTATTCGTCACAAAAATGAAAGTCCAACCAATTTGGGTTAAGGAGCCCGATTGTTCATAAATCGATTAGGCCAAAAAAATGCTACCTCCACCATAGCACGCGTCCTTTACATTATGAACTAAACCAGTGGTTCCCAAGCAATACGGATGTGAGCGGCATAGTTCTACCAAAGACAATGCTCCAAAATCAGTGTGCAGGCTACTGCAGGTATAGAGGTCCTCGAGTGACCACCCCCAGAAAATGGCCTGTATGCAGGTGCACCTCTGCCGTAGCCTGCGTCAGTTGTACATACATGTTCAAGTTCAAACCGTCCTTATATTACTTGGCAAGAGCGTTTTTAATAGCATGCAGCTCACCCTTCTTCATGCGACTCGCCGAACAAAAAACCGCACGTTACGCTTCGCACCTTGGTTGCAAGCAAACCAATTATTACCTGCCTGGTCGGTCAAAGCCCGACGTGCTCCGTCCCGGCATTGTAGGGATGCGAGGGTCTATGGTCGTGCGACTATGGCCATGCATGGCAATGATTCCTACAGTACCCCCCCCCCCCCCCCGAAGCATCAACCATTTTTACCGCCCGTATATACGTAGCTGCGAGTGTTTTAGAGGGAAGGCGCGGAACTCACCACCTCGATCGACCCGGTGACCTCCGGTTCGCTTTCAGGCTCGCCATCTGATGATGACGATGATGGGGAAGGAGGGGAAATACGACAGGCAGAGCAAAGGACACGCTCGAAAGCTGAGATCTGCTTTTTGTTTCTGTTTCAGGTGGGTAGCACTTTATGTAGGCGTAACATCAAGTTTTGTGTTCACACATGAAAGACAGGGGGGGAGTTGCTCTGCACTATTTTCAGTGTGAAAAAACAAAAACAAACTTTATTTTTATTGAAATGTTCATGCAAAAGTTAAAAGCTTAGTCTACATAACCCCAACCCCGTCCCCGCCCCGACCCTTATGAGCTTTGTCTCGAAAAAATCAGGCGTTTTTTTTTTTTTGAAAAATTGGTCGACCACACTAAAAGGTATATAATAAAATATTCCCCGATTTCCATACTTTATCCTAGATAATAATTCAGTGGTGCGGTAAAGGCTACTGTTCGCGAGCGAGAGAACAACGCTCACGGTAAGAGGCGGAGCGGAAATATTGTGCATGACGCCACGGCGCCAACTAACTCTCTGCTGGTTCTTCTCATGCCCCACGACTAAAGTAAGGCACATTCAGTGACGGTGTGTGGTGTGTAGCCCTAACCCTACGTATAGGGGCGTTCTTGAGCGTCGCTGACAGTAGACACCGCCTTGGACCCAGTAGAAAACCCGTTATATCCTTCAGCCAGGGGAATTTTGGCACCCAAGTGCGGGTTATCAATTTCGCCGAGTCCTTGTTCGAAAATCACACGGAACGGACCGAAAAAACACGACGTAGCATATACGAAGTACAAGACGTTTTAGGCAAGGTGCAAATTTTTCGATATTATACCCCCAACCCTCCTCGGACGGCTTGCTTCGTCTGCGCGCCCACGTACATCAACGTTTCCCAGAGCGGGAGCACCCATAGCGCTAGCTAGGGCTACACTGACAGCTCCTAGAACAGTCTTAAGAACCTTGTTGATCCAATGTTGTGACCCGCAGGAGAAGAAACTTGAGCATCGCCACAACACCGGATCGGTGGCCTTTTATCTACAAAACACAAATTCGCCTGTAACCCTGCGTTCGGCGACTATACGCACGAAATGTAACACGGGCACGGCGCGACGAAACCCCGAAATAAAACATTCTTGACAAAATACGTAGCCGTAGCCCCCCCCCCCCCGCTGGTCCATGGTCAAATGACTAAGGCAAGCAACAAATGAGTACGCCTCCCCCCCCCCCCTCGTTCTGAATCCCCAATTCCATCGTACGCGTCAGTTGACACTCCCCCTATACTTCCAAACTCGACACGGACGCTAATCAGGCGACCCTCCCTCCAAGAGACCAACGAGATAAGGGAGTGAAGGAATCTTGACAAAAATCACCATCACTACTAGCTGCAGTTGGGCTTCATTTACCGCTGTAGCGGTTTCATTGCCCATTTCACTTGTTGCGCGGTCGGTAGTCCCCCATCCCCGCGCGGTTGCGCTTGCTCCTCCCCCTCCTCATGCTCGATCGGTCCGGGTCCATGTCGAAAGCCATGTCGTGGTACCCCTCATCCTGGAAGGAGTAGACACCGTGCGATTCGCATCATCGGCGACAGAGGTAGAAAGGGTGACAAGTCACACATGTCAAATATGCGAGCTTAACGTTAGGCTACTACTTGTATTCCCATCCCTGACGGAAAAAATCCGGGATTAATTGTTTTAACGGTTGATTCGAAGGAATTTCCGCTCGGCAGGTGAGAACCAAGCGGGATAATGTTACTCAACGCACGTGCCACGTTAACCCCGTTCCTACAGCAGTAGGGTGTTTGCGAATAGTTTCATTGGGTCGGGTTCCTGTTTCTTGAAGTCTGTTTCCTATATAACAGCAATCCCAACCCCACGAAAAAATAATTGCCTGTGGGTAAAAGTGTCCAAAATGATGTTTTTCAACCTGAGGGTAACTCTGCGGGTTGGTTATTAATAGCAAACGGAGCAACAATCTGATTAGCTAGCGCCTTCGGATTTACCTGTTTTAACCAATCAGATCCTCACGTTTGTCCGTTTCAACTATTATTGTAACCCGACCGTTGGATTATAGCATACACCCAAGTATATACGTCGCACATAGTATATAGCAGTGGGCGTTGCCTGAGCGGCAGTGGCCGAATGCTACTCGCAGCGCACGGTTTGAATTTGGCGCACGTCATGCATACACGTCTCTCGTCAGAGCACGTGGCGCTGACAACGCGATACCCGTTAGAGCGCGGACAGACATACCAGTCGCACTCGGTATAGTCTAATCGGTACTGCACCTTCGATAAATACATGGGGCACCTAAGGCTAGCGTGGAGAGGCATGGGCATGACTGCATGGCTCACATCTTTCGATTAACGCATGGGGCACCTAAGGCTAGCGAGGGGGGGCATGGGCATGATGACTGCATGACTCACATTTTTCGATACACACACATGGGGCACCTAAGGCTAGCGAGGGGGGGCATGGGCATGATGACTGCATGGCTCACATCTCGGTGCTTGTTTCCGTCGCCCAGGCTCTTCTTCACCTCCGCCGCTTCCAACGCCAACCGCTGCGAGATATTCTTCTCGTTTTCTCGGGATGCCGCGGCCTCCTCGACGCTCCCCTGACCGGTAATGGCAGTCGGAGCGTGGCGGATTTGCACGACATCGTAAAACTGTACTGATGGCAAGGGTGTTAGATATACACCGGGTTCTGTTAAGATATGCACCGGCTTTTCTGACATATGCGCCATAACCGCTGAGCTACATATCAGTCGGCTCTGACGTATGGAGAAGTGGTTATTGGTGCACATCGAACAGAGGACATACCGGTAATTAGAGCATCATTGAAGAGGTGACGCGTGGGCTTATCTCTCGCCTCACGCCTGGCAGGTCCACCGGCGGTGCTTCATGGTTTCACTCGGCAAAGAAGACGTAAAACCCCACTCGACGGATGCGCCACTAGTTACCGCGCGAGAAAAAAGTATTTCCTCTACATACATACATACATACATACATACATACATACATACATACATACATAGGGCTCAGCATACCTCTAATGCGGGCCTGGGAAGTCTGTGGCTTAGCACGCGAAACCGAAATTACACGAAACGCACGTGCTTCTAAAAAATAGGACATGAGGGAGGACGGCTTACCTCTAAGGTTGCCAGCAGAACCTGAGTCGTGCTCGCCCAGTTCCCAAGCTTGTCGATCATGCTGGTCAAGTCGTCCATGCGTACATCTCTGGCCATGGCGTACTTAACCTATCAATAGCGAGGACCCGGAAAATATGTTTACACCGTGTAAAACGTACGCGTCAAGCAGCGGGTAAAAAATACATCGCGGGCCACCAGCCAAGGAAAAACAAATCAGTCACAAACTCCACATTTTCGGAAGCTTAACCCCACCTCAACTCGTGCAGAACTGCATGCCCGTTTTAGGGGGGGGGGGGGGTCTACTTAGAAATAGAGTAGGATCCCGTTCGCAATAGTGGAACTCCGCCATCTCCTGCTCGTTACAATTGTCTTACTTTTACTTGTGGCTTTATTTTTTCCGCGCGGGTATGTACCGATTTCAAATCCGAACTCCTGAGCGATCGATGGAACCCCCGCGGCTTTACTCCCTTTTTTTATCAAGACTGCATCCATCCACGTTTCGTGGACAGTGTACCTGGAAATAGAGTAGGAAGACTTTTTGGGGCAGTGAATGGGTTAAACCCATTTATAACTAAAAAAAAGTACCCCACACTAATTCCAAGTAGTTTGTCCCCGAATATGTGCGACCAGTTCAAGGGGTTAAGTGCGAGAGGGTGCTGCATATTTGCGAAGGCATCAAACTATGCATGAAATTATTCTGCCGCACCTTGAGCAATTCTTGGCGCTGGTCCAGCTTCCCCTGCAGCAAGCCGGAGTAGATCGTGTCGAAAATCAGGTCCTCCAGATGTCTCACGTTGTCCATGCCGAGCGCGGCCTTCATCGTGTCGTACGGCACCACCTTGCTCTTGTGCGCCAGGGACACAATGCTCAGCATTCGAAGCTTCTCCACCTGAGAGCGAGTACACGCAATGTGGTATGTAGGTAACGCATGCTGCGATAGAGGTGCACCATGTGTTTGCCTCATAAGGGTGGTCACTTATCCCTTGAGTAGCTCTATACCCCACCCAAAAACTGATTTTGGAGGAAAACAAAAACGCTACCCGATGAACAATCCCATGGCCTAACTATTAATATACAATGAAAAACATGGCAACACAAAAAAAAATGGAATTCCGACGATCTTGGGCTAAGGGCCCGTTTTAACGAAAAAAACAAAAATCAATATGGATTTTTTTTTATTCAAATCCGCTTTTCATTGGTCAACACACGCACCAGCACCAAAGATTAGGATCTTGGGGCATAATATTTGGTGCTGGTGCGTGTGTTGACCAATAAAAAGCGAATTTGAATTTTATTCTTTTCCAATAGAATTTTTTTTCATCTTCGTTAAAACGGGCCCTAAGGGCCCGTTTTAACGAAGAAAACAAAAATCAATATGGAAAAATAAAAATTCAAATTCACTTTTCGTTTTAACGAAGAAAAAAAAAACAATTTGAACAAAAAAAAAATCAAATCCGCTTTTCATTGGTCAAGGGCCCGTTTTAACGAAGAAAAAAAAAACAATTTGGAAAAAAAAAAAAAAAATCCGCTTTTCATTGGTCAACACGCGCACCAGCACCAAAGATTAGGATCTTGGGGGGGAGGGGGGTGCTGGTGCGTGTGTCGACCAATGAAAAGCGAATTTGAATTTTARCTTTTCCCAAATTGAATTTATTTTATACTCGTTAATATGGGCCCTAAGGAGCCCCGTCGTTTCGAAAAACGTTTTGGCCAAAAAACGGTATACCTACCTCTATCGTTGTCATGCGATGAGAACATGTCACGTTAGCGGCAAGTGGGAACGGACACGCCTGCTCCGTCCGGTTTAAGACCCATAGAATATCGTTACATCAACACGGTTTTCCACACAGGCGTTGCGCGATATGAAACACTTTCGATCGCGGTGCAAATACTACGGGCCGTGCGCGGCGCGCGCGGGGGGGGTGGCTTTGGGATGTGCACCATGCAAAGAAAAGGAGAGACAAAACACATTCAACCATATCTCAGCGCTCATGAAGTACATGCCTGGTGCATCTCCCAGAACGCCCTGGTATCTGCCCATGGTAAACGCATACTGTACCTGGTATATTATGGCAACTTCTGCTGTCCTTGTAATGGAGCAACTTCCGCATGCGTGTCGAGAAAAAAACTTCAGTCCCCCCCTCGGCCGAGCGATACTCCTATACATATTCATACAAAAAAAGATAGCATGCCGTCGCCCTAACACAGTCCGGAGATTCGACAGAGTCGCACCTAAAAGCGTGGTACAGTACGGAGATTCGGAAGAGTCACATCTGAAAGCATGGTGTCATATAAACAACACCAGGTACTTACTGCTCCACACAGCAGGTACGAGTACTGGTATTTTAATGCACCAGGAATAAAGAAAATCAAGAGGTAAAAACATGCAGCAGCCGTGATGAGGTCGAGGGCTCCGTCGAAACTCATCACCAGTACGAGTACCAGTAGCCTTTACCGCACCACTGAATTATTATCTAGGATAAAGTATGGAAATCGGGGAATATTTTATTATATACCTTTTAGTGTGGTCGACCAATTTTTCAAAAAAAAAAAAAACGCCTGATTTTTTCGAGACAAAGCTCATAAGGGTCGGGGCGGGGACGGGGTTGGGGTTAGGGTTAGGGTTAGGGTTAGGGTTAGGGTCTAAAGTAGTGTTTTCGGCGTTTTTCTAAATTTTCGGTATCATAACACTGGAACCACACGCGGGCCACAACCAAGTCCCCGATTTCTATACTGTACCCTATATAATAATTCAGAATTGCGGTAAAGGCGACTCCTCGCGAATGCTGACAACTTGTGGGTGGTGTAAACTGCGTTGAATATAAATACTAATACTGCTTACAACAGTACTACCAGGTAGGTGGCAAGACTTTCGCCATTCCTTAGTACCAGTGGCAACCATTTCCGATGGACCATGGTTGGCTTTCCCACATATATACTGGGGTGCACAGTGCACATACTGTTACAAAAGTAACATGAGCCGCATGAGCCGTGTTTTTTTTTTGTATAATATTTTAATTGTAGTTTTTTAGTATCATAGGATTGGATGCAGGGAACCTATATCGCGTTCAGCGAGCCAATCAAAATACCCATTACTAGAGCCCTTGCATCATGGGCCGGGCTTTCCGAACCAAGAACGCCATCACTCCACGCCGCACGCCACCAATCCAAAACGCACATCTCTTAGTCTCAAAATCAACCAAAAATGTGCAAATGACAAATACTAGACCGCCCACCCTGAGCAAAGTAAAATTGTCTGCACAGCACGCGTTTCCGGAAAGCAGAAACAAAATTCTTCCTCAAGTACAAAAAAAAAGAAACGCAGGCGAAGGTCTAACTCCCCACACCTTCGATTACAAAGTACCACGGAATTTGTGGAACCACACATACGACACTCTACATACAAGCCGCCATGCCCTGCCTCGTCACCGCCGAAATCACTAATATAGGCGGCGTCACATGGACTTAGCTCTTGCAGCGGGCGACACAGATCCAAATCAAAACAAATTTATGCCTGAGCTCGAATCTGGGAACACAATCGGACGGGAAACACAACAACAAAAATGGAAATGAGGTCGCTATATAGAGAGCTGCACGGTAGAGAAAGGATTTCCCACCAATCAAAAATCCCATCCAAAAAAAAAAAAGACCAATCAGAAAACTGCGGGCATGAAATATCTTTCTCTCTGGGATGCAGCAAAGAGGTATTAATAGAAAGGAGTGAGGAACGGTCGCGTCTCCCCGAGTGACACCAATTATACCACTGACTATGTCACAGAGTATACCATCGATAATACACACTGCTGCCCCCCCCCCCCCCCCCCCCTCCCCCGCGCGCACTATTAATACTGCGCGACCTCAACGGCGCGTCGCTAAGGAACGAGCCGCAAAAACAAAAACAAAAAAACGATTGCCAAGAAAATCCTATCGAAGTAAAACGACAAAACGAAAACCTACATCCTGAAACCGCCGCAAGCGAGCCAACGGCAAAGGACCCCCCCACAAAAAACTGCACAACCGAAAGCTTTCAACACAATCGCAAGAGGCCCAGCACCGGACACCCACGCCTGGGAGAGAGACCGTATACGGTACTAGACTATAACCGCACTATAGCCACGAGAAAAGGCGCGAGCGCATCGGATAGACCCTGACAGAGGTGTCAAGCAAGGGCATGCCTCCGAACTCTCTAGCAAAAACATCGATACACTTGCCCCGCGCGACAAAGTGGCTCGCCGAGGAGCTGATCCCGTCACCCCCTATCTCCTTAACCCCCCCGCTGACCCACAGCGGAGGCGTGTTGTAGTACTTGGCCACGACCAGCGACATGGCGAGGTCCTCGCAGTTTCGGTGGCGGTCGATGTACGACAGGAGCGAGCGCGGCATCTTCTCCGTGTATGTTCGGAGGTGATCCCGGTGCAGGAAGCAGCACTTGGTCAGGACAACGTTGTAGACCCCGTTCCACCTCGCCACCCTCCAGGACCGATACGAGTGCAGGCTCGTCTCAGGGTCGTGCGTCACCAGCCGCGGCGTGAACCCAACCATGGTGGTCTGGCTGGAGCGCCACGTGTCGAACCCGAACCGCAAGTCCTCGCAGGAAATCCTGAGGTCATCGTCCACGGAGAACACGCCGTCCGTAGCGATCGGCACCGTGATGTTGAATCGATGGTTTAGGCTGTCCGTGTCGTGCACCTCGAAAATAACTTTCCGTCGAGCCCCCTCTGTGAACATCGACAGCCCGGGCGGCTTGTTCTTCTGGTCCGACCACACGACCTGTATCTGGCCCACGCAGTCACAGGTAGAGAAGTGCTCCACGCTCTTCTTGAGGAGATCGTTCCTCCTAAAGCTATTCATCCTTGGGGGGGCAAGGGATAAGCCGCGTCGGCGCAAAAAAGAAAGGGGCGGTACATAGCACATGTTAGTTCAGGGCTTGTGGTGGTAGACCACCCGCCAGAGAAGATCGCTCGGCGTACGTACGGGGTTCAGGGGATAGGGTAAGGCCCCTGTGCATGAATTATGTGGGCAATAAAATGCAACCGCTTTCATTCAGGGCGGCGAAAACAACAAAGGTGTGGCAGGGTCGACCGGAAGCCTTTGCCTCAAACCACACAATTCCCACAACAAAAACGCTTTTGACCGGCAGGCGGAGCTCCCGAATAGCAAAGTTAACCACCACCCGCACTTCTTGCGCTGTAAAGCTCCTTGCTACAGTACAGGACACCTATTAATAATAGGAAACCAGGAAATCTGGTCCAGGTTGGATTTCTTATTCGAGACAGGGTGCTTTCTACACCAATTTCAAGATAACGACTCCCGAATTTCTTATTTTTCCTCCTAAATCTCCGCCTGGCTTTCTTATTATATCCTGTTTCTTCTTAGGTGTCCTGTACTCTGTATAAATAAAACCCATTCGCTGACTCCGCAGGTCCCACGCGTTCCACCTGCTCGGCGACGGCCATTGTCAGGTGGAGGCTGAAAGTGTCACACTTGTGTTCCCCGAGGGTGCGCCGATCAGCACCCACCGATCCCGTTCCCCAGCACGGAAGGGGGTCCATTGCGGCGTCCGGCTCGACGGGGGGTGGCCGGTTAACCCCCCCCCCAACGTCGAAACTACGCATGGCTATGATATGGTGGAACTACCCGGAAAGAGTGTGAAGATGGACCTCACCGAGAAACGAGGCATTCCTTTGCTGATCATTTTGAGCCGTTTAGCACCTCTTCCGTACTGTACCGCGACGCCGACCCGGCGAGTGCGTTCCCCCTTTACCGACAAAACTTACTGCAAATCTCACCGATCAACTCATGCCGCGCTGAAGCAGCAAGGATCGACAGCGGGGTGACAAAACTTAGAAACTCCAAGGTGGAGGGAGGGAGCCTCTCGAGATCGACTGCTGTAGGCCTACAGTAGTAGAATCAATTAAAGACTTTCAGCAGTAAGAATAGAGGCGAAGCTCGCTCCGCCTCAGTCTGACCAAGAGAGGGGTTTCACCCATGAACTTACACCGAAAACTGCATGTCCCTCGACCCTCGACACCGGCGGCCTCGTAGTCACAACTATACGTGCAAACCCAGTTTTTTGTTTGTTTGTTTCTACAGATAAACACACGCTCCCTGAATTCTACAGCCTCAGACTCTGTTCTCCTCATACGGGATGTATATCTTGCATGAGGACATAAAAAAAAGCGTAAGTACGCGCGATCGAAGTATCCCACGCAGCTACGTACGAAGCAAATATGAGTTTCAACAAAATCCTCTCGACCTCACAGCTGTTTTTATTTTTATTTATTTTTAATACACATACGACTGACTGCTGCTACCAGTAACTCATGACTCATGACTCGTATTACGAGCATAAACCAACAGGTAATACCTCGTACCGGTATACCTGCTATATACTACAAGCAGTAGTATGTTACTAAGTAACAGTATACCAGATACGTACGTAGTACGGGACCTCTTGTTTCGGGCCGGACCTAACTTTAACTTTCCCACATTTAATTTCAGCACGTACAAACCATGGTTTTACTTAGGGCAGCGGCCAAAAACAGGTACACCTGGTCCGTTCGGGGCCAAAAACAGGTACATACTAAAATCAAGTTTAAAACGCACCCCACGAACCTGCCGTTCCTTGCAATGCAAAGTAGAGTTTTTTCATGCTCTTCGTGCTCGCCCGGTGGTTACGTATACGAGTAGCTGCTATTAATAGTGCGAGGAACGAACGCCTGCTGCTGTATTCTCCCTTCTCAACTTTTGTGACACCCCTGGTATTCCAAATCAACCACAATCCCGAAGGGGAGCCTTCTATCTCGTATTATTTCGGCGGAGGTGTGCAGGCAGATATGCGTGTGTGTCGCTCGAGTGGCGTGTGGTGCGAGGTGCGAAGGGAGAAGGGGGTCTCCGCGTACGCCGGCATTTGTATAGGGGGTATAGGGTGGAACTATGAAGGGCCTCTGATTGGCTTAAAAACGACAAAAAAAGGTGAAAGTCAAGCAGAGTAGTTTCAAGTATGTACCTGATTTTGGCCGCAAATGGACGAGGTATACCTTTTTTTGGACGAGGTATACCTTTTTTTGGCCGCTGTCCTTTTACTTATACTTACTCGTAGCGTTTGTGCAAACTGGAGCTTTTCTTACACTCTGGTTGGTCGCCAGGATCTTTACGTACTGGCAGGTAATAGGTATGGGATGCAAGACATCGTAACAGGTTTGAGATGTTTCGGGAGAGCCGGCTTCTCGAAAATAATATCATAGAAATGATTCGTACGGCTTTAGGCTTTAGTACGGGATTTGGGGAATGTCACGTGGATATGGCTATAAAACTGCTGTAGTATGTACTGCTGTATCGACAAAACGCTCGACCATATCATACGGGTACGAACAAAAAATGATGCACACAGCAGCACAGCACGTTCCCCCGTTTTCGGTACGACTATGTCATACCAGTATGTTATTATTAATAGTAGTATACTCGTAGTCATGTAAGTTTTGGGCGATTTTTCTTTCGTTTTGTGGCCCTCAGCATGGGCTTAGGGTGCTCGCTGGCGCCCTGCCCGCGGTTAGTTACTATGCTTAAGTATACAATTGTACGCGACTGTTTACTAATAGTCTACGACGACGCCAAAAAAAGGGGGGCTCATTTCCAGCCAGCCTCGTGTGCTCGTATGTACGAATATATATATCCGTGACCGGTGCAACGACTGTAATTTTCCCAAAAAACGAACAAACCTAGGAACGGTCGGGAGTTTATTTTTAACATATTTCCAGGAAATTGATTGAGAACGCCACGAGTCCCTGCCTGCTCTGGCACCCTGATCCCACGCCGACCTGGTCCCACCCGGGCCTGGGCCCTAACTGAACCTGGACATCGTACTCGTATAACAGGTGTTGCTGCTGTAGCTCTCGTTGCTATCGGAAGTCACGCTGGCGGATATTCTGTAACCGTCGTCAACTGCTACTATTAATAGCGTGTGCGTTGGTGGGAATTTTATCGTGAAAAACATACGTACCAGTTACAGTACCACCTGGTACATGTTTTGCGGCAAGTCTTCGGCTACCATACCATACCACGCCTGCGACCACTTTGCAAGAATTACTGAATACGAAACCGGCGATCGAGATCATCGAGGAAAACTTCCCAGAAACACCCCTGCGCCGTGCCATGTCATACCAATATGTACGTAGTGCTCCCGCCAGCGGCTGTCGCGGCACTCGGCATTCGGCCACGGCGATAAAACGAGCATGTTTTTAAACCACGTGAAAAAAAAGTATTCTACGCCATTTGATTACGTATAGACGACAGCCTGCAGTAAACAGAACAAAGCACTGACGGGCGAAGACAAGCAGGAGGCCGCCCGAAAGCCGCCGACAATAATAGACTGGTGTGCGTGGTTTTTACCAACAGCAGTACGAGTACCACCGGACGCAGGCATTTTGAAGATACTCGTGCAATAAGCAAGCATTGGGTTCCAGGCAGCAAACATCCGCTGTTGTTTGATGTGGCTGGTTTGTGATTATGTTTGTTTGCAACGTGCGCGTCAAACTCTCCGGATCTGCTGAAGGGCCCAACGACAACGACGCTTTTTAGGTCCGAAATTTCGCAAGTTTGTGCGCCTGCCTGCGCTGAGCGCTGGGTAGGCAGCTCGCACGCGGGCTTGTGAGGATTTGTCAGAGCAGTCCATACGAAGACACAAACTTACCGCACTGTGAAGGTGCTCCGAGGCGACAACATGCTGCCGCTCTCCACCGGAGCCAATGACCCCACGTCCACCGCAAAGAGATGATTCCATATGGCAAGAAAGATCACGACCGCCACGGCCGCCAACACCCCCGCCTTCCGCAGATAACCCCATGGCCGCTTATCCTGTGGTGAGACGCGCTTCGGATCGCCGCCGAGCGGTTCAACCTTGACCCGCCTATAGGAGTAACTCGAGATAGACGACGGCATACCCTCTGCCTTAGGATGTCTAAGCATCCCCATCTTGCATCTTGTCTTCTTTTGCCGTTCCGTCGCCAAAAAGAGGAGAAATCGGTTTTGTAAAGCAATCGAAGGCATTTCTGTAGCAGGGACAGGGAAGGGGACGAAACGACAGAAATGGGGCACTGAGATCTGACGATCCGGCACAGAAGGTCGGTGGCGGAGTGATCCTGAATGCGCGTTTATGCCGGAGGGGGGATCCAGATGGGCGAGCGGTGGGACGAGGAGGAAGAGCAAAGGGGTCGAGGACCTCTACACATCTTGCGCCCGAGACGCGCCGCAGAAAAAGCTCTGGGTACGTACCCAGTATCGACAAGTTCACGAGTAAAAGATGCACAAACCCCTCAAGGATACAGATCCACTCTCTGTCGCACTCGCACATACACATCATACACATACTCGTATGAATAGTATCATACGTGAAGGACATGTCTACATGCCTACATCACTACGAGTACGTGTATCAGTTTGTAAATAGGACATTATACGACACCAGCAGCAGTAGCAGTAGCAGTATCATAATGATACACCAGGCGGCACATCGTTTGCGACATTTGTGCTCCTATATATTGCTGTACGCATCTTACGCCTTGGCACGCGGGCCGCGCACGGTTTTCGCTGACATGCGGACGACACGGACGGTATGGTGCGCCCTTCTCGATATCGTACTGCCCCCAGTGTGTTCGAATCAAAATCATCTCGATGGGGGCGCTCGGCGTGGGCAAGAGCTGCCTCATCAAGCGGTTCTGCGAAGAGAGGGTGAGCAGACGTGTGAAAATAGGTTCCGTCTGAGCACGAGTATTGGGGGAGGGAGTAGTCCGTTGGGCCTCGTACTGGTAAAAAGTTAACCAAATACCCACCCAATCTAAGCCTTGAAGCACTCCCCCCTTCTGAACAGTGGGGTCTTTGTCTTCGTATGGGGCCGTACGTGCCTACGACTGCTGTAGAGTAAAGTTCTTAACAATTTCTTGGGACCCAAGAAAGATTCTTGACATGAGGAAATTCGCTTTGCGTTAAAAAACATTTTCATGGTGGTCGTGAGTCGTGAGTCGTGAGATTCGAACTCACGACTACTAGTAGGTACGAGTACAACCCATGTCCTGCCGTCGATACCATTTGTGAAGGCATTAGTCTGTTAGGCTACGTACTGGTAAAAGTTTAACCCAATACCCACCCATTCTAAGCCTTATAACAGGTCGTATTGGTATTTTGAAGATACCTCGTAGCACTTCCCGTTGACGCCGAACACAAAAACATAGTAGATCGCGGCTGAATAAACAATATCAAGTAGATGAGTTTGCATTCGCACCGAGTGGTATTGTCTTGTTGTTTGCGGTATTGCCCATCCAATGCACGTACTTGAAAAGGAAGCGCTCGTACGTAGCATGTACAAGTGCTTCCCCTGTTTCCCAGATCTATCTGCTCTGTGAGACCCCGTTCGATCATGCCCCTCAACAAGTTACGCTATCCATCACCTCTTTTCTGGACCGTTGCGCAGTTTGTGTCCAAGTACATATCGACGATTGGCATCGATTACGGGGTGAAGCCGGTTGCGGTCAACGGCGAGTCTGTGCGCATAAACTTCTGGGATCTTTCGGGGCACCCTGATTTCTTCGAGATTCGAAACGAGTTCTACAAGGACTCCCAGGGGGTGCGTACTACGACACACAGTGTTGGAGATCCGTGTTATTACTACAGTAGTGTATAGCGCTTTTGACCGAGCGCGCTCGTTAAATGGTCCCCAACGTACGCTCCACCGCCGACAGTGCAGAGTCTAAATACAAAGCGTGGGCGCTTTCAAACCCCAATCAGCAAGCTTTTATTCGGGCCATCATTGACGCCCGAAAGTATGAGATCAGAAGCGTCTTGACTATAATAGTATCCGCGCCCCCTTTGCAAGCACCCATTATGTCGGCTGCAGCCATATACCGCAGTCTGTGCGACTGCGGGTTTCGTAAGCGTAGTCTTGCAGCATCCTCAGCGAGTTGTCACGCCGTATATAATCAAAAGTACTTATATTTTGCGTCAGTAAGCAGTACCGCTGGTTCCCCCGGTGGTGCACTGCAGAGGATGCCGTGAAGCTCTGCGCCGGTATAGGTCGTAGGTTCAAATGTTACTGTTGACAGCGTCGGGTCCTCTTCCGGTGGCGGGACGCGCTCCTGCCGACTGAAAATCAATACATAACCTATGTTGCGCGAATGAGGGCAGTCCGATACAAATCGACGAGAGTTGGAGTGGTGCGGCCTATTTTGTGATAATACAGTACATGTCGCGCTTTGATTAGGCGCTGACTTATGGACAAGTGGTTACGGTGAATATCTGCAGTAACACAGCAACGCAAGGTGGGTACTGGGGTAGGTCAGTAGCAAGAAGAGGGCTACTCTATCACCTCGGGGCAAAACATCAAACAGAGCTAAACTGATGGGCGACACAAACTATACTGTTGTTGTAAAAGACAAAAAAAAAAAACGGTAAGACTTCTCCCCATTTCTCAGGCGGTCTTGGTGTACGACGTGGCCAACAGAGCTAGCTTCGAGGAACTAGAGCAGTGGCTAGCGGAGGCTGCGGACTTCGGCGCGGGGGGGATACCCATGGCCGTCTGTGCAAACAAGGTACGCAGTACGTACGCAAGCCAAACATTTCCCCATACTCAAGAACATTACGTAGTAGCGAGCTATATACCTGGTACATCACATCCATAAACCATATATATGCAGGTGGGACATCAGGGGAAAATATGACATGCCTTTACGAGAGGGTAGCTGGAAGCATTTTTCGGTTGATTTGTTTAGCTTATATTGTCTGGTAAAATATGTTGTCAAGTGCACCTCTCAGCTGCTGGTATGTGTAATGACATTGGGCGCTGCAGAACAATCGACAAGACAGATGTCCACAACACCCCGCGCTGCTTCTGTTTCGACGTTGCAAGCCAGCCTGTGCCACACACTCTACAGCATATCAAGTATGACATGAAACGTCTGTAAATTTACCAAAATACTGGTGCGTCGCAAACTCATCGCATGCCGCTTATTTGTTTATACACAGACAGTCGGTCGCCTTTGTACTGGTGGTGTTATTGTCTATTTCGGCGGTTCACAATAAGCAGGGGCTCGCACCTTGAACCCATCGACCATACAACGAACTTTATGTCTCTCCAACCAATCCGTCCGATCCCGCCATTGTCCCCTGACGCAAAGAGCTATTGATAGATGTGGTGGCGTGTTTATCGATTCGAGCACGTTGTTTTAAATTTCGCTCATCCCCTTACACGCCTCGCACTCCCCCCTTCCCGTATGTACGCGCGTCCAACAACCCTTTTCGTCTCAAGATCGACAAGCGACGAGTCGTGAGCGAAGAAGAGGGAAGACGATGGGCCATGGGCCACGGCTTTGTATACTTTGAAACATCTGCCAGCTCCGGTGCGAGCGTGGGGACCGCCTTCATGAGGCTTTTTGAAATGGCTTTAGCGAAGATGAAGGAAACATGAAAAAAAATCATGTCAATATGAATAGCATTGCGGGCTGTCACTACAAATCAATCGTGGGTTGCTCGTGGAGAGGCGACGAAGCCAACACCTTCAAGCTTGCTTGCGACGACGAAGCCTAATCAGCCGCATTGCACACGTGTTTCACAATCAAATGGTGCCACCGAACCCTATTTTCAAGTAAACTAGTCGGCCCCGCCGCGACTGAGTATCACAAGCCTTGGTGTTAACACCTTCATCTGGAGGGTGTTGCTTGGTGGCATCCCATTTATGGCAAACATAATCTGAAACCCCCTTACTAGGCACTCAAGCGACTAGGAGACTTGGCATGGACCAAAGGCAAACGGCTTCTTGAAATGGTGGTGTCCGGCAAGTCCCGTGCGGTGGGGTCAAGCAAGCACTTGGGCGTAACCCCATGGGAAAGCCGTAATGAGCATACCTAGCGCTCAAGCTCCTGCACGTTTTCCGCGCACAAAAGCGCCTCGACCACTCGTGGAACTGTAAGCCTCACGACTTAGCGTTGCGCTCTCTCATAATAATCAGGGGTGTAACGACTTATCCCGCTGCATACCGAAGCGAAATTGTTATGGTCACACCTCACCGACTGCTATCATTGCAGTTTTCTCACGATATATTATCGAACTGATTTGCCACCACTCAACAACAGCCAGAAGAGGGCTTCTGAATATAAGGGAGGTTGGCCCGCCTGGGCCTTTTATTTACGTTGCCGCGACCGAGTACGAGTGAAACTACGCATGTCATAACCCGCCGCTGGTGTGCACTGGACAAACGGCGATTCATTTTCCAGCCTCTCGCCTCCACAGTAAACATGTAAACATCGTCAAAGTGAACATAGTAGCGGCCGTAAAGAAGAATATAAGAAGCATGCTGACCCCTTGGCGACCCCTTTACTATCACCCAAAACAATGACAACTTTAGAGTCTATCAACCGTCGACAAGCAGCGTGGGGGTCTATGATGATAGCAGTACTACTGACGTAGGATCATGTTCCGCCTGTGCCGTACGACTCCTTGCATTGAGCCCCCGGCACCAATTTATAGCATCCCTCGATCATGCAGTGGCCGTCGCTGCATTCGACACTCTATACCACCAATTTCCTCCTCTAAATTCTCTAGAGCGGTAAGGTACGCCTGGAGAGCCCGCCCACGGAGAAGACGCTGCAGTACACTAGCGGGGCCGCAACCGCGACCCGAGCTGCCGTCGTCGCTGCTGAGTCGCTTCGTAGCGACACCGGGGTCCTCATTATATCTCCTCATCGTACGCACATCATCCAGGGCCGCCGCCGTGACCCCCCTCGCGGTGTAGTCCGTGACGGGTGGTTTCCGTTCGACGCCTATTATTGTCTCGATTCCATTGCTGAGGCTGCCTCGCAAAACGCTTATCGCTGGAGCTTCAACCACCGCCACCCCGACCACGAAGGCCGTACAACCTTTGTGTTGCGTCGAGGAATGCTCGTCGTCCGGACATGTACTCCATAATCACGTGAAGTTAGTGCTGTCGTTAGAAGTTGTGTTTTCCTCCTCGCTGTCTGTGTTCCTCGTTCGTCAACAAACACACCTCTCTCCCGGAGATCGACTGTGGGGAGCGTGGCACAGCAAGCAACACCATATAGGTGACCGCAGTTTTCTGATTGGTTAATTTTGCATGCAGTATGCACCTTCCCGATGATTGCCGTGGGGGACGCGCGCTACGACAGAAGAAGTAGCACTTTTTGGCTGAAATGTTTTCAGGATGACGGGGGCTTTTTCACCCTTTTAGAACTGCAGTCCCGTTTTGGGGACAGACTACTTAGAATTAGAGTTGTTTGTCCCCATAACGGGACTGCAGTTCTAAAAGGGTTAGGGCCCGAATTAACGAGTAAAAAATAAATTCAATTTGGAAAAAATAAATTCAAATTCGCTTTTCATTGGTCAACACAGGCACCAGCACCAAATATTATGCCCCAAGATCCTAATATCTGGTGCTGGTGCGTGTGTTCACCAATGAAAAGCGGATTTGATTTTTTTTTTTTTCCAAAATGACTTTTTTTCTTCTTCGTTAAAACCGGCCCTTAACCCAAACTCGTCGGAATTTCATTTCGTTTCTATACTTGGCCATTGGGATTTGTTCATCCGGGTAGTTTTTTTATTCTCCTCCAAAATCAGTTTTTGACTTGCTAATAGTATAGAGCTCCTTAAGTGACCACCCTCAGAAGGCAAAAACATGGTGATGCACCTCTATCTACCGTAGCATGCGTCCGGGGCCGGGCACGGGAGAAAGCTGGTGGGGCTGCAAAGGTATTGAGGGGCTGGGCGGCGACGTGCCAGTAGACGAGAGGCGGGTCCTCGTTAGACCATCCTGTACTGGTATGTTGGCGATCGGTTGACGGAGATTACAGGCGGAGCGGGTGGTTTGGATGCCTGCCGGCTCAAAGGGCTCTGGGTAGTCTATCGCGGCGAGGGGTAACACTTATGGCCGGCGGCGGCGGCGGCGGCGGTGAGCAGCCAACATGCTTGCTTGCTGGGTCTGCATTTCCCGGAGGTACGCTGCCACCAACTGTGCTTTGCTTTGTCCGTCGCCGCAGACAGCCGAGGGTTTTCGTCCAGACGTGCCTACCAAATGCGCTCGGCGTCGGCGCGGTCGGCCATGAGCTTCCAGTGCGGGCTGAACCTTCCGGAGCTTACCGAGAGTGCCTGGGCGACGGCAGCTGTGGCTTTCTACCCCTTACACTACCTTCTGGGAGACAGCATCCTCTAGCTCTTCCTGTTGATGACGGGCGTCGCGCTTGGCCACGTAGACACTCTGCCCTACGATCACGGAGCGGTCGACGATCTAATCGCGGATTGACGAGGGGAATGCCCGCCACTGCGCTACTGAAATTCAACACATTCAATGCGTTTTTTTTTCGGCACCGTGGTTTCACCTCTGGCGGTGCACGAATCTTGTGGCGGCGAAGGTAGTCGGTGGGTTGGGTTTGTGTTTTAGCAGGAGGACGGGGGGGGGGGCGTAGTCGACCCGCGATTCTAGCGGGCTACGACGCAAGCAGCGAATAATACCCCCGCAACATTTTTTTCGCCTGTCAACTCCAAGTTGCAGCAAGCTGCACGTGACTTCCGGCGGCTGTTACAGTTAAACCGCAATTCCAACCCGAAAGTTGCGCTAGAGCAACAGCGCACCAGCTAACAAATGCCCTGGCAATCACCCCCCCCCCCTGCCCCTAAATATATGATATACTTATAGGTTGGGTTGGCGTCGGTTGGCAACGACGCTGTAAAACACGCCACTCGCTGCGTGAGCTAGACAACCGGGGTGCCGTTGTTTTTTTTTTTGGAGGTCACCAAAGCTGGCGGTCGAGTAGATCATTTGTGCGGGGTGGAGAACCTTTGCTCCGCACAAGGGGAATGGTCGTATCACGTAGTGTTAATATGGTAAGGCATCCGCGAGGCAGTTACATAGTAAAACCCATTGCTGTCTCCGGAAGTGGCCACACCAGAAATTAAATTAACTAATTGAAGCTGTCGTCCATATGCAAGTCCGCCTCAGAGGCGGTTCTTAGCAGGATGCAGCTCACCCTCCATGCGATTCGCCCAATACCTCACGGCGCTTCGCGCTTGGTGCAAGCAATGTCTGCCTGGTTGGTGAAAACCCAACGTGCTCCGTCCCGGCATTGTAGGGATGCGAGGGTCTATGGTCATATGACTACGGCCGTGCACAACATGAGTACACCCCCCCCCCCCCCCTCCCCCGTCTCGCCCGTACATGCTTTTTGTGTCTTATTTCTTATGGAATTGCTGTTAAAGGTTAACCACAACTTTGACCCGAAAGTTGCGCTAGCGTAACTGCGCACCAGTTGTCTACGTGTTGTCCTGGCAATCACTACCCCCCCTCCCCCCCTCTGTTCCCCCCCGTCCCGCCCGTAAAATAAGTACAAATGCGTTTTCTCAAGGAGATACTGATATTATTTGTGTCTTGGCGCGAGAGCCGCCTTTCGCACAGGACAACTGCGATATACGCACAAAATTTAGACCCCTGATAACGACAAACGCCACCAATACGATACCGTATACTGCAAGCTGTGCTTCAGATGAGTTAGGGGCAATGGAGTACTTCCCGCCTGAAGAACGGCGTACAGAGCGGTAAAAAAGTACCGAAGTATGATAAAGATACAGAGTGGTAAAAGATACAGAGTGGTAAAAAACAACTGCTGCTGCTGCTGCTGTATCTACTATAGGTTGGTCATTAGTTCGTTGCCGGTGAGGATATGCTGGAGCCATGGCGGTAGCAGGCAGATGAAGCATAGGCGAGTATGGGCTGCACATCACCTGGACAGAGGCACAGATATTCGTAACATGAACATTGAATTGTGCGCCTGAGGGGGGGGGGGGCTGATTCTTTGTTTATGTCATAATCTAGTGTTTATCGCCCCGCAAAATAAAGCCATTTGATCGGAATGGAACTCCCCGAGATCACTCGACACCACGACACCCACAACACCACAGACACTTTGACACTCGTGGAGCTCACCCATGGCTAAATCGAGCAAGAAGCAGTGCAGGACGCCAAAGCCGCAACGGCAAGGTGGGGGTCTGGTGGTTGTCACCGCACGAAACCTCACAGCCAGGTCTAACAAGCCTCCTTCAGCCGCGGGCAAAAAAGGCAAAAAGCGAAAGAAAAAAGAGTCCCTATTAGGCGACCTCACCATCGACGAGAGCGACGACTTCGATGCGTCTACTCCTGGCTCGTCGCCTCAGCCCTTGCCTGTCGGCGCTGGCGGAACACGAACACGGGAGTACCTCTTTTCGTCGGCCCATTCGCGCATGCAGCGCTTGTATTACCTTTTGTCGACCAGGCGACAGGCACAGGTCGAGGAAGCTCGCAAGGGCGTGCCGAGTGGCTGTAGCACTGAGGAAGGTGGCTGCCACGCCGTGGTCTTCGTGGAGATGGCCGCCGTTGCGCAGGAGCTGGTCGCCGAGTTGAAGGCGCTCGGCCTCCAGGCATTCGTTTTGCACGAGCGGACGCCGAAAGCCCAGGTGAGGTGGTGAAGAGCCAGGCGATCGTCCTCTCGATGCGACCTCTCAGTGCGCCCTGAATAGCAAGTGGTCATGTCGTGCCATCCTGCTGAACGCTGAGTGGAATGTTCGAATGTTCTCGCCATGAGCCACTGCTGCTGCTGCTCCTGCTGTGCACGAGTCGTACAGCGGCAACAAGGGCGAACACAGCACCGGCCGGCCCTGGTGTAAAGTGCGAAAGGCCTGCGGAACATGAAACAACTCTATGGGTGGAGGTTGCTATGTTGCTGTAGCTCGCACGATGGTGGTGTTCTCTTGGGCCTACAGCAGTATATCCGGGCACACTGTCCTGTAATCTTGGGGCGAGTACTGCTGTCTGCTGCTGGGATGCTGTCTTGGCTGTGCCGCGCTCCAGAAGCCACCGAGCGCGGCAGTCGCATACCGGCACCAAACGCACTCCATGTATATGTGACTTTGTCAATATTGCTGTTTTTAACCAGTAGCAGCCAACTTACAGCGTACAGCAGTACCGGCCGTACAAAGAGTATAATATGAGCGTCTACACCAAGGTACTGGTCGTATATACTCTTACCACACGTGGTGTATGGTCTCACAGCAGCATGATGGCTCTACAGACGCTAGTCCCCCCCCCATACGTAGCCCGTCTAGGTCCGTTTTGACAGTGCTGCCAACATACCATATGCTATGCACCATGTCAGACAGTAGTCGACGACTCAGTAATCGTCGCCATCGTAACGCGTGATGCTGCCTTTATCTCTCTCGTCTCAGGCGCAGGAGCACGTCAAGCGTTTCTTGTCCGCACCGTCTGCCGAGAGAAGCTCCGTGGTGCTCTTGACCAACGCAGCGATAACCCGATCGCTGTCCATCGGACCAGTCCCGGCCGACAAAGGAGCGCTCGTTAGGGTCGTGCACTTCGATGCACCGGAGGGCCCAAAGAACGAGGCGGCCCGGGAGCGCATCTCCGCAGGCGTTTTTCATGGTCGAGGTGCGGGGATGGCGGAGGAGGTGCATTTGGAGGGAGGAGAGGACGGGTCGGGCTTGGTGCCCTTTTCCTTCGAAGGGGAGGCAATGGGCGGCATCCGTTCCAGGTATATGTCTATACGAAGTGTATGATACGACGTTGCGTTATGCCGCTCTGTTATAACGTGAAACTACGTATACTGTGACAGCGCGTTCGAACGCCACATTGTTCTAGCGTCTCGCACCTTAATCATGGTCCGTGATTGCTCGGTGGGGCTGCGTGAGAACCTTGTTGATTTAGTTATTTTATACCTGGCTCTTCTTGAAAACTACCAGGTACCTGGTATGCTTTAGTATGTTGACTTGACGCTTGGTCTCTACTGGTTTGTCAACCGCACGTACACACACGATTGCATCGATGACTTCACAACCTCTGTTTTTTTTGTGTTATCTCGTCGATACATGTATAGGCTTACCGTCGCCAAAAAGCTATCGAGGGCAGTGGCGATGAGCGCTGGGGAGGGGGAAGAGAGAAGCATGCAGCGTGCCGCAGCTGCCGCAGGCTTGGAGTGGGAAGCCGGCGCTGGGCAAGGGTGAGGACAGCAAAGTCTATTCAATGCTCTCGAAATTTTATCGGGTGCCTGCGTACACCAGCTGTTGGAATGCTTGTCATAGAAACGTCGGGACGAAGCAGGTGGTAGCTGTCGGTGGGTGTGTCGTTCATGGTTTTAAACGGTCCTCATGGATGGTTGTTTACAGCGTTTGGCTTTAGGCTACGGGGAAAATATGACGTCTACAGTCTGCAGCATCACTTCTGTTTGTGGGTGGCGCCCTGTGTGTTCTGGCATGATGACAGCGAATTTGTTATGAAGTGGACCAGCCTTTTTGATCGCAGTAGCACTGTCCTTGCTACACATACACCTGGTACAAACCGCAGTGGAGGGAGCTCGCTCAGTTTGTACTGTTGCTCAGGTACGCGACAACGAAACTTTTTACTAACGTGGACCAGCTGTCTTGATCGAGGGAGCACTGTCCTCGCTACAGACCGCGGTTGGAGGAAGAGCTCGCCCACTTTGGACTGTTGCTCAGGTACATATGCATCTGATCCTCTTTAGGACTGCCCCCTCATTTTTATGGTCAAGTTACTTGGAATTTGTGTGGGATAAACTTTCGTTTCTATTAATAGAAGAGTTGACTAGACAGGCATGCGAGCCTTATCTCTGCCCCCTTGCCGCTGGTTGTGCCGTCTACTACTAACAGCGAGAGCGGAGAAGAGGCCATCAAGCGCGAAAGGCGACGAGGTCACGCCCAGCAAGCGACCGCGCTCAGGGAAAGAATGAGCGTGCTGCTAAGCCAGGGCCTGCTGCTGATGCCAGCGGCAGCGCCGAGCGGGAGCTGCACGGTCGCGTCGACTCCGATTGCACAGCAGCAAAACAGCAAGGAGTTACGCAAGAAGATGATCGTCTTGGGCATGATCCGTGGGGCGCAACCGCTGGAGGGTGGCACCGGGGGGTCGCCCGAAGACAGAGCCACGGCCCAGACTCGCTGGCTTGACGGCTCTGCGGGAAAGCTGTTTGGTGGCAGCTGGGACGGTAGTGTTCGGACCGGCGCGAGCTGCGATAACACATCTCTCGACGTGCGCTCGCGAGTTGCTGCCGCCAAGTTGGCGGCAGTCGGACGCCCACGCGGCGGCAAGGGTGGTCCTGGCGGGAAGGAAAAGCGCAGCGGCGATGTTTCGCGAGAGCTAGCGAAATGGAATCCGAACCCTGACACGCCTGACCCTGATAAATGGGGCGGGCGCTGGGGAAAGCCGTGCGGGCACAATGAGGTGGGTGGAACGGGGCGATTGGTTGCTACATATCGCCAGGCTGGCGGACATTCGGCCACTTTGGGTGTTGGCTCATCGGAGGATGCCATGCCAAGACGAGAGCTGTCAAGACTTGAGCTAAAGTGGCCGCTTGTCAAAGTTCAGACTGCGCAAATAAAAAAATAAAAGCCACGCATCCCGGGATGACCCGCGGTAGGTAGGGCACCTCATCATGCGCGCTTTGGTACCGCTGCTGTTAAGAGTTTGGACGAAGTTCATAATATCAACCCCGAAAATCACAAATGATACCGGTGTCTGCTGCCCCTCCTCCCACCTCCCGAGCAGGTGGTCCTGCAGCACCTGCGACCGTTCGCTCCGATGGAGGTTATGAACACCCGAGTGTGCTCCAAGGCGTCCCCGGCCCCCGGAAACACCGGCTTCGACGGCTGCTTGGAACTCCTCTCCTTGGAGTGCCGAGCGCGCGAGCGAGCCTTGACCGTGTGGGACGATGCGTCGTTCCACCACATCGACAAGGCCGGGGTGTGTTCGTCCTTGCGAAAACAGGCCATGCTGCACCTTTCCCTTCCGGCTCTGAGGTTCCTGTTTAAAAACATGAGGAGCTTCACCGTGTGCGGCGAGGGCCGAGAGCCGCCGCGGGAGGTGGCTAGGGCGGTCATCCGCTCGGTGGGGTGGGGCGCTAAGCAGGTGAGGATCACGGTAGTTTCGTCTAGGAATGACTCCGGGCGCAAGGTTGTTACCACTACAGTAAGATGCCTTTGTTCATGCTTTGGCATGTCGTTCCAATGGTTGCTTGTGGGTTTCCTATCCCTTGAACAAAAACTATTTGTAGCTGACTTTGTTTTCAACCTGGTACCTGGTATAGCTATTTACTTGTCTTAGCCTCAGTGTAGTAGGCATTCTGTAAAAACTATAATCTGAACCGAATTACCTCCCCATCCACCCACCCACCCACCTACCCTTTGCTGTGTTCCCCGAACCGCAGTCCAAGATTGGGCCTCTGTCCACGGAACTCTCGACACGAGTCATGGCCTTCGTGCTGTCCGGCGATCGGGCCACGTGGAGATCTGTCGCGGCAGGATTCGGAGTAGGGGAGGTGCGCCGAGAAGCCCCTAACGCCAACGGGGAAATACAAAACCCCACGGTCGCCTTCTCCAGCAAAAAGAAGAGGAGAAACTTCAACTTGTGATGGGAAGCGGGGTTCAACAGGGCGACCAAGTCCTTGTAAATGGCGCCACCGGGGAGGTGGTGATTTGGTCATTTTGGTGGTGATTTGGTCATTCTGGTCGTAATAAATAACCATTGGTCGTATATAGCAAATAACCATTTCTATTTAAATTGTTGTCTGCCCTTGCAGCATATATGAGGGAACCTTGCATAGTTTTGTTTTTGAGCACAAGGCTTTATTTAGTGCGGGGGATCAAGGCAAGGCACAGACGCCGGAGTACACCTCACTCAATCTGCCGTAAGGTTTGACTATTAATAGTGGCAGTCGGCGAAACACATACTTCTCCAAGTATCCTCGAACCGCCTTCGCCTGCTTACACTCGTATACTCGTATATACCCCACGGGCGAAAACAGTTAGGCAATTTTGAACCCGGGCTACATAAACGAACGCCTTCGTACAAAGAGTGTTGCCTGCGACGCGCGGGTCCACAGCTCGATGGGCCACGAGGCATCAAACTGAAATGAAATAAGACCACCCCGCACCCGCTGCCAGTTACAAAGCGTTTCGCTCACAACAGACTAGCCAACTATTTCTATGACCCCCCCCCCCCCCTCCCCCCCCCCCCCCGCCCTGCAGCACGCTCTTACACTCCTACGAGTACCGCTACACATCACCGTACTACCGCTACATATGTACAAAGAGAAAACAAAAATGCAATCGCCGTTGCTTGAGCTCAGACACGACCAAGGATGTCTCGCCATACTGTGAAATACAGGGAAGGGTGAACGGCGTACAGAATAACGCGCGTTCAACAACCACCCGCCGCGCGACTCGAAGAAATCGGCGACGAGCGGGGGAACATGACGCGCTCACCCCCTCCCCTGAAAATGCACTGCTCTCAAGTACGGAACACCGCAGGGGCCCAAAACGGGCAAATCGCCCCCAGCTTGCCGTACCGCGCCCAGCATTTGGGGACAAAACACGAAGCATTACAGTGGGAAGTGGGTCAAGGTTTTTGCGTCATCTCCAAAAATCGGAAGAATGCGCTGTAGGAACTGTCGAGATCGTGCAGCAGCTGCCTCGCTTGGTCCTCCGACAGCTCGTCCGCGGCACGCATTCCGTTCAGGGTAACGATCCACTCTCTCGTCTTCGACGTGCCTTCGTAGTCGTTCGGTAAGCCGTCCACCTGTGTTTCACATTATTGTTGCCGGCATAGGGGGGGGGGGATCAGTTGTTGCTTGCCTTAGTCATTCGATCGTTGACCACGCAATCCTTTCGAGACGGAGCAATAGCGCGGAGGGTTACTCATGTGCATGGCCGTAGTCGTATGAGGAGGGGGGGGGGGGGCCTCGTCGCGATTCCGCCCTTCGTTGTACATACGTTGAGCTTGCCCTGCTGCCACCATACCTGCTTGGTGCCACACAAAACTATTTAAACCGTTTATACTGCTGTACAGCGACCAACCGATTAACGTAAAGAAAATCGAGGAAGGCCGGACGCGAGGTGCTGAACTGCCGAGACAGGCCACTAAGCACGTCTTTCTATCTGTCCTCTTGATGGTGACAGTATGCACCCAGCCCTGGAAGGGTCAACTTACAGTAAGAGCCAACTGACTACGACCTGGTACGTAGTACGAGAGAATGCCAAGGCGGTCGGAAAAAAGAAATAATCGTTTTTCAACGTAACCACGAAAAATCAAGTTTCGAGACGCCTTTCCGGGCTATTTCTTGTCCCAGCTTAACCACCGGCACCGTCCATGTTTATGTAACCCCCCCGAAACGAAGAGCACGCGACGGAAATCACAAAAAAAACGCGAACGACGTCGAAAGGTTAATAAAATCAAATGCCCAAAAAATGGGGGGGGAAACGCCATACACCCTATGTAAGCTCTACGTATGATAGCATGCGCTTTTCCCCTCGTCTGGCTCGATCAGTTTCACGCACCTTATTCAACCGGTCCGAGAGGTCGTAGATCAGAGGTTGCACCTCATCCACAGCTCTCTGCTCCAACTTCAAGGCGTCCATCGCCGTGATAAAGCATTGGGTCTGGAGATCAAACGGGGGCACCGTACGCACGGAAACTATTTGAGGGTGCGAGCCATCGAGAGTTGGCGACTCATGCGTGGAGCACCGCATGGGGCATCGACTTTGCTCGTAGTACACGATCAGCGTCGATTCGAAAGGGGGCAGGAAAACGGGCTTATACGAACGTGGCTCCCCTCAAGGGTGTGCGTATTCGATTCGCGATTCGTGCACGATTCTGCGACGGGGACCCTGACCAATTAGCAGATGCACTACAATGCCCGCATGTGACGCCGCTCACAAGTCCTTCGGGGTAAACACGTGAACGTAACACAAAACAATCATCAAATAATCAACCAGCAGCAGCAGCAGCGACAACAACGGCAGCAGTAGCAGCAGCAGCAGCAGCAGCAGCGACAACAACGGCAGCAGTAGCAGCAGCAGCAGCAGCAGCAGCGACAACAACGGCAGCAGTAGCAGCAGCAGCAGCAGCAGCAGCGACAACAACGGCAGCAGTAGCAGCAGCAGCAGCAGCAGCAGCGACAACAACGGCAGCAGTAGCAGCAGCAGCAGCAGCAGCAGCGACAACAACGGCAGCAGTAGCAGCAGCAGCAGCAGCAGCAGCNGGGGTCGGCGATTCCGCCCTTCGTTGTACATACGTTGAGCTTGCCCTGCTGCCACCATACCTGCTTGGTGCCACACAAAACTATTTAAACCGTTTATACTGCTGTACAGCGACCAACCGATTAACGTAAAGAAAATCGAGGAAGGCCGGACGCGAGGTGCTGAACTGCCGAGACAGGCCACTAAGCACGTCTTTCTATCTGTCCTCTTGATGGTGACAGTATGCACCCAGCCCTGGAAGGGTCAACTTACAGTAAGAGCCAACTGACTACGACCTGGTACGTAGTACGAGAGAATGCCAAGGCGGTCGGAAAAAAGAAATAATCGTTTTTCAACGTAACCACGAAAAATCAAGTTTCGAGACGCCTTTCCGGGCTATTTCTTGTCCCAGCTTAACCACCGGCACCGTCCATGTTTATGTAACCCCCCCGAAACGAAGAGCACGCGACGGAAATCACAAAAAAAACGCGAACGACGTCGAAAGGTTAATAAAATCAAATGCCCAAAAAATGGGGGGGGAAACGCCATACACCCTATGTAAGCTCTACGTATGATAGCATGCGCTTTTCCCCTCGTCTGGCTCGATCAGTTTCACGCACCTTATTCAACCGGTCCGAGAGGTCGTAGATCAGAGGTTGCACCTCATCCACAGCTCTCTGCTCCAACTTCAAGGCGTCCATCGCCGTGATAAAGCATTGGGTCTGGAGATCAAACGGGGGCACCGTACGCACGGAAACTATTTGAGGGTGCGAGCCATCGAGAGTTGGCGACTCATGCGTGGAGCACCGCATGGGGCATCGACTTTGCTCGTAGTACACGATCAGCGTCGATTCGAAAGGGGGCAGGAAAACGGGCTTATACGAACGTGGCTCCCCTCAAGGGTGTGCGTATTCGATTCGCGATTCGTGCACGATTCTGCGACGGGGACCCTGACCAATTAGCAGATGCACTACAATGCCCGCATGTGACGCCGCTCACAAGTCCTTCGGGGTAAACACGTGAACGTAACACAAAACAATCATCAAATAATCAACCAGCAGCAGCAGCAGCGACAACAACGGCAGCAGTAGCAGCAGCAGCAGCAGCAGCAGCGACAACAACGGCAGCAGTAGCAGCAGCAGCAGCAGCAGCAGCTAAAGAGCGTTCACGCAGCCTTCCCAACTGCCCCGACCACCGGCCGTGCACGTAAAAGCGCGGTCGTTTGAACTACGCCGCATCGGTGAGGGGGGAACTTACAGTACTACTCGCTCACCGTTTCCGCCGCCTGGCGAGCCCTCCCGATCTGGTCCCTCTCATCCACTTGGCGGTGGAGCACGGTAGCGGGGACCCCGTACTTGACGAGTCTATCCATCGCGTAAGGGCAGTCCAGCTGGTATTCTTTGATGAAGTTGCTGCAAGGCAGACAGAACCACAAGAGAGAGCAGCGTCGGTGGCCTATTGTTGGGTAAACGCAAGGAATACCGCTCACCCCAGGGCCAGCTTTGCCGAACGTCACGCCAACAACTTATCCATTGTGTCCTCGAGGTGTAAGACAACTCAAAGTAATCCAGAAAAACACGGACTGCTTGATGTTCCCACCATATATCAGAAAATACACGGAAATTTCCATGTCCATTATGCCGAGGAACACAAACTCACACAGTGCTGGTGATGCTCCCGTCCGCCAGCAGGGCGCTCTCGGCGTCCTTGTACTGCGAAATAAGCGCCGAACACTCTCGGGTGTACTTCGGGACACACACGCACACACACGGAGCGGAACAAGGCAAAAGGCAAGGGCAAAGGGGGTGTGGTTTCTCAGATGCTAACGGGGGGGGGGGGGGGGCGACATTGTCCCGGGCATCGACTGCGCTGGGCATCAAAGCAAAGGTGTCGGCAGTGAATCAGCGCTGCCAGCAGTGAGAGCGTTGTCAGCAGCGAGATGCTTGCTACCTCGCCTGTTCGCCTCCACCTTCATTCACCCTATATGGCCTATGGTGGTATAATATTTGTGCGTGGAAACTGTGAAAGGTCTGCTAAGGGAGGATAGCCAGGTACATGGTCTCCGTCTTGGCTTCCGAAACTGTCAATCCAAACGAAGCACACACAGCAATGATATCTGCCATCATCTTCGCAAGGCTGTTCTTCGATCTGGAAACGATGCCCACGTCGTCTGCATACAGCATTCCCCACATCGGTTGCGGCTCCGCGACAACAGTCTCCTGGGGGTTTATCTCGCCCTTTCTCCGGCCCCGCTCACTTACCTTTCCCCCTCCCTTTTCACCCTTCACCTTGGTGCACACCATACCCTTCACCACATCTATCTCGGCATTGGCGCTCCACTACTCCACCGCCACACGCTGTACGGCAGCAAATCAAATGTTAAACATCAATGGTGCGAGCACGTTTCCTTCCCGTAGGCCCTGTCCCACGCCGAACCAGCCCAAACACTCGCCATCATCCGTCCAGATGCGCGCTCGCATTCCACCGTGCGAGTGGCGAACAACCGCGAGCATCATTGGTGGTACGCCGAACCGAGCGAGGGTGGTCCACAATACTAGTACGAGTCCGGTAGACCGAATCGTATGCCTGCCTTCGTGAGGTCGACGAATCACATACAAAGAGGGGTTCTCTTCTTTCGCGCCAGTTGGTGAAGCCGTCGAACCACGAATATCGTGTCAATCGTCGACCGTTGAGGTCTGAAGCCGCACTGCTCCTCCGGTATGTAGGATATATCCTCCCGTTCGCAGGAATCGCATCAGGCGGTTGGCGATTGCCTCAAGCAAAACCTTGCCAGCGTGTGCCACGAGCGAGATGCCTCCTCGATAGCTACCGCACTCCGTCCGGTCCTTCTTGTGTACTAGGTAGTACGTATGGTCGTGGCATCTTTCCACTCCTGCGGTACGTCTCCGCCCTGCCATATGGCGATCTAAATCGGGGCACTCTATACTCTGCACCAGGCACCGAGAGTTCAAGACAGCCCGCACAGCAGTACTCGTACGTAAACCATTATAGAACAGCAGGAAGCATCAAATCATACCTCATCTCGGCCGATGGAGCTCTTGATTCGCGCGTTCTCGAGATGCTCCGTAGTCTTGATGATGGCGAAAAACTCCGAGAGCTTGTCCCACTTCCGGCGCTCCCACGCGTTGCTGTACAAGGTCACCTCCTCCTGGAAACACAAGGAAACACGAAGCGCGAGTGAAATAGGAGCGGACGGCGAAGAGCGCAAATGCTGCTCGGACTCGTACTCGTACCTCGTATACGCGTACTACAGTCGGTCAAAGCAGACGTCGAGGCCTCAACCTTTTGGCATATTGTTACTGCTGTACTGCTGTATTTGGTGTTGCTTTCCTTGACGATCGACGATTCAGTACCCCGTACGACGTAATAACTTGAATTCCAGCGCCAGCCGTGGTACTCGAGTGAGATACCCTTTGGTATACGTATACGACGGGAGTTTGGGTTCTCCATATATATGTCCAAGCTATGCAACCCCATCGCACAAGAGGCCCACTTATTCCGGGACCGTTTCTTTCGGCGTGGGGAATACATAAGGGCAACCTTGCCTAGTAGTGGGCCAAGCAAACACTTCAAGCCGTCTCTCGGGCTAAGTCGTGCAGTCGTGATCAGTCCGACAGCAGTAGTCCTGCGAGTCCGAGTAGAATACTATATGCTGTACTCGTACGTCCTAAAGTCAAAAACAAAAAACAATGGGAATCTCCGCAGCATCAGTGTCGACCTACTAGGAAGTGAGACTTGTTGTCTCTGGGTCTCACATCTAGCTCGGATGATTGTCGCTTCATATTTCCTCGATCGGAGTAATCGGTGGCCATGGTGAAGGTCTGCGGCCTTGCGAGCAGGCGGAGCACTTCAGATGCGTCCGAACCCCAAGAAGCCTAAAAGGCAACAAAATGGAGTTCCACTCAGATACTATGGCGTTCTTGTTACGGGTTACTTTTATGAATATCTATTATTTAGCAGGGTGGTTCCCCCGGGTTTTTTTCGTCTTTTCTACGTAGGAAATCTGAACGAGCAACAAAAGAGATACTCGTACGACGACTGCTGTACTGCTGTTGTAGCTGTTTGTTCACAGGGCAAGGGTGCAGGGAAGTTTTTATCTTGCACAAAATTCGCTATCCGCTCGTACAGTATACGTGTGTACGAGTTGGTGGCCTTGACCTCCGAGCTTGATCGGATCGTGGCTCTTTGGATATTTTGAGGTTGGGCTCGTTCGTCCTGTTGTTGTTGACGAATCTTCTTTCTGTATCCTGTACCGATCTTTGCCAGTCAGTTTACCCGATGGATGTCCGCAGTTTCTTCGTTAGATGAGCAGTATTATTGCTGTATAATAAACGTACCGGTATACTGCAAGGGGCAGGTAATGCAAGCAGCGCATCTGCTACGTATACATACATAAAGGGCGTGAAACTTGTGTGCCCGCATTCTAATGTTGTACGCGCATACAGTACACCAGGTACAAAAGACAGGTACGAGTAAGTAGTAGTGTTTTTTCAGTGACAGGCAAATACTAACAACGCCCCCCCCCACCCTCTATCGCCCCCTACCCGTAGCTCCTACATTCGGACCTTCTGTTAGTACATACATTAGATATGCAGACCCCCCCTGGCATGCTACTCGTACGCATAGACGCTCACAGCTCGCTGTGTCCCCGTGTCCACCTACAAGAGGTCTTAGTCTCATGTAAGAAAGTTCGATATGTATGGGGAGGTTGAGCGTCCCAGTCGATCGGTCTGTTCTGTTGTTCGTTGACGATCGCGAGGATGCACAATGACACATTTGTGCTGCGTCTGAGTCATGTGTAGAGGAAGGACGTCCGGTGTTGGCTGAAGACATATCGTCGAGCAGGGCGTGTGAACGCTGGGGGTGGTGCGCGGCGGTACTGAGTAAAAAAATAGAATGGCCTCCAAGAATAATGTGGACAGTACGGATGCAGATAATATACTTCGTATATATATAATAGTGTTATTAGTCTCTTATCACCATTAATCAATGGTAGGGTGCCGCGGGAGGAGGAGGAGGTAGTATACCACATAATAATTAGACCTCCCCTTGCCGAAGATCAGTCCAAGCCCGAAAGAAGGCAGAGACTGTACCCTTACTTGCTACCTGGTACGTAATGCAAAAAAAGTGACCCCACACAAAACCAAAGAACTTCGTCACTGAAGACGTGGGTGCCACTCTAAAAGGGTTCTTAGTTATTACGTACTTAACGGTACACTACTTGTTTGGCGCCCGTCGGCGGCGAAAATTTCCTAGCCGGGAAGAAAATCGTCGTGAACATACTCGGCCCCCAGGTAGGTGCTGGTAGTGGCCGGTGAATACGGGAGGGGGCGTTTGGACGGTGCAGCAGATTGACTTGGACATCTGCTTGGGTGGCGTGGACGAAAGAAAAGCACGTTTGACGCCGGTGTATATAATATGTATCCGGGGTAGAGAGTGTCGTCCGTCGTGGATCGGACGCCATGGGCGAAATCGAAAGCATTGTCGTCAAGAAGTACGCGCGGTTTGACGGGAGCCCCTTGCTACGAAAACCTCGGCAAGGAGGTGTGGAGGGGGGGGGGGGCAAGGTACGAGTGCGTATAACAGTCTGAGCCCGAAAAATGAGGTGCATGTATGTAGAGGATAGATAGGGTGTACCAACCAGTATAACAGCACATACATCGTTAAGCGTTGTGTCCGACGGAACCACACACACACGCTCCACCTGTACCGCTATTTGTGACACCGGTGCCGCGTACCTTATTATTTAGGACACCACAGCGCCACCTTCCTTCGCAGCTCACACCCCCCGAATGGGAACACGACCATATACCACCTACATCTAAAATTAAACCACGAAAACACACACAAAAAAAAGGCACAGGGTCCATGTTGAGGTGGCGAGTTTGTGGAAGGGCTGCTGTGTGGGTCTTCTGGTCGATGTCGGAAACAGTGAGTGGCGGTCAAAATACGTTTCCCGCAACAAAAAAACTGTGTTCGGAGAAAGGAGGTAGAGACTCTACTAATAGTTGTCGAGGAAACGGTCGAACGTAGAAAAAAGGCGATCGGTGGGAGAGGGGGCGGAAGCTGACAATGTCATGTTTATTAACACTATTATATGGGAGGGAGAGAAACACAAATGGAGAAAGGGTGGGGGGGGGGTCGAGAGGTAGGGTGTCTCGGGGGGCGGAGCAAATGTCACGATTGAAAAAAAACAACAAAAAAAACAGCGAACCATACCACCCAGAATGCTGGCCGAAACGAAGAGGCTGGGACCACTGGAGGTCAACGATGTACTGGGTGGACAGGTCACCATCTAGATCATCGGACAAATCACCATCTAACCAGTACCACTCTGTCCCGAGATATAAGCACCGTTTTTATTGAATACTAGTGTATAAAATGTGCTTATATTTCGGGACATCGTGGTAGACCTAGGTAAAGCCCAACGAAGCGCAGACAGACGAGGTTGTATGATAAAAACCGTGGCTTTGGCGAGAAGCTTGTGTCGTCCATGTCCACTGTTGTAATCTCGATAGTTTTACGTATAGTCCGGGTTTTGGTTTTTATTTTCGCGCGATCCTAATACACTAGTGTATGTATATGGGGACGGCGTCCTCCCTCTCTTGTTCCCAAAGGCTTCAGAGAATAACATTATTGCAGAAAAATAACGACGGTTGTTAATTGACTCCGGACTGGTTCTTATCATACAGCATGCGCAGCCAGCAACATGGCACAATACGCAGCAGCAACATGGCACAGCTAGAAAAAAAACGACCCATGAAATTGACCAATCAGAAAACTACGGGCACTGCTGTATGTCTTTCTCTGACTGGCACTTTCTCTGTTCTATTTGGTAGCCAAGCCCGGGTCGAAAAGCGCAGAAACACAAACAAAACACAGCACACTTGGTTGTGTTTGTGGTGACTTGTCTTGCGATTGTTTTCATGTTCTTGACGTAGTTCATCAAATTATTATCCTCGTCAGCGCTAAAACTATAATAAGGGTGTGTGGCTATGCGCACATTTTGTCAAAACTACTACTACTGTAATCAGAAAATAAACCACAAACTGCCTGGCAGCAACGCGGCAAGGCCATGCGGTTCAAACTCTCCCGCCCCCCCCCGGCTGGCAAGGGGGGCCCGCTGCAGGCGCCGTCACAGGCAGGCAGAAACAAAAAAGGAGGAAAACTGCGCTACTTCCGCGTCACTACCACTACCGCTATTTTTGCTAGAAGCACTCAACTGGTGTACCAATACAAGTACTTGCACGAAGTATATACGGTGTATAAGTAAGAAGGCACCCCTTGCTCTCTCTACCAAACACACGGGCTCAATAATGTTTCGGCGCAAGCTCGTCCATCGTTGGTTGTCCATCTACTACTGCGCTGTCATGCACAACAACATCGGTTGATTCACCGAATCCTCGAAAACATACCAGCACACAAAAAATAAAAAAAATATTATGCAGGACATACAAAAAAAACAAAAAACATGACGAAACGCAAACAAACGACGACAACAACGAAACGACAACGAACGACAAAAAACAGTGCAATACGTATGATACGTATGACTATCCTGTTAAAAAGGAAAACTGCAACACCGAGCAAAAAAGGCCCATTACTCACACTACTTAAAGCTACCATTAATGCCACCAAAAAAAGCGCAAATCGCTTCCTGTCGCCCCCCAAAGTGATGGAGTCGAGATTTTCGGGGTAGACACGAACAATCGTCTTCAACACCCCCGTATGGTACAGCGCCACCACTTCCAGCACCACACGTCCAAGCAGAGACGCCTCAAAATCACCTCTAAAACCACCACCCACTACCCCCCCCCGACCAGCCTACACTCACTCGTAGGTCCAAATACAGAAGGGGGGGGGGGGGGGGGGGGGGGGGGGTACTCATGCCGTGCACGGCCGTATTCGTATGACCACAGACCCTCGCATCCCTACAATACCGGGACGGAGCACGCTGGGTTTTCACCAACCAGGGGAAGATAAATCGACAAAATAATGCCCAATCTCCGTGAAAAGACGCCGGATATTACGTCGAAACCCGACACCACGGGTGAAACGAATCTCCACAAACCTTGTCTGCTCTCCCCGAACACATGCCGCCGATCGATAAGCAGGTGTGGGGTGGCCACTAACCCTTCCTGCCACAAACCCAAAATAAAATGCTATTCAAATTATCGGGAGTTTGCCTTCGAAAAATGGGGTTGCACATGGAAAAAAAAGCGGGCAACTCCTTGAGAGCTATGATGACAGCTGATTGGACAGCGGCCCTCCCGGTTCAGGGGCAGACTATATAATACATTCAGCCGTGGGATGGTGAATTGGGTTAATGGACGGTACGGAGTTGCTTGGGGGCACCTCCCCCCTCCCTTCCCGCCTCCTGAGCCAGCTGGCGCTTCTTGGCGTTGATGAACTGCCTCATGGTGTGCTGGGCCGTCCCGTTGAAGGTGTTCTTTCCGTTGAATATGACGATGATGGTCACATCGTCATTGTCCATCGCCACAAGACCCTGGTAGTCCACAAAATAAGCGCGGAGATAAAAAAATCAGAAAATAACCCCCCACAAAATCGAATTGCCGGAACGCATCCACGCCAAGGGTCGCCGAAACGCTCCCCAAAAAAGCTGAGGCCGCTTGTGTATTGTGTTTCACATAAAAAAAAAACAGCACAGTAGCAGTAATTTCTACCAACATCCAGCAAACCCAAGACCCATGTTGGTTTCTGTTGCTCCTTGTTACAACTATTCGCGTTGACATTTCATGCACGCCTGCTCTTGTCCGCAAAGACGCACATGTCCCATGTCCACGCTACTACGCATGCTTCATGTCGACGCCAGGCAGTAAGTACAGCATGTTCCATGTACCACAACCGCTCGTGCTCACATCCATGCGCACATGTTCCTTGCCTCGACCACACACCAACATAATCAACATATCATACATGCTTCACGCTCACGCACACCCTACAACGGTAGGCCTACATCGAGCGAGTGAAGGGAGCATCAGCCTTAACCCTTTTAGAACTGCAGTCCCGTTTTGGGGACAAACCACTCTAATTCCAAGTGATTTGTCCCCAAAACGGGACTCCAGTCCTATAAGGGTTATTCTTATCGGGACGTCGCAGCTCAAGCACCTCGTCGGGTACGTAACCCCTTTCAACAAACAACTATCCACGTCAAATTTCAAGTAATTTGTCCCCCAAACGGGATTCCGGTCCTAAAATAAGCCCTTTAGGGGTTACGGCTTATAGTGCTGGATTTTTTCCCGCCCTAATTCCAAGTATACAGCAGTTTGATAAAAAAAACACACACACACATTTTGGTTATGCTTCGGAAAGGGTTGCTATAAGGGAACGCGTCTCACCTGGAGCAGCTTCGGGGTAATCAAGAAATACTGTTTACGGGTGGGCCCGCACGAGTTGAGCACGATCCGACTGAACACCCCCCTCTCGTTCTTGGGGTCCATTCCCTGGTTGATCTCGTCAACCACCCGGAACGGGCTGTGCTGAAGGTCCTGAGACACAGCAGACGGGGCAAGCACTGCTTGTTTGTTACCCGAAGCACACATTTCCCAGCTCTACGAGAAGTACAGCAGTGCATACTTTAAACTACAGCGCGTAAAAAAATCATGATATGAGTACGAGTATGAAGTATGAATTAAGACGAGGTACTACTAGAAGAGGAGCAGGTTTCAAATTATCAACATAATGATGCGGATGTTCAGGGAGAGAGCGATAGTGCTAATCGCCGATTTTTTTCGGGTCAGTATTCGATGCGTAAATACCTCCAACAGATTTGAAGACGACGAGCAAAATCATACATACAATACATACATAAAAATACGAGCGTCATACTCGTACATACATCCGATGGAATGTACCAGGAATTTTGAATTGTGCACAGCAAGTTGCTAGAAATGGAAAAACGAAATAAAACCATCCCTAAAAAAAAAATAAAGCCGCCTGTGAGACCACAATCCCGCCGCAGAGCAGGTAATCTCAACTCTTCAGATTGGTTGTGGAGACACCCCGAGGTGGGCTGTGTGGCGTTAAACCAAAATCTCGGGGGGGGGGGGGTCAGCAACACGAGGTAATCTCAGAGTGCCCCCGAGGCGCCAGGACGGCCTTGAAGGATTCTAATAATACGGGGGACCATACTTAATAGGACCTATGGCAGACACAAAAACCTATATATTCAACTGTTTTTACACACAATATTTGGTCCTATTTACTACGGTCCTCGGTAATAGTGATAATGAGGCGGTACGATCTAGGGGATAGGGCCTACTCGCAGTATCCACACGCCGCATATATCATACCAGGTAGTAGCCTCACCTGGAGGGCCATGAGGAACAGGATGGTAGACACCGACCGCTCCCCGCCCGAGTGCACGAGCTTGTTGAGCACCGCCATCTTCCCGTCGTCGGCCTCAGACCGGAAGCGCACCCTGATCTCCACCCCCCACTTCTTGTAGGACTCGTGCTTGGCAAGGACGATCTCTCCAACGCACCCGTCCATGTTGGACATGTACCTGTTTAAAAAAAACATCCAACAGAAAAGGCGGTCGTCCCGGCGGCCGATTTTGACACGAAAAAGGTACACGCCCGTCAAAATATGATTGTACCTTCGTTGTACCTGTCGGGGCCCCAGCTACCGAGACCAATACATTTCACGCCTCAGGTAGATCATCGATTCCAAATTCATCATCTAGATTTTTTAGGGAATACATAAACATATATATAAATTCATGTGGATTTAATCCTGGAGCTCGCTCGATAAATAAATTTTAATTCCGGGCCGGCCTCAGTATCGGAATCTCGGCACCTCAATATCTCGAGGTTTTTTTTCATTTCTTCGGGCGCTCTTTCGAGGATCGGCTCCGACGCCCCTCGCCCTTTGTCCCCCCCGCTTACCTCGCCGCGAACGCGTGCGGGGGCAGAGAGAGAGAAGCGAGAAGTAGGCACAATCTCGGATCTTGGGTGGCATGTTGAGCATTTATTTGAATCTTGAAAGGGGGGGGGGGGTAGTCACAAATACAAAGCGGTGACTTTTTTTAAATAATTGGAGTAGTACCGAGTCACATTTTGTTAGTCCTTTGCATCGTCTGATCCGAAGAGTCGATGCCCATGTTTCTCGTTCGCAGCCCATAACGAGCATACGTGTATACCACTACTTCGAACGAGTACGTGCAGCTTCAGAAAGAGAGAGAGTAGAGCAGCAGTAGTAGACTCGAGCGCTGTTCGAGTACGAGCACATACATACTGCTCTATTAAGAGTATGCAGAGCTGATGTTCTGTCCCTCTCTACATTTCGTGTTCCCGAACTCGGAAAATTAGCAATCAACTCTAATATAGTGTATGCGCTTTGTCAAATTTTGATTGCAACGACCATTAATTATCCCCCCGTTGCCGACCGTCAGGAAGCAACACTTGCCAAATATCCCTGTACGAAGCCTTTGCCAGTGCTCTTGGCCCAAACATCCTACCAGATGAAGTACGTACAAAAAATATTTCAGCGTTTGTGATGGTCCGCACATTTATTTCAGATTGTCCAAAACGCATTTCTTTGAATCTTGACAGGGGGGGTGGTACATACTGCGCAAACAAAGAGGGCGATTTTTTTTCAATTATTTGCTACTAACGGTATCATGTTTGCTCGTTCACATACATACTGCGGTACGTTTGAGTATGTAGGAGTACGAGTATGCACGCTCTATATGATAAGACATGTAGCACGCCAAAGGGGGCATACGGGGCTCACTCTGCGAATAGCACGTTGAGCTTGTCCACCACGTTTTGGAGGTGTTCCATCCAGGGAGCGGAGATTGACTCAATCTTCTCAGCCGAGTTGGCGTTCCTGTCCTTGAGCTTTGAGAGGGCCTCGTCCGCTTCCTCCACCTCCTCCTTCAGCTGTTCGGGTCGGGTAAGGCAAGGCAAGGCAAGGCAAGGCAAGGCAAGGCAAGGCAAGGCAAGGCAAGGCAAGGCAAGGCAAGGCAAGGCAAGGCAAGGCAAGGCAAGACAACGTGAGGTAATACAAGGTAAGCCAAAATTGGAGGCAACGGCTAGGCGGGGGGAAAAAAACAAGTGTTCTATGAGCTCGCCTCTACGCCCCCCCTCCCCCCCCTCCTGCCATCGCCTCCTAAGCGAGAACAATGCCGAGTTAATTACAAACACTTCTCGTCACCCTTTCCCAAGGGATGGATTAATAGGATCAACCTATCAATATATACTGCTGCCTGCAGAATTAGATTTAGATTGCCGTAAATAAACTGAGGGCCGCGTCGGAAAAAAACTACCAGGTATGTATATACCCCCGGCAACGTTGTAGGGGCGCACTTTTAATAAATATTTAACACGTTTAAAATTTAAATTCAAGAATGGGTAATATAATTATTGGCATATACGACGAACGAGTTATAGTTTTAGTTATAACCCTTTTCCAACCCCACGAAACGACCCTTCTGGAAAACCATTTTGATGTATGCGTAGTTTATCTTTTTTAACGCATACATGTGCAACGGTGAGGGGGCTATAACTAATCCCAGGGCTCTTAACGGGTTTTCAAATTTCCCGCGTCGGGTCAGGAGGTCTTTAAAAGCTCACGGGCCCGGTCCGGTCCGGTCTCGTCTGGTCCGGTCCGGTCCGGTCGGGGGTCGGGTCGGGTCGGGGGTCGATACGAGTACGTCGTATTGCACTTCAAGTTTACAAGTAGAACGCAAAGTCGTGCGTAGATGCTGGCGAGCCGTGCTTGCCCCAGATGCCATTATCCTTTCTCCACCTGTCTGCAGCAAGTTTATATAGCCCTGTCACCAGCAACAGGAGTCGCTCACGCGTAAGTGTAAAAGCGTAAAACCAAGACGGCGACGACAAGCCAGACAGCAGTAAACGACTTTCAGCCCTTCGCCCGCAAAAAAGCTCCTACAAGACAGACCCCGACTACGACAAGCAGTTTATACTAATCACTACGAACTCCCTCCCGAATGTTTGGATTGTAACCAACTATTAGTAGTTCACCTTCTTGTACTTTTCCACGACTTGTGGGTTAGAGACGGAGTTGTGGAGGTCCTCCTTGAGGTCTTCGATGACCGCGTCAAGCTCGTCCGCGTTGTTTGGCAGCTCGTCGAAAACCTCCCCGAACCGGGTAAGGTCCTCCGGGTTTCCGTTGCGACACTTCGGCGCGTTCGTTTCGGCGTACTTCTTCTCCGATTTGAACTGTTCCCACGTTCGTCGTTGGTTTGTTGTCGCGTTTGGTTGTGATAACAGCGTAAGCGAGCGAGCGAGCGAACGAGTGGGAAGGGAAGGGATCTTTCAAGTTAATTACTATGCTACGTACGTATGGTATACCAGGGTTGCGAGTACGAGTGCTGACTGACTGTGTTTTTTTCTCAAGGCTAATTTCAAGTGCGGGCTTTGTCCCCCATCCCGAAAAAAATGTGTCCAGTTCTATGGGGGGGCTATTACGGGGTGGGCTAATGTAGTAAATAGGACCTACGGCACACACAAAAACCTACGAACTTCCCCTATTTTTACTATTAATAGCAATGTTTAGTCCCATTTACTATGGTCCTCCGTAACAGAAGATGAGCCAACTACTTAAATTCAACTGACGTACCGCAGGTATGTACTGCTGTAGTATAAAAAAAAACAACAAGAACAACAGCTGTGAGCTCGAGGATTTCGTCGGAACTCATCTTTGCTAGCTGAGTGTAATACTTCGATCGCGCGTACTTACGGATTTTATATGTCCTCATGCAAGCATGTACATCCCGTATGAGAGGGACACATAAACCAGGTGCTTCCTTGTGTACGAAAAAAAAAAAAAAAACGAGCTGCAAATGATCTGTTGGAGGTGTGCAGTGCTCTTCCAGTTCGGTGGCGTTATGTCTCAGCACTGCACCGGAAAAAAGTCACGTGAGCCACACCGGTCTGCCCGACAGCGACCACAAAAAAACAAACAAACAAACAAACGAGAACGCGCATATATACAGTCGTCTAATACAAGGGGGGCTTCGCCGCGGCGGGCTGACGCCCGCCTGCGGCTACGCGCAATGCCCGTAACGGCAAGGAGTAGTCTACTGAGGTAGATTAATAGCTAAGCTTAGGGCGAACAAAACGACTCCGTACTGCCAAGAGGTGTACAGCACTAGTACAGGACACCTAATGAGAAACACTCACAAACAGAGGCTACGTTTCTTATTTACATGAGAGGAGAGGATGTGGTTTATACTAACTTCAACATAACGGCTACCGAATTTCTTTTTCCTTGGAAATATCACCCTGTGGTACTGAGGTATTCTGATACGTACGTACGTACATACGTGTATATCAGCAGTAAGCTATACAAATCCGTACGTGTATTAGCGGTAAGTAGTTCGTAAAATCCAGCATCGAGCATAAAAACATAATCAATCTTGGATCTTGCATGTAGCCCACGGGACAGCTATAAATGCAATACGAGTACGAGTATACGTATACCGGGAATGAATTCGGAACCACTTTTTTCGAAAAAAAGCAAGTTCTCGACCATCACCGTAATTTTATTGGGAAAGTTGGAGTGTCCATCGCTCGCATACGAACAGAAACAACAAACAGCAGTAATAACAGTATCATAGTATCACACTGGTGTACCACGCACGTATGAACCCATGGTACACAGGTCTGTTTCTGCTGTGGTGCTGGTACTACTGTATCATACGTGCGTACGTACGTACGCGTATATCAGCAGTACAGCAGTAGTACGTGGTCTTATAAAAATCCGGGTTCGTCGTTGACATAAAAAACGGAATCTTTGATTATGCATGTAGCTGCGTGTAAAAAAAAAGAGCGTGTGTGTTTTGTATGTGCGCTCTCCATCACCATATTATTGGTAAACGTTGCTGCAGCGCCCACCACCCGCATGTTCACGCTCGCGAGCGCACACGAAGCCCTGCCCGGTACCATATCCAGGCCGACGGGCACGTAAACCGATAAATTCTCCCGACACGCTCCTGAGGAGCGCATGCGGTAGATATTTTTGGGGTTTCGTAAGGTCCAAAACAGATAATCATCCCGCACGGGACTGTCAGAAAAAAAAACGACGTGCGTTCGTATGGCAAGCCTGTGACAAATAGGCAATAAATCCTCGAACAAACGTACCCCGGTGGCCCTCGTGTAGCGCAAGGCCGAGGCCACCCTTTGCAGAGTAAGCAGAGCAGGGATCTTCGAGCACGATGAGCGAGTTGCGTGCCGCCGGGTCGTCTGTCGCATCTCCTCTGAGAGAAGCACGACACGTCCTTTCTTTTTTAGTCATGTTTTTGTTTGGTTGTTTGATTGTTTGTTGATTTGCTTTAATAAGTTTTTTTTTTTTCCTTTTCGTTTTTTCTCTTTTTTTTTCTTTTTCTTCTCTTTCATGCACCTGGATTGCTAGCAGGGTAGGTCTTGTCTATCGTATATGGCATTTCATTGTCTGCTCTGCTTACTGCACTGAGCGTAGTATCTCTGTGTCGTAGTTTTGTGACCACAGAACTGGTACCTCTCTAGGATGAAGAACCGGCACGGACACTGGGTGTGCTGGATGTCGACGGGTAGAAAGGAAGGTTTAATGTGAAGAACACACACACACCTCATCGCGAGATGTCGCGAAAAAGGCTCAAATCTGCGTCTAAGAAAGCTCTCACACGAGACCACCCGCAATAGCGTACATGTATTTATTGCACCCCTCCTTTGTGAAATTCATAAATTACAACCCCCCTCCTCCTCCCCCGCCTCCAACCATTTTTTTTTCAACTTCAACCCCCCCGCCCCCCCCACGTCCTATAAATATATTGTATATTTATATTTATAGGGTTGGGTTGGCGTCGGTTGGCGACGACGCTGTAAAACACGCCTCTTCACTGCGTGAGCTAGACAACCAGGGTGCCGTTTTTTTTTTTTGACGGTCACCAAGGCTGGCGGTCGAGTTATAGATCATTTGTGCGGGGTGGAGAACCTTTGCTCCGCACAAGGGAAATGATCGTATCACGTAGTGTGATATGGTAAGGCACTCATGAGGCAGTTATATAGTGCTCCCATTGCTGTCTCAGGAAGTGGCCGCACCAGAAATTAAATGAACTCATTGAAGCTGTCATCCATATGCAAGTCCGCCTCACAAGCGGTTCTTAGTAGGATGCAGCTCACCCTCCATGCGACTCGCCAATACCCACGGCACTTCCGCTTGGCTCAATCATGCCTGCTGGTTGGTTGAACCCAACTGCTCCGTTCCGCATTTAGATGCGAGGGTCTATGGTCATACATACGCCTGCAACATGAGTACCACCCCCCCCTCACTGCTGCTCCGTCCGTCATTCTGTAGGATGCGATCTATGGTCAATATGACTTACGGCCCGTGACACAACATGAGACACCCTCACCCCCCCCCCCCCCCCGCACTGCGACTTGATGTTCTTCTGTATGATTTCGTTGCTATCAGAAAAATCACGCCGAAGACTGCAGAAACTAAATAGAGAAGGCAATCGAGTAACACAGAAGTGAGGTGACGGCGAACCGTAAAAAAAGCTGCGCATAGTGTACTGTAACAAGACAATCGGAGAGCCTAACTTGAATGACCCAGTGGAGAGAAATGAAATTACCGATCGTAGACCAGAACGTACCTTGGCGTAGAACAATCTCACAAGATTGCTCTTGGGATCTACACATAAATTAACAGATATAGCCAAGGTAGGCCCACACGTAGGCAATGATGTAAGCGATCCTAACAGTACTCGCATCCTTGACACTCAGAATTAAAGAGATGTATACTGCATAATGTGTTGTACCAAAGCTGAATTATGCAGGGAGATGGAGGACGCAAGCTTCGTTTAAAACAGCTGCGAAACAGTACACATTGACGCACTAAAAAACAGTACTAGATCTCATACTACGACGGAGAATACAGTTATTGAGAGAGAACTGGAATGTACCCACTTAAGACAATAAGTACGTGTAAGTTAAATGGCAATATAAAAGTAAAGAACATGGCCGAAATTAAGAGGATTTCGCCAGCCATAGCTGATAAAGCTTGTCATGGAGAAGTAACCAAAGGCGAGCTGAGAAGTGATAGCGTAGTCGAAGAAAGTATGGAAGATACTAGGAAATCCAAAAAGGACGCTGCCATAAGAAATTTAGCGGAATACAGACACGAAGTAAAAGACAGGATAGCAAAGAAGGAAGACTAGCAAAAACTGAGAAAAGGGTCGAAGGGAGAAAAAGAACAATTAAGAATAGAATAGGGGGAGTAAGATAAAAACAAGAATAATAAGTATCTGCACTGCCAATGACTTCCGAAAAAAGTAAATAAACCGATTTCCGTAGACCTGGACCGCCAAGAAGAGAAGGGTTACCAGCTAGCCGGGAGGAGAGGAAGTAGATCCAGATGTGCCCAATGATTGCAAAGCATTAGAGAGTAGATTCACATAGTGGAGAATGTAAAGTACAAGGGAGGAAAGGATGTCTAAGGAGAGATGAGAAATAGGACGGGTGACATGAGCAGGTTGGTTACACTAATTTAGCGAGAAAACGATCCGCTATCTTAGGAATAGATGTGGCACAGCGGCGAAGCAGAAGGATAAATTAGCAAAAGTTTCTTTTGTAAATTATGGAATACAACCGTAATGAGCAGCCAGCTGTTGGAGGTGTCTCTATTAGAGTAGGAACGTGCTCCGTCTCGAAAAGGAGGTCGGTCAATGTCAAATGACTAAGGCAACCAACAATATGGTACGCCCCCCCCCCCCGTCTCACTGTAAAAATTATGATATATTTATAGGTTGGTTGGCTCGTAGCAACGACGCTGTATAAACACGCCCACTCGCTGCGTGAGCTAGACAAACCAGGTGCGGTTTTTTCTTTTTTTTTTTCCAGGCGTCACAAGTGTTCGTAGAGTATAATCAGTTGTGCGGGTTGGAAAACCTTGCTCCGACAAGGGACATGTCGTACCACGTAGTTAATATGTAAGGCGTCGCGAGAGTAATAGTAAAACCCATTCTGTCTCCGGAATGGCCACTACCGAGAAATTAACATTAACTCATTGAAGCGATGTCCATATGCAAGCCTCCGCCTCAGAGAGCGTTTCTTAGCAGAGCACCTCACCCTCCATGCCGACTCGCCCAATACCTCACGGGCTTTCGCGCTTGGTGCAAACCAAATGTCTGCTCTGTCTGTGAATAATACCCAACCGCCTCTCGTCCCGATCTGTAGCGCGATGCGACTCTATGTCATGATGACACGGCTCCCGTGCAACAAATGATACCACCCCCCCCCCCCCCCCCCCCCCCCCCCCTCTGTGACATGGATAAGTTTGGTATGCTATAGATAGGAGCGAGGAAACGATCGCTATCATAGGAGATAGATGGTGGCCACAGGCGGCGAAACAGGAAGGGGATAGGATTAGCAAAACGTTTCTATGTAATACATGGAAACAACGTAATAAGCGCCCAGATGTTGGAGGTGTCTCTATTAGGAGTAGGAACGGTGATCTGTCTCGAAAGGGATGCGTGGTCAACGGCCAAATTACTACATAAGGCAAGCAACAAATGGACCCCCCCCACCCCCCTATTCCATTATGCTTTGTACTATCCCTTTACTCTTTCAATGTTGTGTTCGCTGGTGTGCTTTCCTTCAGGGTATTTAGTTTTTACTGTTGCTGTTGTTGCTGATTTCATGTTTTTTCCCACTAGAGAAACACTGGAGCCTGTCTTGCCACCAAGGATGCAGAATATGGCGATTAGTGAACGCGGGAATGACAAAAACACCACCACTCAGGCCGAACACGGCAGCCGTCATGCAGAGGCCAAAAAAAAAGAAACGACGTCACTCGCCTTTGTCCTGATCCTCCCCATCTCAACCTTCAGCTCAGCCACCTTCGCTTCCAGCTCCTGCGAACAGAGGCACAGAACAAAGACGCACGTCGTAAAACGGGCCTGGTTTTAGTCACGCGTGCACCGGACGCTCCTCCCCCCCCCTCCCTGCGAAGACTGCACTGTCGACAGTCTGGAAACCCAAGGTTTTGTCGATGTCGCACTTCATCGCGCTCCGAGCGAATGCAAAACGGCAAAAGAGAGGAGAAACAAAGCACTGGACGACCCCAACAAAAAAAATCAGGGGGAAAAAAGAGCAAGCAAAACTGTTACCAGGGTACGTACTCGTACGTATTATACGCAACATAAACGTGTTGCCCAAAAAAAACACACTTTTCCCTGCCGTTCGCGCCAAGCATCGTTTCTCCGGCCCTCATCGCTCGAGGCTCGGCGCCGGCAAGGAGTAGACGGAGTCGATGAAACGACCCCCAGCTTAGCAACGATTTACCGGCTAAAAAGCAACGCTGGAAACCCCGCTTACGGTGGCGCAGGCGCCGCTCCCCTTTTCCACCCAAAAACAGCTTCAAAATACGGTAAAAAGCTTTCACTATTATGGAGGACCGTAGTAAATAGGACCACATGTGGTTCACTAAAATTCGTGATTATGTAGGTGTTTGGGTGTACCGTAGGTCCTATTTACTAGCATTTACTATGCCCCCCCGTGACAGGAACCCGCGCAAATCATCGCGGTGTCGCGTGCTCACCCCCCTGCTCTGTTGCGCCTGATACAGCCTTTGCCTAGCCTCCACAAGCCCGTCCTCGGCGGCTGTCTTGGCCGTGCTGGCGGCAACGTGTTCCAACGCTAGGTCGAGCATGCTGTTCAGGTGTTCCTGGGCTAGCTTCACTGTTGGTCGTTGTTGTTGTTGTGGTCGTTGTTGATATTGTCGTTGTTGTGTTCAGAAGTTGTTGATGGTGTTGGTTGTCGTTGTTGTTGTTTCCGTTGGTGTTGTGGTCGTTGTGTCCGAATAGTGTTGTCGGCGCGCCATTGGTTGATTGATTGCACGCGTACAGCAGATAACAAGACAAAAGAGCAGGAGAAGGGGGAGGGAAAGAGGGGGGGGTAAGGGGCGTCACTCGTGACGAGGTGGGGGGGGGGGGTGTCCTCATGTCGTGCATGGCCGTGGTCGTATGACCATAGACCTCGCATCCCTACAACGCCGGGACGGAGCACGTTGGAGTTTTACGAGCCAGACAGACACTGCTTGCACCAAGCGCGAAGCGCCGTGAGGTGTTGGGCGAGTCGCATGGAGGGTGAGCTGCATCCTTCCAATGGACGGACGTGCATATGGACAACAGCCTCCAATATATTTACTTGGTTTCTGGCGTGGCGAAAGGGCTCGAACATGAACAAAAATGCAGACACCAAAAACATGCCTCGAGAGGCATACCCGTACTATGTAAAATATACAACGAATATGAATGAGGCCGATGCTAATGGCAACAACTGTATCTCAAATTTCTAAATGCCCGGATTTACATCATTTCAGCTGCTGTGTATCGCCGGAACTTGACATGAGCCTTTTCTGTTGTCAGTACGTAGGAAGTCATCCTTTTTGCGAGAGATTTGCATTGCACTTGGTACGTATGTAGTGCATACCAGTACAGAGTCCAAGTTAGGAGTTTAACGAGGGGGCAACATTTTGGAAAAGTTTCCAATGATTCACCTGAATCGGCTGACATTCCAATCTCGTCAAGAACTGCATAACACAAAAAACGGAACGTCGGGCTTGAAAATAAGACTCAAAATCAAAACTGGAACAATAACAAAAACCACCCGTCAGAAAGACAAACCAAAACAGGCTGACTCACGAACCACGGTGGCCAAATATGGCGAATTGGATGTCTAGCTGCAGTAATATGATAATACAGAAAGCAAATAGTTTAGACATACCTTAACCCCTTGGCCCAACTTGACTAACTTAACTAACAGAATACGTACGGAAAACATGCCGAAACTGAATCAAGATTGCAGCCGAGCCACACGACCCTGGAGCTGAGCTACGACTAGGATGAAAACAAAAAAAAAGGGATGGAACAAACAACAAAAACAAACACGGGGTAACCCAGAGGCCTATGAAAAAAAAATCCCATTTTATTTCGAGACCCAGGCGGGGGGGGGGAGGGGGGACTCATGTCGTGCACGGCTGTAGTCGTACGCCCATGTACTAACAGTACAACCAAGTAATATATGTGCGAATACCAAAACAGAAAATCGCCTTTCGTAATTTCGTCCACAAATCCCACCGCACTGGATTATTTTTTTCGTTTCGACATTGGGAAGGAGTGTAGGTCTACCGTTTTCTGTTTTCGTTCAGCACCCTTGGGGGTATAAGGGATGTGTTTGGACTGCAATGGAACGAGCTGTGCGACCGCCATGCTCCTACTGCTGCACGGCTGCTGAAACGTTTTCTGGAGGACGGGCTGTTATGGAACCTTAACCCAAAATCTTTGTGTGTTGCAATGTTTTCGGTCTAACACTATTAGGGCCAGTTTTAACGAAGAAAAAAAAAAAACTTGGAAAAAAAAAAAAAAAAATCTCTTTTCATTGGTCAACACGCGCACCAGCACCAAATATTAGGATCTTGGGGGTGTTGGTGCGTGTGTTGACCAATAAAAAGCGAATTTGAATTTTATTTTTCCCAAATTGAATTTATTTTATATTCGTTAATATGGGCCCTTACGGGGGACTTAGAGTGAATAGGACCAAATATTGTTAGAAAAAATAGGGAAATATATAGGTTTTTGTGTAGACCGTAGGTCCTATTTACTACTATTACTATGGAGGTCGCCTCCTCAGATGATGTCGGCCGTGTCGGGGTCTTGAGCAGGGTTGGCCGAGGCCTTGACGCGCACTTTTCTTTCTTATATGTGGCAAGGAGGTGCCTCCACAAAACCCCCCTCGCATCTTGCAAGGAGAGATCTCATAGGTTAGAGAGTGGGAGTGGGGGTCGTTCTCGTAGAAGACCCTTCACTCCCTGGTAGCGTTCTGGGTTTGTCTTCCCGAACGTCAACCATATGAAGACCATCCATGATGGCAGGTCTCGTAGACCGGACGTTGGTTAACGTATCTTCATGGTTGGCATTTGTGATCAGAGGTTGACGGTGTCTACGTATCCTATCCTCCACATTACTAGTGTTTACTATGAACACCCGTAATAGCACTTTTATTTCCCTCCAAAACCATTAATCGGGTGAGGTATTTAAAAATCCTATACTATAATCAAGTGATTATCATACCCTCAGAAAAAACACGGTGCACCTGTACTGCTGCACACTCAAAAGTATTATTATTATTATTATTATTATTATTATTATTATTATTATTATTATTACAACCTGTCGAAGCTTAGTAAGGACGCCCTCGCCCTTTTGTTTGGGCTATGCATGGGACGGTGGTCGCTATGAGATGCATGGGCTATTATGCATGGGTTCTAATTTCTAATACGCGCGGTAGGGTTAAATCACTACGGCTGCCAACACACATGAATACATCTACAACGTATAGCTGGCTGACTCACCGTTGTCCGCTTGCCGCTTGAGACTTTGCTCGAGGCGGTTGATTTTGCTGACCTTGTCAGCTTCTCCGTCCTCGTTGAGTTCGTCCTGCCCACGAACAGGACACAACAGACAGGCAGGCAGGCAGGCAGGCAGGCAGGCAGGCAGGCAGGCAGACCGACCGACCGACAGACATACATACAGACAGACAGACAAGACAGACAGACAGACAGTCAGAGAGATAAGAGAGACAGAGAGACAGACAGAGAGACAGACAGAGAGACAGACAGAGAGACAGACAGAGAGACAGACAGAGAGACAGAGACAGACAAATCAATAACAACATCTCTGCAATGCATGTTCATGGCGTTCCATGGACATCCATCAACTACCGATAATGGTCTGTAACGTTTCTCCGTTGCGGCTATGAATTACTGACCTAATGGCGCAAAGCGCTCGTGAGGGTTGTCGCCGCAGTAAGCGGCATGCAGTAAAATATTACCCGTACGAACCTCCTCTTACGGGGGGCCATAGTAAACACTAGTAAATAGGACCAATGTTTGCAAGAAAAAATAGGGGAGTATATAGGTTTTTGTCTAAACCGTAGGTTCTATTTACTGTCCATCCCATTTATTATCTTCGCCCTTCTTTTATCTCTCCTTCGTTAGTCGTAACTCAGGTCCGGGGTCACTAAGTAGGCGCTTCTCCCCCACTCCCCACTACGGTACGTGCCTTGCTTTTTTTATCGCGAGAAGGTTTCTTCCCTCGTCGACTTGCGTCGGATTCCTAACGCCACGAAGGCGCTCTCAGCAATTGGTTCCTTTTTAATTCTTCAAATGAAGTCAAACTCTCACCACGGTGGGATTCGAACTTGGGTACCAATGCTAGTAGCCTTTAGTCTACCGGGGCAACCGGGCTCCCCGTAATAGTTTGACAGGTAATAGGTAAGCTATATGTTGAGGCGAGCGTCGAGAGTTTGGCATCGCCAGTTGGGGCGAGCTAGACTCTAGCGTAGGGGTGCTGCTGCTGCTGCTGCTGCTGCTGCTAGAGCAACTTGCCCCTGTCTCCACACCCTCGAAAGCAAACTGCAAAGCGTAATATTTTACACGTACGTACCTGTAGGGTCTTGATGGCGATCTCCGTCCTCCTCACCGTCTGCGCAGAGAAAAAAAACAGCAGTACAGGCGGCAGCAAAAGCGGTAGCAAAACGAACAAAAAAAAGCAAAGGCGACAAAAATGAGGGACAAACCACAAACGTTGTGCGCTAAGACGCCCCGAAAATACCCATCACTACCCACCTCCACCACCACCACCACCACCACCACCACCAACAACAAAAACTCGGCCCCGGGACAAGGCGACGGTCAAGCGAGTGGACCCCCCACCTCACAAACGCGCTCGGCCTTTCTCTCCGCGTCATCGGCCAGCCGACCCCCCACTCCCCCCCCTAACAACGTGCCTCTTGCTGCAGCCGTGGAAACATAAGTTAAGGGACGGACTGTCGAGGCACCACGACCACGGCATTACACACCGTACTCGTAGTCCTAGGTCCTCTCCCCAGGAGGAGCGCCATCCGGTTGCGATTAGGCTACGTACGCGTGGGGGGTATGGTTAGGTTACATTAGGGTTGCGGTTGGGCTCTAAGGGTTAGGGTCAGGGTTGGGCTAAGCGTTGGGCTAAGCGTTAAGGGGGGGGGGGGGGGGCAGAGGTTAGGGTAGGGTCATGACTGGGGCTATGCTTGAGGAATCATCCCACCGCAGGGTTCGCGCATTTTGCCTCACAATTTGTGCGCCTTCTTAGCCTCGTGTGATTTAGGTGGGCAAGCGTCGTGCTCCCCGGCCTTTTTTTTTTTTTAAAATGGGGTTTCGGATCTTTCTAATAGGGCTCTAGTACCTTTTGTGTGACCACCGACTGTTTTTGCAAGAGTTAATGTGCTAACAACAATACCTGGAAACATGCGAAGAAAACTACGGGAAACCCTCAGAAACAGGCTTGCATTTTTTTCTTTCTCACCGAGTGCAATTGTTTCTCGACGGCCTTAAGTCGTCCCACATTCTTGCAGTCGTTCGAGAGCGTCTCCACCTCAGCTTCCAGCCCCCTGTAAGGCGTGTTTTATGGGGGGGGAGGGGGCACGGACGCACGGAGGTACCGTAATAGGTACAAATACAAATAAAAGGGAGAGAGAGAGAGAGGGAGAGATGAGTGACAAGAAAACTAAATAAACCGACGAAAACGACAACACGTGCTTACGTCACAGCATGCCAAAAAAGCCCAAACGCACGGACAGGAACCAAGACATTACTCGAGAAGAAAAACAAGGGAACACAAGGAACAGCATGACACAAAAAGTGGGGGGAGAGGCACGACATGCGAACCGAAGCAAACGCTGCACTGCACGGCCTGCTTGTCCACAGCTAACGCTAAAAACAAAAAGAAAAAAAACACATAATATCGGTGCCAGATATCACAGAAACACCCAGCATTTGCCCTTCTTACGATAAAAAAACACGGAACAAAAACTGAGAGTATTTTGGCCCCGAACACTAGAACAACCATGTTAACCCTTTTAGTACTCCAGTGCACGCTACCATATATTTCGCACTAATTCCTAAAAGGGTTAAGAGTGACTACATTCAAGAGTTCACAGTATAGCACATACCTGGTCCTCGTACTAAACAACGAAAAGTGCCACTCCCATCCACGTGCCCACATTTCACACCCCATGAACTACTGTACATACAGCAACGCACCAGGCACAGCAACGTCATGCACTTCGACCACTCACGAAAAGCGTTCTCGTCGTTCGTTCGGCCTCCCTCATATGCCGCCCTTCAAATAACAGGGCTTGACGATAAAACAACCTATCGATACTGAGGTGATATTGAGTTTCTGGAGTATTTCGAGGCGGTACAGAGTAGGGATGAGCCAGTCTCCTAGTAAGCAGGTGGCAGGCTATCCTGCTGAGAGACTGACTGCTAGCCACTGCGGTAAGAGTAACTCACGTACAGAGCGTGATAAGACTGCTGTTAAGACTAACAATACCGAGGTAGAGCTGGCCAGTACAGTAGACGAGCGTATGGTTGGACAGAGAGTTGAGTAGTCAGGGACTAGTCGAGTACGAGTACGAGTACGAAGGATGTTCTTTACTGTCTTTGCTGTGCTTGAGACCTAGACCTGCAGGTTGATAATCTACAACAACAGCTAGGAGAATTCAGGTAGTTTAACGTAGGAGAACGTGTACTCGTATACGTACACGATTCTTGCAGAGTATCTGATAGATCTACTGTAGGAGCGGACGTAGAATTATGGTGACGATGAGAGTAGGCTGTCACAGCCCCTCTCTCAGTCTGGGAATTTTCTTCCATCCTGCTGTGGCGATAATAAAAGACAATTTTCTTCTTCTTGACTCCTTGACCTGCACTACTGCCTCTGCCACTCCGAACCAACTAAACTCCGAGGGCATCTCCTTCGGTCTGAGATCGCGAGAGACTACCAAAGTCCCTTACCATCACAATACTTGGGGGGGGTTTCCACGTACCACCGGCATAATTGTTCCAACACAACTCATATATATATATATATACGTTTACAGGTAAAACCACCCCTCGGCCACCCCTCACGTCGAGGTTGGGGGGTTTCCACGCACCAACGGAAGCGTTTCCCAACAAGAGGGGTTAGGGGACACGGCGAAACCACCTACTTGATCATGCCGGTGATCTTCCTCCGCTTTTCCCCCGCGGCCGTCTTGATCCGTTCATGCCCTTCCTTATCCCGTTCCTGCTCCTTCACGGCGTCCGAGTCCACCCCTCTCCCTACAACCTGCGCAGGCCTCGTCTGAAGAAACAGCAGTCAGGCATAACGTTAGCAAGGGGGTTTGGTTCATGTTACCTTTGAAACCGTTATTGGGTTTGAAAATAAACAAAATGATGGGGATATTAATAAAAGGAGTTACAGGCCTCGTCTAAAAAAAATCGTCCGTGACGCCAGCAAACGGCGGGGGGATTGGTGACTGGTTTGATTCATGATTGGTTGGTTTTTGATAGCTAAATAATGGGTAACGATAAATAATATTATTGTAAAATCAGTACCTGGCACATTTTTATTTTACCCCTTTTTGACAGTAAACCTATTTCGTACCGGGTATAAAAATACATGTGTACCTGGTACGTGATTATACACGCATAACATATATATATCCATACCTGACTATATCCTTTGATACACGTGTATATATCTCTGAATTGTATCAGTATAAAGTCTATAGGCATAAACCGTACCGCGTGAATGTCAGCAAGGGGTTTGATTGGTGGGTTTGAAACCAGCAGTAGCAACAACACCATCAACAAAAAAACAAGATACCAACTGCACCGCACAACGCACAACGACATCAAGAGAAAGGATTTTATCCGTGCGCCTGAAAGGAACAACATCAACAAAAAAAAGGTACATATACATATAATACCTGTATATACGGCGTCATGTATATACATATAAACACACCTGCCCTTACATATTTAGGCCGTGAACTGGGCATACGACCTGTCCCCCTTCTCACCTCCGAAACCCTGACGGAGGCATTCCGCTGCCCGTACAGACTGATCTTCGTCGCGTACTGCTGCAGAGGCTCGGCGGCGACTGCCCCCGATGCCCCGTGCCCGCCGCCAGCGTAGATGACGGAGCCGGTGGGGGCGCCGCGAATAGGCTTGCCTAGCGAGGGCAGGAAGGTCGGGTCGGACGATATTTTCTTCTGGGTGATGGCGCTGCCCAAGAAAACCCGGTCGATCTTACAGTTTCTCCGTAAAATCTACGTTAAGGCAACAGGAGGGGGGGGGGGGAGGGAGGGACGGAGGGAGGGGGGTGAGGAGGAGGAGGGGGCTGCTGGACTTCAACCCCACCAAACACCAAAAATAAATAAGTGTATTTGTATATGCGATGAAGAAATAATTATGAGCATTCGAACGTGGAGAAAAAAAACATGTGAGGGCTGCAGACCGGAGGGAGGGAGGGAGGGAGGGAGGGGTAGGGGGAGGGCGGTGAGGAGGAGGAGGGGGCAGCTGGACTCCAAACCCACCAAACCCAAACAAAAATAAAATAAAACGTATGTGTATATACGATGCAGACTAAAATTATGACCATTCCAACGCGGGAAAAAAAAACGTCAGAGCTGCAAACCTTCGGAAAACACACACAAAACATACACGTCACAGCAGTCCAGCACCGTTCGAAGCACCACTCTGTATATAGGACATACTGTCGCCTGCACAACTATTAAACACAGCACCCTGTTAGCCTCAGGCTCCAAACGAACGCGAAACGCTCAGTGAAGCTGTTTGACTCTATCCTCAGTTAACCCTTTTAGTATTTCAGTGCTAATAACCATATATTTGGCTCTAAGGCCGTTTCTTATGGGATTTTTTTAGAGGTTCAAAAATGGACCCCTTTTGACTCATCTGTTTGTGACTTCATTTTTGAAGTCCACTCGTCAAGTGTAGTTTCTTATGGAAGCGTATGACAAAAAAACGTATTTCATTTTTTTCGTATGAGGCGGAGACCACGAAAGACGTGAGACCACACATAAACCAAGTACTGCCAAGTACTCCTGTACCGGTATGATACCAGGTACATGGTATATGATACCAGGCATGTATACAGCAAGCAGCAGTGCTAACACCGTACAAAGCAGGTACCATCCAGATCGTACTCGTTCAAAGAAAAAGTTAGCGTCGAGCCACCCCAACATCGCCCAGCACGTGCCGCCTCTGCGCGAGCAGCTCTTTCGACCCCAAGAGAGCGATGACGGCACCCAGATGCCGAGCGTGCTCGGCGAGTCGAGAGCATCGTGTCGGCTCTGTATAGGGACAAAACACACGCTCACACCAAGATGCTGCTGCAGCAGTGGTAGAATACGAGCTGCCCAGCGAGAGCTCTCGTTCGTCGACAGTTCCCCAACCAAGACGATCGATGGCTCACATCCACCTCATCGTCCCTCCCCCATGCCGTAGTGAGAGTTCCTGACTGAATGCCGGGCAAGTGTGGGCTTGTGCGCGACCGCTTCTTCAGTCTGTATATACAGCAGCTCTACTGGCGGTGTGCCGGGTACATGTACGTCGTACAATATAATACGAGTGCACACTGCTGTTATACCAAACATATAGTATGCACACAAAAACCTATACGAAGTCTCAAATTTGAACTCCATTTTGTAACCTCTGACCCTGTTCATTCTGGGGCGCAGAATGAATGAGGTGGCCTCGTCAAACTGATGTTCATATTTTTCGTGGTCAAACTTCGTCGTTTTGAGTTCCATAAGATGCTGTTTTTTTGCCCTTGGTAAAAAAGGGTCCTTTTTCGAACCTCTAAAAAAATCCCACAAGAGACGGCCTAATTCCAAGTAATTTGTCCCCATAACGGGACTGCAGTCCTAAAAGGGTTAACAATGGTTGGCTCTCTACTTCTACATATATAGGTGGTTGATGTGATGCGCTGTACTGTCACCATTTTTACCATTAATATCAGCATTACTAGGTTCAATTTACCATGACGAACACCTAATTTTCCTGAGGCTATGATAATCACTTGATTCTAGTATAGGAGCTCTCTACCTCGCCCAAAATTTGTCTTCAGGAAACAAAAAAAACCCCCGAGGATCACAGTACGATACATATCTTATTATCTTGATTACAGTATACCGTATACTTCCAAGTACAGCAGTGTCACGGGACACCGTAGTAAGGGCCCATATTAACGAGTATAAAATAAATTCAATTTGGAAAAAATAAAATTCAAGTTCGCTTTTCATTGGTCAACACACGCACCAGGGCCCGTTTTAACGAAGAAGAAAATAATTCAATTTGAAAAAAAAAAATTAAATCCGCTTTTCATTGGTCAACACACGCACCAGCACCAAAGATTAGGATCTTGGGGCATAATATTTGGTGCTGGTGCGTGTGTTGGCCAATGAAAAGCGAATTTGATTTTTTTTTTCTCAAATTGAGCGAATTTGATTTTTTTTTCTTCTCAAATTGAATTTATTTTATACTCGCCGAATTAACGAGTATAAAATAAATTCAATTTGAGAAGAAAAAAAATCAAAAGGAAGGGCCCGAATTAACGAGTATAAAATAAATTCAACGAGTATAAAATAAATTCAATTTGAGAAGAAAAAAAAATAAAAATTCGCTTTTCATTGAGAAAGGGCCCGAATTAACGAGTATAAAATAAATTCAATTTGAGAAAAAAAAAAATCAAATTCGCTTTTCATTGGCCAACACACGCACCAGCAGAAAGGGCCCGAATTAACGAGTATAAAATAAATTCAATTTGAGAAAAAAAAAAATCAACTTCGCTTTTCATTGGTCAACACACGCACCAGCATCAATTATTAGGATCTTGGGGTCTAATCAATTTTAATCGGACGAAAAAACCAAGAAGGTCCCAGGACCTTTTCCAAAGAATTCAAATCAAATTGAGGAGTTGGCCCGACTTGGACCGGCATGTCCACGGTGGGCAAACGCCCCCGGTACAATCTGGTCATTTCTTGGTGGCATCGATGACCACGACCGAGGCGACAACACGTGAACCACAACCCGAGGCCACCGGGACAACAGCCGCGCCCACGCCTATAGACCATAGCACAGCGTACCCCGGCGGTGGCGCCTCAAAACCAATCATGGCGGTCGCAATCCCAACTTTTCAACCAGCTCGATGCTCCAACCCGATCAAAAGCCGAGCGATCGACCCAAAAACAGCATGATACGCTCAAGACTTCGATAACACCATCGCCGCCCCTGTCTCGCCCGTGGCGTTCCGGGGATCCCTACGCCCACCCAGGAGACCCTGAGAGCGATAGCTTCCTAGCCTGAGCGGTCAAAAGCAAAAGTATGCTGGCGGCGGCGCGCACGCGTCGACGCATGCTTTCCCTCTCGTCTCCTCTCGTCGATTTTTTTCACCTGGGCGCTGTGACGCATGCTGCGTTTTTTCGATTTCATAAATATTTGAACGAGCAATTCACTATTCTCCCCATAGGACGCAAACCAGTTTTTTATTTTGTGAAATCACATTCAAATATGATTTTATTTTCCAAATTGAATTTTTGCTGTCTTCGTTAAAACGGGCCCTAATGGCCCGTTTCAACGAAGAAAAAAAAAATCAATTTGGAAAAAAAAAAAAAATCAAATCTGCTTTTCATTGGTCAGAACCCGCACCACCACCTAAGATTATACCCCAAGATCCTAATCTTTGGTGCTGGTGCGTGTGTTGACCAATGAAGAGCGTATTTGAGTTTTATTTTTTCCAAATTGAATTTATTTTGTACTCGTTAATATGGGCCCTAAATAGGACCAAATGTTGATGGTAAAAGTAGGTAAATGTGTGCACCGTAGGTCCTATTTACTAGTATTACTAGTATTTACTATGGTGTCCCGTTATAGGGGCCCCCCAGTGAGGCGGTGGTGTGCCAGAGCATCGATATGAACGCCTCATAGAGGGAAGCCGCCTTATTCATCCCCGGTTATGAGTGCAATTTCCCAATGGCGCCAAGTGATTTTGACCGCCTTATATCAGGATACCGCCTTCCTCAGGCCGCCTTATAGGGGGACCCTTACCGTAGCTCATCTTTTCGGAGGAGCACAGGCAGGAGGGGGGGGAAGGAGGGAGGGTCCCAGCCACAACCAAACACATGTACGTATATATAATATATACGTGCACACTGGTGGCGAACATGCTGTATTGCTGGGAAAAAACTACCCGCTGTGTAGGCGTAAGACAAACGTCCACGCTGACAGATGCATGAAAGGAATGCTGCCACTCTGTGCAAAACTTTAGAATGCGTTTGGATACGGGAATGCAGAGTGCATTTGGCTACGTACCTAAATAAAGAGTACGTTTGGATGTTCACACAAAAGGCCAAACGCACTCCATATTATACGTCCGAACAGAGTGGCTCAAAAATTCCGAACAGGGTGACAATATTTCCGAACAGAGTGACCATATTTCCGAACATAGTGGCTCAATATTTCCGAAATACAGTTGACTCTATATTTCCGAACAGAGTGACTCTATTTCCGAACACAATGGCTCAATTTTTCCGAACACAGCTGACTATAATTCCGAACAGAGTGAATCTACGAGTATACAGTATGGCCGCACAAAGCGGCTCAATACGTAATTCCAATCAGAGCGATACGGATAGACTGCTGTCCCTGCTGTCTGGTTCGGCTTCCCCACCTGGCGGATGGTGTCCGGACACTGGATGAACTCGTCCACGAACCCTCGCACACCGGCCGTCTCCAGAAGGCCGCCCATCTCGCCCGGAGAGAACATCGGCTGTCTGGGCTTAAGCCTGCCATCAATATCAAGAACGTCATATCAAGCCATACGTTACACACAGGAGATTTTGTTTCACCACGCAGGGAGCGTCGGGCGGAGGATAATAATACATACATAAAACAGGATTGTATATAGCAGTGGTGGTGGTAGTGGCGGCAGCAGTAGCAGGGAAGGATTAGGACGACAAAAAAGAAGAAAGAAAAAACTAGCAGTAGCAGCCTTCATACGTAGCGATAGCGGGAGCAGCGCTCACACATATATACACATATATCTCCCTCTCACTTTATCTCGCCCAAATACCTATCCTACCTTCTCACATGTCATATACCAGGTATACCTCAAGCCACAGCCGACCATTTATCTCACTCAGTCATTTCACCCACCCCCCCCCCCCCTATAAAAATATATATAATTTTTAGGTTGGGTTGGCGAAAAAAAAAAAAAAAAAATCGTCGTTGGAAACGACGCTGTAAAACACGCCACTCGGCTGCGTAGAGCTAGCAACCAGGTGGCCGTTTTTTTTGTTTTTTTGCTTTGCGTCACCCAAAGCTGGCGTCGAGTAGACATTGTGCGGGTTGGTAAACTTTGCTTCCGACAAAGTGAGGCGAATTATCGTATAGCACGTAGTGTTAATATGGTAAGGCGTCCGCGAGGCAGTTACATAGTAAAACCCATTGCTGTCTCCGGAAGTGGCCACACCAGAAATTAAATTAACTCATTGAAGCTGTCGTCCATATGCAAGTCCGCCTCAGAGGCGGTTCTTAGCAGGATGCAGCTCACCCTCCATGCGACTCGCCCAATACCTCACGGCGTTTCGCGCTTGGTGCAAGCAATGTCTGCCTGGTTGGTGAAAACCCAACGCGCTCCGTCCCGGCATTGTAGGGATGCGAGGGTCTATGGTCATATGACTACGGCCGTGCACAACATGAGTACACCCCCCCACCCCCCCCCATGAATCCCTTTGCGTACTTGATGATACACGAAGTATCACACCCAGCTCGCCGAGATGAGTTTCGACGAAATCCTCCATCTCACAGCTGTTTTTTTTCTTCATTTTATATACATCACAAGAGTATTTACAGAGGGAACAAATGGCGAAATGTACCATCACACACAGCAGTAAGTAGGCACCGCCCACACTAAGCAGCCAGGTCTGCTATATATAATCAAACGACACAGCAGTGTTACGGAGGACAATAGTAAATAGAACCAAATATTGCTGGTAAAAATAGGGAAATATCTAGTTTTGTTCGTGTGTACCGTAGGTCCTATTTACTATTAATATTTACTATGGTCCACCGAAATAGTACAAGTATGTACATACCGGTACACACTGCGGGGAGGTATAGGGGTGGGTCCGAACTTCAATGTCAGGAGCTGCCAGCAAAACACGCGTACCACGGCGGGCGCCGCACTGCTGCACTCCCATAGCATCCATAGACTTGCACCCGTCTTTTTATTTTATTTTTGTCGCTACCCGTGGCTCCCAAAAAAGACCAGCCGCAACGAATACCCTCATCATAAATACCAGGTGTCATCACTATCACTAGCCTAACCTTCTCAGTACGACTATTAATCGTTGTGCAACACTACCAGAGCTGTGGTGTCATGGTTATCAATGATCCCCGTCACCGATCAGATTCGTTTCTGCAGTACCCCAAACATGTCCACGCGTATAATAATAAGATGCTCGTAAATACGTATTACGGGAGACCTAGAGTAAATAGGACCAGACGTTGTCGGTAAAAAAAGGGAATTATGTAGGTTTTAGTGTGTACCGTAGGTCCTATTTACTAGTATTTACTATGGTGTCCGGTAATAGTAGTTTTCCCCCAAAAAGTTTGTGCAAGTGAGTGCGCAGGAGGTGCAAACAGGTCGTTCTCCTACTGGCTCACCCGCCTCCCTGGTTAACGAGGACGCTGATCGAACGCCTCTCGTGGCTGAACGCCCTGATGATGGTGTCGTGGTCTTCCTTGCAGTCCACCACCTGTCACGCAATCCACATATACACAATACGTAGCATCACAATAACAGCAGTATGCGTATATGTGATGTATATATGTGGGTATATGAAAATAAAAAAAAACAACAGCTGTGAGATCGACGATTTCGTCGAAACTCATCTTTGCTCCGTAGCTGAGTGTAATACTTCGATCGCGCTTACTTACAGGTTTATGTGGATATATAGATCGAATACATGGTGTACCATACATGGGACCAATACTGCTGTACCAAGCCGTGGTGTCAATCCTATTACCATACCGTGATACCAACAAACCATCACACAATGTCAAACATGCTATATATAGAGGGGATCGGCATACCAGACCATGGTGTCAATACGTCAATAGACCGGGCCCTGGGGCTGCAGCAGGTCTACAACACCCACCAAGATGAGGCCAACACTAATACACTATTACTAGGTCTACAACAGGCCTGAAACATGTCAACAATGGGCCTATAGCACACCTACATCATGTCCACAATACTATTACGGAGGACCATAGTAAACACTAGTAAATAGAACCTACGGTACACATAAAAACCTACATATTTCACAATGTTTACGAACAATATTTGGTCCTATATACTATGCCCCCCCCCGTAATATTACGACAGCCCAACCAGAGGTCTACAAAAACGCCTCCAGCATGCCAACAACCGTCTGCAATAAATCTACGATATCGAAAGGCCAACCACAGCTCTACAAAACCCCTGCAGCAAAAGCCAAAACCGGTCTACAACACGTCTACGATACCAAAGGCCAAACTTACTGCTGTAGGTCTACACAATACCTGCAACATGCCAACAACGGGCCTGCAAACAGGCCAATCAAAAGGTCTACGTACAGGCTACACTCTCAAAAGCAATGGCGGTCAAAATCTAGCCCCTCACCAAGCTGCACCATATGTGCTTGGGTACTTGGTTTTCCACGGCAGTGGCAGCCTCCGGGTCGTCGACCGTCACCTGTAAGCGCGTTAACACGACAAAAGACCAACACAACGCACGAATAAAAGGGAAGCGGGGTGGGGGGGGNCACAGCACAGCACAGCACAGCACAGCACAGCACAGCACAGCACAGCACAGCACAGCACAGCACAGCACAGCACAGCACAGCACAGCACAGCACAGCACAGCACAGCACAGCACAGCACAGCACAGCACAGCACAGCACAGCACAGCACAGCACAGCACAGCACAGCACAGCACAGCACAGCACAGCACAGCACAGCACAGCACAGCACAGCACAGCACAGCACAGCACAGCACAGCACAGCACAGCACAGCACAGCACAGCACAGCACAGCACAGCACAGCACAGCACAGCACAGCACAGCACAGCACAGCACAGCACAGCACAGCACAGCACAGCACAGCACAGCACAGCACAGCACAGCACAGCACAGCACAGCACAGCACAGCACAGCACAGCACAGCACAGCACAGCACAGCACAGCACAGCACAGCACAGCACAGCACAGCACAGCACAGCACAGCACAGCACAGCACAGCACAGCACAGCACAGCACAGCACAGCACAGCACAGCACAGCACAGCACAGCACAGCACAGCACAGCACAGCACAGCACAGCACAGCACAGCACAGCACAGCACAGCACAGCACAGCACAGCACAGCACAGCACAGCACAGCACAGCACAGCACAGCACAGCACAGCACAGCACAGCACAGCACAGCACAGCACAGCACAGCACAGCACAGCACAGCACAGCACAGCACAGCACAGCACAGCACAGCACAGCACAGCACAGCACAGCACAGCACAGCACAGCACAGCACAGCACAGCACAGCACAGCACAGCACAGCACAGCACAGCACAGCACAGCACAGCACAGCACAGCACAGCACAGCACAGCACAGCACAGCACAGCACAGCACAGCACAGCACAGCACAGCACAGCACAGCACAGCACAGCACAGCACAGCACAGCACAGCACAGCACAGCACAGCACAGCACAGCACAGCACAGCACAGCACAGCACAGCACAGCACAGCACAGCACAGCACAGCACAGCACAGCACAGCACAGCACAGCACAGCACAGCACAGCACAGCACAGCACAGCACAGCACAGCACAGCACAGCACAGCACAGCACAGCACAGCACAGCACAGCACAGCACAGCACAGCACAGCACAGCACAGCACAGCACAGCACAGCACAGCACAGCACAGCACAGCACAGCACAGCACAGCACAGCACAGCACAGCACAGCACAGCACAGCACAGCACAGCACAGCACAGCACAGCACAGCACAGCACAGCACAGCACAGCACAGCACAGCACAGCACAGCACAGCACAGCACAGCACAGCACAGCACAGCACAGCACAGCACAGCACAGCACAGCACAGCACAGCACAGCACAGCACAGCACAGCACAGCACAGCACAGCACAGCACAGCACAGCACAGCACAGCACAGCACAGCACAGCACAGCACAGCACAGCACAGCACAGCACAGCACAGCACAGCACAGCACAGCACAGCACAGCACAGCACAGCACAGCACAGCACAGCACAGCACAGCACAGCACAGCACAGCACAGCACAGCACAGCACAGCACAGCACAGCACAGCACAGCACAGCACAGCACAGCACAGCACAGCACAGCACAGCACAGCACAGCACAGCACAGCACAGCACAGCACAGCACAGCACAGCACAGCACAGCACAGCACAGCACAGCACAGCACAGCACAGCACAGCACAGCACAGCACAGCACAGCACAGCACAGCACAGCACAGCACAGCACAGCACAGCACAGCACAGCACAGCACAGCACAGCACAGCACAGCACAGCACAGCACAGCACAGCACAGCACAGCACAGCACAGCACAGCACAGCACAGCACAGCACAGCACAGCACAGCACAGCACACAGTCACCCCCCCTACGCCCGGCAACGAAAGGTTTAGATGAGCTTGCCTTGTAAATGTCCTCCTGGTCCTTCAAGTCGGACCTTTTGGCGGCGGTCTCGGCTTGCTTCGCGTTAACCTCCGCGAGCAGGTCGTCGACGCAAGGGCTCGCCTGGCTCTGCATTTCAAAGTCACGTCCGTAACGCCAGCACGAGCACGACAGTGGCATCAGCAGCAACGACAACAAAAACAACAACAGTAGCATCAGTATCAACGACGGCAGCAATAGGCAGAGCCGCAGCAGCAGCAGAAGCAACATCATGAACGCGGGCAGCTGCAGCAGCAGCAGCAGCAGCAGCAGCATAGTGCCGTCGGCCTAATTGTAGCAAACACAGCCAGTAGAAGCGGTCCCTCTATAGTGCCGGCGGCCCGCTATATTGCCTGTGAATCCGCTTGGCGCTAATGGGACCTACCAGTGTGGCAGTGTGCGCAGTAGTACTAATAGTGCCGAATGCCGCTATAGTGCTGGCATTGTTGGTTATATAGCGCATACCACTACTATAGAGGGACCACTACTGCATCACCATCACCATCACCATCACCATCACCATCAGCAGCACTGTCACTGTCATCGGTCTTAATATAGAAGCAGCATCAGCAGCATCAGCAGCAGCGGTATCGCTGAACCCCGTAGGCATGGACGGAGCAAGAGACACCTGCATCGTTACAGTTTACAATACTACTCGCGGTATTGGCTCTGACCGGTTTAGCGGCCGGCTTACAGCGTGAAGAAGGTCCACTGCGCAGGAAGCGGTACGAGAGATCGCCGCATACCCCCAGAAATACAGAAAACACTACGTAAAAAAAATCAGAAAACACGTTACGTTACCTGATACGATTATACCAGTATGTATTATACTAACAAATGTTGTGAAAAAACTTAGTACAATTACACCATAAAAAGGCCAATTCGGTACTATAAAAAAACAAATATTGGTGTAAACATACTACGCCGAACATTTTATGCAGTGTGGGGAGTTCCTCAAATGCTGAAGGCTGTGCTCGTACTGTATACGTACCAGGTACGTATCATACGTTTGCAGTGATACTTTCACGAAGGACACAGGAGCAGGCGTACAGTGCGCGACAGATGTTGAGAATCTCTTGTTTTTGGCCAGCCTGGAATGTTTTATGTCAAGACTGGGAGTGATCCACACTATTTTCAGTACAAAGAGGTCGAATTCATATTTTCCTCCCAAAATATCAGTCTCAAAATTTTTAAATGATCAGATTCTCAACCCCTGAAGAACTGGTCCCACGTATTAGGGGACAAACTACTTGGAATTAGTGTGGGATATTTTTTTCCGGTTCTGAACGGGTGCAACGTCTGTCGCGTACTGCTGTAATCAGAAAACGACCGACAACAAAGAAACCAGCAAAAAAAAGAAAAAAAAGAAAGAAAAAAAAGAAAAAATGTCCAACGTAAAGCACTCCACCGCATACACTTCGTACCATATACTATTACGGGACACCATAGTAAATAGGACCATATTTTGTTCGTAAATAATGGTAAATATAAAGGTTTTTGTATGTACCGCAGGTCCTAATTAATATGGTTTCCCGTAATAGCTGCTGTAGGTGCACTACGGGGGGAGTGTGGAGGGCGTAAGCTTTATTTTTACCCATCCGCCGGAGGATTAAAAAAAAAAAAAAAAAGTTACAAAAGCACAAACAAAAAAACGAGAACAAAATTATCATAAATAAAAAACGTCTCGCCTGCTCTCGAGCTCCCTCGAGTTTCTCTAGGAAAGTATCGAGCTCAGTTTTCTTCCTCGCTAGCACGTCCTCCTTATGCTTCCTGCGCGTCGCGATGTTCTGGATCTCGGATTTCTGTGTTTGAGCTACGGCGGTCATCCTGTAGCAAGAGACAAGCATAGCAGCAGGAGACAAGCATAGCAGGAGACAAGTAGGCAGCAGGAGACAAGTAGGTCATTTACGTGCGTCCAAAAATATGTACATACACAATTCGATGCAAGTCGACGAGGGAAGAAAGGGCTCGAGATAAAAATGCAAGGCACGAACCGTAGTGGGGGAGGAGGGAGAGGAGCCTACTTTGTGACCCCAGATCTGAGTTACGACCAGGAAGGAGAGAGAAAAGAAGTGCGAAGATAATAAAAGGGATGGGAAAAAAAAAACGCAGCAGGTAGGTATACGGTATACCAGTTATGCCTTAAAAAATAGCAAATCAGCGTTGCATCGTCGCATCGAGCATTTTACCGGTATATTTATACACCTGCATCCGCGTTTACGGTATGTAGGGAACAAACAACTTGAAATACGAGTTGAATGGCTTTTGCAGTGGAAAAGGCGCGCTAATGATCGATCGCCCCAACTCACACCTGACGTCTAATACCAGGTACCAGGTAGTAGGCATCACATAATATTTTGTCTATTTTTCGGATAGGGGATTAGGGTCAAACCTCGCGGGTCAGGTTGGGTTGGGTCGGTTTACGGGTGACCCGACCCAAGCATTTGGACACATTTTAGGATGCGGGTAATATTGCTGTTCGCGAGTCGGGTCAAACTTCGCGGGTTGGATTGTTGGGCCAGGTCGGGTGAGGGTGATCCACCCGACCCAACCCGTGAGAGGTTGAAACTCCTGACCCCCCCCTCCCCTTCCCTTCCCTTCCCTCCCCTCCCCTCCCCTCANCATTTGACCATTGACCACACGCATCCCTTTCGAGACGGAGCACCGTTCCTACTCCTAATAGAGACACCTCGAACACTTGGGGCGCTCATTACGTTGTTTCCATATATTACAAAGTTTTTTTTGCCAATCGTATCCTGTTTCGCCGCCTGTGGCCACCATCTATCTCCCAAGATAGGGAGGGGGGGGGTGGGGTCAGTCCACCTACCATATATGCACTAACACCGCGCGCGCGCACAACCTGTGTTTTTTGTTTTGCGTTGAAAGATGTACGCGCAGCAGATAAAAACAGGGCATGCTAATTTTATGGACAGCGGCGCGTTGCCGTTCGGTGCTTCTTTTTTGGAAGTAATAAGTGGTGCTTAGAGGGGAGGACTTGGCCCTTCACGAGTGGACGATGCTCCTCCACCCCTCCCCCTCCCCTCCCCTCCCCTCCCCTTCCTTCCGCTCCCCGACCCGTGACATTTCGAAAAAACTATGGCCGATGACCCGTAAAGAGCCGTGCAAAAATCAATATATATACATCTCGCTATTAGGAACTCGCTCGGGTTAATGTAATAATCAATATATACATCTCGCGATATTTCGTAATAATGTAATAATCAATATACTATTAATACTATGAACACTATGTAGGTGTAAAAAAAAGAGCAACCCGGAAGGTGTCCGTCCCTCTCCCGAAGCCCACCGACCATCTCCGATCGCGAGAAACAAACCCTTCAGAGTCATTTCATAGGAATAAGCCTTCTGTGCAAACTATGATAAATCTCTCATCATGTACGTATATAGCCTGACCAACAACGCGAAATCACTCTATGGACCCTGTCCCAGCTACAGACGGGGGAAAAAACGCCGAAATATGCATCATGTGATGTTATCCTACCAGCATCGGCCACAAAGGGTGATAATGGATCTTTAAAATGGGGGTTTTGTCTGGGTAGTAGTATGTTGACCCTCAGATCGAACCCTAACCCGAACCCGAACCCTATGCCAGTGGTCAGCGCTTGCTTGGCCAATCAGAGTGCCTAACTAGCTACGTTAGGAAGATCCAACAGTGTCTGTCCACTACTGCAGAGGATACCAAGACTGAAAAATGGTTGCGAAAAAAAAAACGCCTCAGTGTGATTCATCCAGCCTCTTCACCCTTTCAGAACTGAAAAACTTATCCCACACTAATTCCGAGTAATTTCCCCCCCAAAACGGGTGACCGGTTCTCACGGGGTTAAAACCCGTTTTCACCGCAAATAATTTCGTAAAATGCCCATCACTCCATCCGTCGCGACTCACTTCTCGACCATTTGACACGCCGTATCAGCCGCCCGCTTGTGATCGGCAGTCTTGTTCTCGCGGGTCTTCATCGCCCCCTTCAGCCTCTGAACCTCCCTCTCCAGCTTCCCACATTCTTCTGAGGCGGGAGGGAGGGGGGAGGGAGGGGAGGGGAGGAACGGTTCAAGGCGGGATGAGCAACGGTAAGAAGAGAGGTACGAGGAACGATACAAGGAACGATTTGAAGAACGGTACTAGGAGCTCCCCTCGTTCGGCTTGTTTTCGGTGCGTACAATATACGAGTATCCCAGCTCTGATCTTGAAGTAAACTCGGTAGAAAACATGTCATACGGTACGATATTTTTTTAACTCGTGCTCGTACACACAACTACCGGGTACAACGTACACATAACACGGGTGTACAGAGTATCCCATAACGTACACATAATACGGGTGTACAGAGTATCGAGTCTCCCTCCCCGGACTCGTGGCCATCCATCAATCAGTATCGGTCGACATGCTAAGTACAGGGATACTATGGTATGAGTATCAGGCTGCGGTAGTGTTGGAGATGCCCCGGTGTATCGCATCATGGGGTCATCCACATCAGTACAGCAGTATGTAAGTATTCTTACCATGTGCTCAGCGACGACGGTTCCTAGCTTTCTTCCAAGACAAATCAAAGCCACTTCACAAATCCCAGCCGGATCACGTGAATTTACCAAAAGGAACAAAAAAAAAGAGGCGAAAAAAAAATGCGCCCTTTTTCGTACGTAACCGAATTGCCCCGCCCAAGGCGAAGCAGCATATACCAAAAACATGAGCGCAGAGAAAAAAAACACAAACACACCCACGTTCATCAAGGTGGTTACGTAATTTCGCACAGCGTCCGAGTTGCAACCGGGGGTGCCCGCGCACAAAACGCAAGCACCAAAACGAGAGAAAAACAAAAACATCTTTGCACAGGTTTTTCTTCTTTATTCTTTTTTCGCGCAGAAACAATTATTAATAGTAACTGTTCTTGTACCCGGCACGTCGGCTTTCAACACATACCTGGTACAGAACCGAAAAAAAAATGTCCCACACTAATTCCAAGTAGTTTTTCCCCAAATTCGTGGGACCAGTTCTTAAGGGGTTACCATTCAGAACTGAAAAAAGTCCCACACTAATTCCAAGTAGTTTTTCCCCAAATTCGTGGGACCAGTTCTTAAGGGCTTAACTTGCCTGCCTTGCTCCAGCGGCGATTAATCTGGTTTTCTCTTGTGTCCCAGTAGCAGTCTGTGACCACATAAGTTGAAACCAACTATCTCTCTAGGACGAAAAATCAGGACGGGACACTGGGCGTGCTGGTGTCGTTGGGGGTCGTCTGCATACAGTATTTTGGCATACACAAGTCAACAGAATGCGACACTGCTATATCCTTATGTACGATACCCCCACCTGTACGTAGCAATAACGAGAGCGGCCACGCTTAGGGCACGCCCGTGCTTGCTCAGGGATGTGTATGTGTATATAAATATCGTCCGGGGGTGGGCTAAAAAAACAGGAACGGCACAACGCTCCGCCCCGGGGTCCCCAGTCCCCACGAGCTTGTGCCCCGAAATTTGCACAGGGGTGACCTACGTGGGCTTTACGGTCCAACACAACTACAAAAAAGGCAATCTACCTCCCACCCCCCCCCCTCTTCACCTCCCTCCCCTGTCCCCCCCCTCCTTCCCTGCGTCAAAAATGCCTTCTTCCTGTACACCTCCCTCTCACCTCAAGAGGAACATCGTCCTCCTCTGCCTTCGCCAGCTCGAGCTGCGCGTCCCTGCTTTCCCGCTTCACGTCCACCCCTCGGGTGCTAAGCGCCTGCACCCTGAGCCACAGCTTGCGCTGCTCGTGGAGGTGCATCTGCAGCATGGCGAGCGAGCGAGCGAGCCAACGAGGGAGGGAGGGAGGCCGAGATGTTCTCAGTTGTTTCATTTTTACGTACAAAAACTTGAAACATTGCGAGACGCAGCCTGCAAACATCAGAGCTTCAGCGAAACGACCTCGAGCCCACTGCTGAGGAGTTATCAAACTAACCAAACCACCTAACCACCTACTATTTAATATCTGTACCGGAAACCCGAGGACCGTCTTGGTACTACAGGCAGTAATGATCCCTTTTTAGTGCCGGTTGCCCGCTATACGCGTATATAGCGCCCCTGGCAAATATGGGATTTACCAGTGTGGCAATAGTGTGCGGAGTAGTGTGGCCGGCTGCCGCTATAGTGTCGGTATTGTTGGCTGGCGCGTACCGGCACTACTCGTATATAGAGACCATCACTACTGCTGTAATATTCAATACCAAAAGTCCAACATTTGGGAGAGAGTGAGTACCCGGTACATTTACCAGTACAGTTACCAGTACATTACCAGTAAATTACCAGTACACTGCCAGTACTTCATTTTCATGTAACCCCGTTGCTCGGGCGATAGGGAAAGCTTACCTAAGCGCGGCCCCCCCGTCTCTTCCATCCGGGGGGGGCAATAAACTCCTCGCGAGTAGAGTTGGGAAAAAAAATAATTTTCGCAGCCAATCACGTAACAGGTATATTCTTGTGGTCCAACCAATAGTGCGAGGGTACCGGTACGTACTTACTTACGTACGTACGTATGACACGTGTCGTGGTCAAACCAAAATGCCCCGTGTTTTTTGCCCCTGCCGTGTTTGTTAACCCATTCAGAACTGAAAAAAATGCCCCACACTACGTAACTCCAAGTAGTTTGTCTCCAAATTCGTGGGACTAGGTCTTAAGGGGTTAAGTGTATACCGAAGCATCTATGCGCGATGAGCACATCAAAGGCGAGATAATGAAAAACACCCACACACTATGATAGCATCACTATGATAATTAGAACACACTTTGGAAGCAACAACAAAAAAGTGGTGGAGCGCTGACGAGGTTCACGGTGGCGGCAAGCGATCAGACGACCGACAGACCAACAGACCGACCGACCAACCGAACTGACGCGCAGAACCGACCAACCGAACTTGCGCGCATAACCGACCGATAAATCAAAATAATCCACCGACCTGTTACATTACCGAACGACCAAACAACCACAAAAAAACGACGGACCGATCAATTGACCGAACGACCACGCGACCGATCGACAACCGGCCTGATGACCGACTGAACAGGTGTAAGGAAGAACGATCGGTCAACCGAAAGACCGCAAGACCACACGACCGACCGAACAGCCGACCGAACGATTGGCCAACCGAACAGGCACACAACCGACCAACCAGTAAACCGAATGACTCCCCCATCCTCACCTTATCCTCTTTCTCCTGGCGCTCCTCGAAGCGCTGGACGTCCTTTTGAAGCTGCTCCAGCTCGCTCTGCATGGCCGCAAGCTTACTCGCCGTAGTCTCCTCTTCCAGAAAGTTCCTGCCGCTCTGCCATATAGAGGGCAGGAACCAGAGACGTCAACGGGTACACGGGAAGGCATATATCTGTTGGGCGTGCCACGCAAGATGCCAACGGTACACGAAGAACACGAACAAGTACTATACCAGGTATACGAGCATATTTGGTTGGCGTGTCTCAAGACGCCAGTGCTACACGGAGTACACTAAAGCAGTTGTCCGCTAGAGCGTCGCTAGACACCAACATATTACATGAACTATCCGTTGGCGCATCGCGCGGGAGCACAACACCTACTGCACTGTTACCTGCGGGCTGCCGAGGACAGGGGCGACCCTGCTGGACATCCTTTGGACTGAGGAGCCACTCGAGGGCCCGGGTTTCCAAGTAAAAATTGAGGCTTCGTCATCGCACTAATAATATGAATATCGCTCGTGTGAAGACGATGGTGGAGATGAAAAGTCTTCCGTGCTAACGGCAGCCAGCGACCAAAGTACTACAGCAGTATCACGCAGCTTGCTAAGATGGCCATCACACCGAATAAAACTATATAGATATCGAATTAATGGCCGACGTTTTAAATACACGAACAAAAAACAGAATAACAAACAACACACACCAAGAAAAGCGGTCGCTTGTGAGGGAGCGAAAAAAAAACAGCGATCGAGCCCCCTTGCGCAACGAAGTACTCGGGGCAAGTGATACAAGGGGTGTAAGGGATACAAGGGATAGCGACCAGAACAATGGTAACATTTGGTGTGATGTATCAGCCGTCTACGAGCAGCGTGAGCGCCTATGACAGCAGTACGGGCACTACTACTGATGTATATAGGATAATGGTGCGCCCGTGCCGTACTACGTACTTACTCCTTGCAACCATTGTAACTGTGGAACCGATTTATATCATGTCATCCCCCAATCACGCCGTGGCCGTTACTACTACTACTACTACTACTACTACTACTACTACTACTACTACTACTACTACTACTACTACTACTACTACTACTACTACTACTACTACTACTACTCCTCCTACTCCTACTGCTACTACTACTGCTACTACTACTGTAACCGACTGTAACCGTCAACTTTTCAGAATTGTTTTGCTCTCTAAAGTACCAAGAGGGTTGACAGCTTTACACAGCGAGTACACCATCGCGGGGAGCGGGGAGGAGTACGAGGGGATCCCTACTTTCCGAAATTCCAGATCTGAGTTTCGCCGATAGAAGGCCGTGTCTCAAGGCCACGGAGAATTTTTATCCACCCCCCATCCCCGGGTTTCCGGATGACTCTAGTATCTAGATATTTTATCGAAACACATTTTTTTAGTCGCAATTTTAACACGCCGTGCCTGGACCTTCGGCTGGATCGTTCATGCCTAACGTAGCAGAGAGCGGTTGATACATTGATACAGCTTGGCAACCTCATCTACAACAGCTCGTGATTCTTTTCAGAATGGCCGAGTGCTCTTTTACAAGAGAGGCCTACACCTCCACTTTGGGGTGATTTGAGTGGTTTCGAAATGGTCGAGATTTGGGGGTGCACAAAATGAGCAAAACAGCTAGTAGGCCCCGCCTGAACGTTTGTAGTTCACTTGCAGGCGGCTGCATACAACAGTACAGCCCCTCACAATCGAGACACGCACGCTCTTGATGGGGTGTGTGAAGGTGTCGGGTGCGCCAGGCAGCAGTCGTAAGCGACCAGAAGCGACTCACGAGGTGATTTCTCCAAGTTGCAAGCCAGCAGCACAAAAAAACGCCAAAAATCGCGAAATATTTTGTTTTCACGCGCGGGCACCTACAGTCGTAGTATAACGGCTACATCGCCCATAAAAAAAGGGCTTTAACAACTTTTTGCTGGTCTCCTGGCGGGTCTTTTGAACTGTTAAGCTAACGTAATCGAAAAAAATGCGGACAGGAAAATTACGTTACCGATAGGGGTATTATACTTTGGGGCCCAAAAAAGTGCAAAAAGGGCGAAAAAAACTCTGAATTCTTGCTACGTATACGATAGTTACGAGTAGCCTTGTTTTCTGAAATTTCGAAATACGTTTTTTTTTTTGGAAATACCTTCCTCGATTTCCAAGCCGTTTGTATTTTTCGGCGAAATGCCTACGCGCGCCGATTCGACAAAATAATCCTGAGAGACCTGTGTATATACACTACTGATATGCGCACTGGTGCCTGTGTATGGTTTGATTCTAGGGCGTAGATGTCTCGAGCGTGTGTCGAACGCGTAGTTTGTAGTTTTGAGATTAACACGTACGGCCGGCAGAGCAGCATGCCGACTTGCTCATCAAGCCGTTGCACGCTGAGACGTTTCGCTTTGACCGTGACTCTGTGATGAACTTGCGGTGAAATCATTTATTGGTTTGTTTTTCCGGGGGTTTTGGGGCATTTGGTTTTGTAGAATACTATTAATAGTAGGAGTCTTCGGTATGCATGGGATGTTTTTGGAAAGTGCTTGAAGAATTAACGTGCTCGTCGCCCGCTTGCTGTTGGCGCATCGCAGCTTTTTCTTCTCGTATGGCGCGTTTGCCTGACACATGAGGCGTTGAAGCCTAATTACGAGGTGCGGTGAAGATTTATGCCCTCATTGTGATTTACTTGTTCTGAATAGTCGCACCTTCGACCCCTTTTTCCGATTTCTGGGATGGTATGATCACCATCCTTTGATCGCCGTGGGATCTGCATCTACGATTATTCAGGGTGGGCTAATGTGATGGTATCACGTAGCTATGACAAGGTGCAACACGTATTATCGCGAGTAGATAGACAAATGCGTACGAGTATGAGATCACGTGACGTGCTAATAACGGAAACGTCTCCGTAGATCGTACACGTATGAAGATAAATGGATAGTGGGATCAGCCTGGTATTTGGCTGAGCCCTACCTTCCTCCGTTCGTGCGACTTCAGGAGTTGTTAAGGAAATGGAGAAAGTGTTGGGAGGTACCCAGTACCCATACGTCGAGTAAGGTTGATACGTGAGTAGAGTATGCCGAAGGTCTTGATGCATCGTGCCGTACGCTTCGGCTATTGGTTAATTGCGCACAACGTACATCCCATTTGTTATCTTCGCCCTTCTTTTCTCTCTCCCTCTTTAGTCATAACTCAGATCCGGGGTCACTAAGTAGGCTCTTCTCCCCCCTCCCCACTACGGTACTTGCCTTGCATTTTTATCGCGAGAATATTTCAGCACTTTCTTCCCTCGTCGATTTGCGTCGGATTCCGCCTACCCACGCCACGAAGGAGCTCTCAGCAATTGGTTCCTTTTTATTTTTTCAAATAAAGTAAAAATCTCACCACGGTGGGATTCGAACTTGGGTACCAATGCCAGTAGTCTTTGAAGCTGACCACTAGTCTACCGGGGCGACCGGGATGGGAACCAATTACTGATACCTACAAACTCGAGCCGGTCGCCCCGATGGTCTATTAATAGTGGTAACCTCGAACGCTTCTAAAAGCTTGTTTCCGGGGATCGAGTCTCACGTCGGTCGAACTTTTGTGTTTATTTAAAAAACGGAATCAACTGCTGAGAGCGCCTAGTAGCGTGGGTAGGCACAATTCGATGCAAGTCGACGAGGGAAGAAAGAGCTGTAGTCTTCTCGCGATAAAAATGCAAGGCACGCACCGTAGTGGGGGAGGAGGGAGAGGAGCCTATTTTGGGACCCCAGATCTGAGTTACGACTAGGAAGGAGAGAGAAAAGAAGGGCCAAGATAATGAAAGGGACGAGAAAAAATATATGTATCTATGTGAAGACGGTGTTATTGATTTTGTTTGAAGGTTTCACCAGCATACTCACGTTGTTGGATTTTTCCCTTCCCGCAGTTACTGTCTCGCTATAGTTCAGGAGATATATACCGGCATCGAGATTGAGAGATTTGGTATCGGGATTGGCGTTTTACGTTGGCAATTATTTTGGATAGAATTTGGGAATGCCGTTTTACCTTGGCGATGGTGAAGGATGGTATTTGGGGTTTTTACCGTTTCACCTTGGCAATTATTTATTTCGTATGAAATTTGGGATTCGTCGTTTTACCTGGCAATTGGCGATAAGTTGTTCGGGACCTCTTGTATCGTGCACCGAATAGGGGGGCAATTTGTGGTATGCGGCTGCTCGATACTGGTGTCCGGATATCTGGGAGTTTCGTACTGGTCTACGGAGATTGGGGTTTTATATTGTGTGACGAAAGTGTGGAGGGCGTAAGCTTTATTTTTATCCATCCGCCGGAGGATTAAAAAAAAAAAAAAATGTGTGCCGAGGCATTTATGATTTGAGATGATACTTGGATGCCTCGGCGTTGATAATAATGATGCGACCCGGGCTTTGATAATAAAGATACTGCCCGTATATAAGTGAGTAGTGACGCCGATGACAATCCTGGTGCGGCTTACCTCGTGTGTGGTTTGTGTGGTGTAGTCTCTGACAAAACGGTATTGACCCAACCCGGTGTGTGTTTGGTATTTGGTGTATGTTATCTTCTCTGCAAACACACACCAGGTTGGGTCAATACCGTTTTGCCAGAGACATCACAACCCAAACCATCGACGAGGTAAGCCGCACCAGGATTGTCATCGGCTGCACCACTCGCATACATACGGGCAGTATCGTCATCGTCAAAGCCCGGGTCGTATCATTATCATCAGCGACTGCCCCCGCGCATGGAGCAGCATCCACGCCGACGCATCCAAGTATCATCTCAGATCATAATGCCTCGCCACACAATATAAAACCCCAATATCCGTACACCAGAGTGCGAAACCCCCAGATATAATCCGGACACAAGTATCGAGCAACCGCAAACCACACACAAGACCGTCCGTCCCTTTGAGAGTTCGAGCCAAGGGCTAGCAGGATGAGTACAAAAAAACAAGAAACTAGACGACCCCCTTTCTTGGTCGGTTACAGAAGGCCGCCCCGAAGAGGGCGGGGGCGTCAAGTCCGACATTAACCCATACAGAACTGAAAAAAAAAATATCCCCGGCTAATTCCAAGTGTTTTGTCGCCAAATACGTGGGGGACCATTTCTCAAGGGGTTGGAATAAAAGCCAGACGAAAAGAAAACGTGGCACGCCGTGACCGGGAGATGAAGAGACACGCAGCCCAGCAGATGGCACAGGGGGCACCACAAGAGAGAGTACAGCGCTTAATAAGACGAAGGGGGGGGACTAAACGAGATAATACATAACTTTGTAAGGCGACAAAGGGTACCATAGGATCACACGAGAGAAGACAACACCACGTAAGGCATGACATGGGGACGCTACCATCAACACGCCCTCACCGAGTCTTGCAAGTCCATGAGCTCGAGGTGGGGATTGTAAAGCTGTTCGGGGGACAGCGCTTTCTGCGTTTCGAGCAGAAGCTTGTCGGGCGAGAAGCCCGAGAAGTCTCCCACCTTGTCCTGAGGGGCGCGAGGCGGGGGCAGGAAAACACAGCGTTAGTGCTGGCGTTAGCGTCAATGTTAGCGTTCGCATCAGCATTAGCATTCTTTTAATATTACCGATACTGCTGCCGTTACCGCTAGCGTTACGTCAGTGTCCCGTTACCGCTAGCGTTACGTCACTGTCCCGATACCGCTAGCGTTACGTCAGTGTCCCGTTACCGCTAGCGTTACGTCAGTGTCCCCGATACCGCTAGCGTTACGTCAGTGTCGCGTTAACGCTAGCGTTGCCGCTAGTTTTACCGCCAGCGTTGCGTCAGCGTCACGTTACCGTTGCCTTTCAAGCCCTGCCTGAACGCGCACCGTATCACCATACTGTTGTCCCGCGACCACGAACTAGAGTATGGCGACAAGTGTAATGTGAACAAGCAACAACGAGCACAGCAACGGCACCAGCGATACCAACAACCACAACAACGCCATCAACACCACTCACACCACCACCACCACCATCAACACCAACAACAATAACGACAACAACAAAACGACGACAAACTGTCCGATGATAACACCAAGGCACCGGACGAAGACGGACATGGCCTCTTAGCGCCTCGCCACGAGTACTACTGTAGGTGAACTCGCCTGAGGCAGCATGGTGCACAAGTTGTCCACCTGGATGCCGAGCGCTGCCACCTTCTCCTTGACCTGCTTGTCGGACATAGACCTGTGGCGCGCAGAAGGGGTGGCGGCAACGGCAACGAAAGCGACGCCTTCAGCAACTAACTTGTGATAGTAGCGTAGTGACGGATATCGACAGATAATCAAATTCGAATACGAGACCGAAAAACGGACAACGAAATCAATTTAAAATCGGCACGACGATGTCGATAGTCGATACTGCTGCTGTGCATGGAAGTTTTCACATGTAGGACAGACCACGATCTTCATACTGTATACAGTATACATAATCTACAGTAGATCCTGACCTGGCCGTTATGGGATATAGATGTTCTGTAACATATGTACAACAGCACAGATCCAACCCAGGAAGCAAGTCCTGCGTCGGGCACACTATACGGCTCCGAACAAGCAACATTAGCAACGTACAGTACGAGTAGATACCATGTACCGCGAATCCATCTACTCTGGAAGATCTAGATGAAGAGGTTGGAATCGATGATCGGCGCGTTAGGTGGCAGTTTTGGTTGTACGCGGGGCGTTTCGGAGCCGGTGTTTTGTGTTGCCGTTGCTGGGTGTCTTTTGTTGTTGGATGTACCGTGTCGATATATCGGTGTATCGTATCTTCGAGCGTGCCTTGCCCCTTAATCCCCTGGCATTCCGGTGTTTTTCATGTTAAACACTACACTATAATAGTGTCAACATGAAAAACGCCAGGATGCCATGGGTCGAAGGGGCAAGGCACACTAGTGTCAACATGAAAAACGCCAGGATGCCATGGGTCGAAGGGGCAAGGCACGCTCGATGATACCACACACCGATATATCGACACGGTATCCAACACTACTGTAAAAGACACCCAGCAACGGCAACACAAAACACCGGCTCCAACACGCCCGCCTCCCACGGAGCCAGGCGGAGCCTTCGTGTCCGGCCCCCAACGGACAAAAAAAGAAATACCATCCATGGGTATACATGGGTGTATGGGAGGCGTTATCGACAGCTTGGAGAGCTTGAAGCGATGCGGCTAGTCATGCGGCTAGTCACAGAGTAGGCAGGTTTCAGGTTTTGCAGCATGTTAACAGAATTATCAAGCAACTGGGGTGGTCTGGAGAAAAGTCGCGGAGGGCAACGGTGGGCAAGGATTGAAGTACATATTACAGGCTCCCGGGGTTGAGTACGGCTCCAAAACTTCAACCCTACCCCACAGCGGCATCGCCAGCAGCAGCAGCAGCAGCAGCAGCAGCAGCACTAGGCGTACGTGTAACCGGTCAGATTGATGGGAGACTTCCCCGAGGGCTAGGGGCTGCTTGCGCAAACCTTTGTCGATTAGGCCACAAATAAGGCCTTGTCGCCCACCACAGAACCGTTCACGCGCACGAGAGCAAAAGAAGGCAAGGCAAGACAACATCGCCGACCGTGGAAACATATTTTCCGGCCACCACAGAATCTACCACACACACAGCACACAACCTAGAGAAGCCATGTTGCCGATCTATTATAGGTCGGCACACTGCTGTTGGTTGTACCAAGTACAGCACTGCCCACTAAAAATCAAAATATACTACATACTCACAGCAATCACGCGACTAAGTAGCCTAGGGTAAGTGCAGTACAATACTCGTAAAACCAACACACACGGTAACACACCAAGAGACCCGACCGCAGCAAAGTACACCGCAAGCCTGAATCGTATACCCCTCTATCCGCGTGCGGCCGTAGCGTTGTCACGGGGCGACTTTTTCTCTTCAAGCGTTCGACACACGCCCACAAAAATCGTGTCCCACCCCGCACGGGAGGGGGCAGAGCAGGGGCGGGGGGGGTGGGGGGGGGGAGGGAGGTGCGCGTCAACAGCCCGACATGCCAAAGGCGAAAACGATACGGAACAACACACGCACCTTCCGCCAACGTTCCAGTTGGAGGAGTTGTTCCTCCTGGAGAAGGTCCTGGTGATCTTGAGGTTATCCCCCTGCGGAATGAACAGTTCCACGGTTACGGACGCGTCTTCCTTCACCCCGTGCATCACGAAGGCGCTCAGCTGGTCCGCACGCCCGAGCATCTGCAAGGAAGGCAGAAAAGCAACCAAGAGACCGTAAGAACAACAACAAAACATGACAAAAACACAAACACATATTATTTTCTTAAAGAAGGCAACAGCCGCGACACCAGGCCGACGGTGGCAAAAGACCTTGCGCGCGGTTGACTGGCCCAATGAACGAGCGCACGGCATCGACTAAACGATGTAACGTATGGTTGCAGCACCGCCGCTCTCGGCATTCGCAGAGGCGCGATGGCTACTGTACCGCACCGCACCGCGCTCCAACACACCAACATTGCGTCGCAATGCGATGCATGTAATCGAATCGCACAACAAGAAACCTTTTGAAGACTTAGGCAATGGAAGCGGCTGAGGGCCAGACACGGGACTCATACTCGTAGAAGCAGTCAGCTGGCTTTGGGACTCCGAGATAGCGACCGAAATAATGCTACAGCAGTCAGTCAGCAGTACTCGTAGCATTTGTGTTATTAACCGTCTACGAGCAGCGTGAGCGCACAGCACTACCGGTAGGATCACGTTGCGCCCGTACCGTACGACTGACTCCTTGCATTGCAACCATCGTACTCGTAACTCGGACACCAACCATTGCATCATATCATCGCCCCAATCATCATTCACGCAGTGGCCGTCACTAGAACTCGCGACGACTACTACTGCTGTAATCGTCAATAATGTGTACCAGGTATCGTGTATCGTCAATTTTCTCCCTCAAGCCCGAAGAGGGTGCTCGTAAGCAGCAGGAATTGCCTTGCTCACAAATGCCTCTCAAAGCAGCCTGGAGTGGACGCCGGACACATTTTTATGTCATCCTGCAAGCAGTCGGTACCCGAGTATTAGCCTGTCCGCCAATACCCGACACTGGGTCCGAGTAACACGCCATACCCGCCGAGTATTTGACTCCTGAATAGCTGGGTACCCGATGTTTTACCCTGGAAAACCCGGAGACCGGAGATGCCAGGCAACTTATCATCCCCTGTATCACGTCCCCTCTGGACATAATTTCGTACACAGATCTCCAGGCCTTAGACGGGTAACATACTCGGGCACCCATCGCGAACGCGGGTACTCGGGTATTTTATCCACGAAACTAGCGAGTATCAAACGCGGGTACCCGTTGTGGGTACGTAGTCGGCGAGTTCCATCTCTACTGGACAATGGACACTGGACATCCTCCGATCGGTCAAAATGCTGATGATGTTGCGTCGTTCATACGTAGAATTGTCGAAATGTGTCTGCCTCCTCTTCCCCTTGGCCTACCCTGGCCGCTCTCTCGCCCGTTCAAGTCTACAGTACGTACCAGTACATAATAATACGACACAGATACGAAGACTTTTACAGCTGCAGAAGTGGCACAGCAGCTGTGCATACTCGTAGCTCCAGTTCCGTACCAGGATTTTTTAGCACAAAAAAAAACAGGACCTGGATGAACATGGTTCGTATCATCATGTGGCATGCAAGGGGGGCTACATGGTACGGGATGGCCAGGACGAAAGCCGCCACTGTGCACTGTGACCACCACACCACCACTTCACCACGGCGTGCGTTGCGAGAGACACCATATGGCATCATGGCATCACTGGTTGAATGCGGGAACAACTTGTGCGCTTCATGAAGAAAGCAGGTCGCTCTCAGGATGCGCAATCTCCATACATTAATCGCTAACAAACACAAGGGCCAGCGACGCAACGAATTCGTACATACGAGTACGACGAGGCACAAGCCAGACCTGCACGTCAAGAAACTCGGCTGCAGCAGCAAACTAAAGTAAAACTCAAGGCTTTACCTTCGGGGTGCCACCAAGGCCGAGAGCAATGGCGCACACGATGGTGGACTTCCCCGATCCATTCGGCCCGACCACCACGTTCAGCCGCGGCCCGAACGAAGCAATCACATCCCCGTACACCAGGAAGTTCTTCATGCGAATGCTCACAATCGAGCCCTTAGCAAACTGCGAGGCCGGTGGTCGCGGGGGGGGGCTCGCCCCGGAGCCCGTAATGTCCTCTATGGTCCTCGCCGATCGATTGCTAACATTGGTGGTCACCATGATATCGTATCGCCACTGCTTCCTGGCCCTCTGCTGCCCACGGTCACAGTGCCCCGATGCTCCAGCAGGAGCTCCAAGGGTCTCCCGCCCGAGTCCTAGATTTGAATTGGCGGCAAGGCAGGCAGGCTCGCCGTAGATTCCGCCTGCTGGCCACGCGAACGAGATATCCCCCCGCGTTCACGAATCTCGTGATGTTTCCTCTCGCGTTGGATCCGTGCTCGTGCCCACTCTCGAGCTTGCCGCCAGGAGTACCGCTGCTGCGTCTCCCTTCTACGCCCTCTCTCGTCGGGTCTCAGGTCTCAGGTGTCTTGCTGTTGAGTTTGAATTTTGGGCAAAATTGACATGCAAAATCATGGACTCATACCCCGTCAATCTGTAACCGCCGCAAAAAAGAAACTGAGTTTGTCGATCCGACCAAACGACGAAATGATCCAATGATACTCGTACTTGTACGACGTATTTCGAATCTTCAGATCTTCGGATCTTCAGCCAACGTTTTCTGGCCTGATCGTTCTCTTGCTGTGCGGCTTGCCGTTCGCGTGAACGGGGTCGTACGAAGGGTTGCAGCATTCTCGACTCTGGAGTACAGCGACAATCTTTTGAGTCTTCGGCGTCCCAATCGAGAAGATCGAGTCAGCACACGGAGGGAGGTGCTATATACTGAATGTCCGACCCGATCAAGTGGTTGGATAGGGATGCTGGCCCTGTTGACTACGGCGAGCCCACGTACTGGGAAAGGCGATGTAAGTGCTCACCATCAATCGCCATCGCCGTGCCGACATTCAGACCCTTACGTAAGCGTGACAGATTGGTAGTACGAGTACGTACGCATGGAAAGTCAAGGTGCTATTTGACCACTGATCAGCTGATCAGTAATCATTTTTATCATGATTGACGAATGATGCAATCAAAGCCGTACATACCTGTATCGTCCTCGTTCGCTTCGCCTTCAGACACATTGGACAGGAAAGACTTCGGAACAAGCTATCGCCATGACTGGTACTTCGATTTCGACAGATGTGAGAAACATTACCATTTTGCCAGCCCCCGCCGCATGCCGCCACGAATAAGCCCGCCTTTACAGTACGTAGAAGAGCTCTGTGCTATAATATTATAACCTTCGCCTTCGCTGCAGGACGAGTAGTAGTTTATGGAATCGCGTGTGCATTGCGCTACCCGTGCGTGAATCATACAGGATATGCTAACTTTTGCATTTTGAAAGTCCAAGTTCAAATCCCGAAGTATGTTCCCCTGTACGTCGTTAAAACCTTCCCAGTGAGGCCCACGCTCGAGTCCTACTTCGGGCAGCCGATAGGACAGCGAATCCTTCTCGTTGGCTGCGGACTCTCGACCATTGGATCGGAACTGCACGCCATGGGCTACCGGTGTATCACCGCTCTTGATATATCTGCAACGGCAATAGCGCTAATGCAAGCGGAGGACCAGGACAAGGAGGGCATTGAATGTAAGTGCGCATACATACCGCAACAAACAACGTCAATGATGTGAAGCGCCGGACGTCATGTATGCGCGTACAGCATAGTATATCACAGGTTACACACACGCATCAGGTACAAGTAGCTGCAAACGCTGGCGCAATGCTTACCGGTGGGATATGCCAATACCCGTACACAACACCAAAAACGGCCCTTCATTATGACTAAGCGTGGATAGACCGCGTTGCGCGCAACTTCTACAGTTCAGGAACTGGTACCTGGTACCATGGTATTCTTTAATGGCGCACGGACGCCGAATTGCGAAACTTGTGGGATTCCAGAATGGGATACCAACAAGGGATACCCACACTATCGCGTAATGGTCGCTCGACTACAGTACACAGAGTACTTGCACCGCTATAATATCGACCGCGTACAGACCCAAGTTGGTGTACGCACCTGCTCCACCGTACATTTATTAGCGGAGGGCTCGTCGAAAATTTATGCTCCAGCCGAGGGTGATGCGGGAGAATATGATAGGTTTTGATCGCGAAGGTTGTGTACACTTTAAGCAGTACACACAAGCAGCACATATATATACGACATTTCGACAAAAACTGATGATACTACTGTACGAACTGTACTGTGAGGCCAGGATCGTGTGCGATAAAAGAGAGTAAAGGTATATGACATTCTTGATGTGGGTCCGTCGTGAGTGCCACCAGCGGCGAGACAACATACGCGATCCTTGGAGTGTCCTGAAACATACCTGGTAATATGTGTCGTCTTCCGCAAATATACCAACACGCATAACGTGAACCCTTGTTTGTCGATTGCAAACCGTGGCCGATGACGACAAGAAGACGTGATCGGGGACGCAAGGAAGATGGATAGCCTGCCGGACGACTTGTTCGAATGCATCTTTGACAAAGGTACAACCAGGAAAACATTGTGTTTCTCACATGCTGTTCACGGTGGTAGCGGTGATTCCAGCCAGGGTGCACTTGAGTTCAACCTCTCTCTTTTCTGTATGCGCGCCACAACTCGATGGAGAGCTTTGGAACAAATCACGCCACGGAGCGACACGCTCGTGCAACTGCTCGCCCAGCTACGGCCTATTCTTACACCTGAAACGGTACCATCTGAAACTACTGTAATAATCTACTGCTGCCCTGTAATATACAACTTGCCAGGCAACGAAGCGAGCCATTACCCCAAACGGCATCGTGCCCGTGCCTCGCGGATGCATTTGAACGATATTGTAACACGAAACAGGATGTGCAGACTCCTTGATGTGCGGCTACCGATCGACGGACGACGTTGTGGCTATGTTTCACGAGTGCTACCGAGTCCTTCGGCCCGACGGAGTCTTCTTGTGCATTTCACGTGAGCTGAGCGGTCAAATCGTGCTACTGGGAAATAACTCCAGCATGTCAAGGAATTGTAAGAACACCCTACGTCGTATGGTGAGAACTCCGACGCTTAAAGCTGCAGACTGTGTAGAAGCTCCGTACACACGTTGGACTTGCCTGCTGTGTACCAAGGGGATATTAAAAGGTTCCTTACGGCAGGTATCGTTAACCACCACCACTATGCGTTTTGCTTGGGAAGCTTGGTTCTTGTGAGTTAGACGTACTTTGCCCGGTCTAGCGGTTTGTATGAGCCATGATAAACACCCTCCTCTATGTACCATGACCAGTTATCATACCTGGTACATTTTTTTTTCGGGTTGGCATCTCCACGGCAGAGGTCATAAATAGGGGGCTTCCGTTACCTGTGGCTCTTAGACCAATAATTTCACACCACACCACCCGATGTCAATTTTCCCCTGAGCGCTTCGGACAAGCGGTAAAACCTGCGGCGTGACATGGCAGCGAACGTTCATTTTCATCTCTTTTGCGTCGAATATGTTTTCTCCCTCGTGTGTTTATCCAACGAATTATCCGGCAGATGGAGAGCCGGACGCACGTATGCACATGTTTCAACACGACGGGCTACAGTGGTACACGAACGCCATCCCAATGCGTGAGTCGACGTAGCTTTGGTAGTCGGCAAGAACCTCCTGCAGCTGCGGCTTGTTGACCTGTAAGGCCCTGCTCCCAATGCTGTCGAGTTATTGAAGAGCAGCGAATTGACATTCATATTTAGAACGCGTACAGTAGTAAGCAGGGTCACGAATATTGAGGTTTGCAGTCGGGTTTCCCACGCCTTCGTGGGGCAGAACGAACCCGAGGGGGTGGGGGTGGGGGGGTTTCGACCACCTTTTTGGCGGCAGCACCACAACGGTGTAGTCGACACGGATAGTCGTGCTGATACCTCTGGGCTCTGGGGGCGCCGCACCATTGAACCTTCATATTTCGTTGGTAGTAAATGTCGCACTACATATATACCCACTGTGAATAGACTGCTCAGTGGCACTGTAAAGCACTACTATAATGCAAGCAGGCTAATGCGTGCTGCTTCGAGTATAACCAACAACCTCCTCGTAAGTCATACCCTAGTCTCTTTAATATAATAAAAACCGTTTGCATATTGATATATTGCTATTAAATAAAAAAGTTCCTTGTATTCACGGGCAGAGTAGAGTGGTAGACAACCACGCGAACGACAAAAGGAGAGAGCGCCGTCGTCTTTTATGGGGGGAGCTCGTGGAGCGAAAACAATTGCTCGCCATTTCTGGTATGGTTGCTGTATCCCCGAGGGAGTGAAGCGTCGCAGTGCAGTCTAGGGAAATGTTTCTCCTTTCACTGAAAAAAAAACTTCAGCATGGCATCCACACTGGTTCGGGGTCCACAACAGTATGGATCACAGTGGACATACTCCAAACATTGGCGCGGCTGAACCATTAGGGAGGTGACTTGGATTAAGGAGGCTGATTAACATCGCCCCCCTTCATCGTCTCAAGCCCCCTTCATCGTCTCAAGCCACTCCTGAGACGAATGGTGTCCCAACTCTCTTATCTTTCCCGCCCTGGTGCTTGATAATTTGATCATCCGTTGCTTCCGTCAGACGGGTCTGAAGGCCTCGTCATTTACGTTTGCACCAAGTGGAGCCTTGAGGACATCCAAGCTGCAGATAGGAAGCGACTGGACGACCTAGAGTCTTTGATGTCGATGCGAGCGGGTACCAGCCACTCACGATCTACGCGGCGAGGCCGGGGGATAATGCACCAAAATCTCATCGCACATGCCATGTAAGATATACGGATAAGGACACATTGAACACGGCGGTGGCACCCTTCGGCAAGGGGTTGGTTCGACTTATCGCGCTATCTAATAGTCACCACAGAGAGCATATCGGTTGTTTTCAAGCCCTCTCGGGAAGGCCCATGGTATTTATAGGGGGTGTTGGGGGCAAACATAAGCTATCTGTAAAACGCCTCTGGGGTGTGGCTAACACAGGATTCCCTACAAAGAAGTAGCGTGGTCGTCACGAAAACACATTTTCTGCATAATAACGCCTCTGGGGTGGGGTTAACGGAAACGACGCGTGCTAGGATAGAAGTAGCACTTTTTGGCTGAAACGTTTTCTGAATGACTATCAATAGGCTCCTTGACTAAAAACCGTTGGATTTTCCTTCTTGTGTCGTAATACTTTTCATACTGGACTCAGGTCATTGAATTGATCGTCGGGTACCACCTTTATTTTTCTCCGATACCTATTTTTTGGTGATGTATGGAGCTCCTCAAGTTAGGAGCTCAGAACAAATATGGTGCACCTCTATCGTAGCATGCGTCCAGGATGCTCTACAGATAAGTAGCGTGGTCGCTACATGATGTACCCCTCACTTATCCATTAAATGCGGTAGCCTCCAGTCGTCGTGGTAGGTGAGCTATGTTCGGTGGTCACAATCCGATGTCTCATGCCTGGACTGAGCGAGGGATCGACCCAAGCCTTAGACGGGCGACTCTTTAGCAGTGCTCGTAGTCCATGCTCATGCATGCCCCGGAGGATTTACAAGATTTCAAGAACCAACTGGGATATCTGAAACGGAAATTCAATCGTTGTCCGTCCGATGATCACTCACTCTGAAACCAATGGTTGTCGGATGACCACTTACTCTGGATCGACAGGTGGTATCAGCAACTGATAAAACAGCTCTCAACTGAAAGCATTTTCAGTTAGTTGCTCGGAACCGGTTGCCTCTCTTCTCCTTTGCCACGCTCTACTCGTAATACTATCACAAAATCAGACGCTTTTTTCTAGATAAAATAACACCCACACTGGGTATACAGCTTGTTCGCACACCATCACTCAACGCCAAGCAAGTACAGCGCAGGACACTTAACAAAGCCGTCTCAAAATCGCGCAGGGCACCCCACGAACTTGACGCGGCGAAACAACAACGAGAAGACGAGAAGGAGGAGGAGCAGAAGAAGCGCAACGCGGAACAGGCAGCGGCGAAAGCAGCACGGGAAACCAGCTTGGTGCCGTACGAGGCCTTGCCCGATCAGGGCGTTGTGTCGGTCCTGGGCACAACCTTAGAAAGCCAATTGTCACAGGAAATAAGCCAATTGTCACTGGAAACCTCCGCAACAATAGAATCTAGTTTTGAAACTACGGGTATTAATAGCAGAAACACAGACGCGGAAGATCTGTCCGTTAGCGTGTTGACTATGGGTTGACAGCGCAAGAAAACTTGTACAACTTTGAAAATACGGTATAGATAGTTCCATGGATGTGGCGCGTGGTGTACGGCGAGCAATACTGCGTAGTGGACACTTGCAGGAGTACTGGGTTTAAACTCTATGTACGTAGGGAACAGGAACATCCCACGCTGCATGCATCCTAGATGATGACCTTCTCAGGCATTTAGAGCATGGCGTGTTCAGCTAGGGACCCACGAGTAATGAACTCCTCAAGAAAAATACAGGTACAACAGTACGGCATGCGACTACGTAGAGTGGCTGTGAGCTACGAGAGGTCGTGGGTTTTCATCCCCTCTCCGTCACGGCACAGCAGTTTTGGTGAAAACAAATACAGCACAGATTTCAGCAGTATTCGTATGAGACGAAGTATATTTATTCGTGCATGTTGCTGCTTCAGGACACGCCCGGCAGGCGTACAGTATTCATGATTGAGCGAGCTACCAAGTGGAAGCTGCCGTCTGGCACTCCTAACTCTCGGCTGACTTGCGCATATGGAGCACCACTGCTTAAATACAAGCTTTACAGTAAAATAAAAACATTATTTCAGCAGCACATTCCCGCTCCAAGAACAGATAATTATATTGGCCGAATGGTGTGCAAGCGTACACACATCCTTAGCCGGAGAGCATGGGAGTGCTGCCTGGCCTCGCAAGCGTTGAAAAATCAGACCTTGGAATTATTGACTTATCATTACCGACAACTGCTGTTGCCAGAGGCGACAAAATTTCGGACTCAACTTAATGCGCTTCCTGATGCCAAAATACAACAACGGCATCGTGTACGAGTAGGCACTTTTTCGTACCATTTTATCCCAAACACATTCCACATCACAAAATCAATCCGTACTTCGAGGTAGGTGCACAAGTCGCTCCTTCTACAGGAACAGTGCAGCTACGAGAGGAGGGGGGGAAACCGATCGGGGAAAACAAGCCCCCAACATCCACAACCCAGCTCGTTCGACAAAAATAAAAAACCAAAACATCTCGAGCTCTCCGTCACGATCTCGTGAAGAGAGAGACCACGAGGGAAGACACGCGCCCTGCTCTCCAAAGTGACGCGTTTCACGTCAACAAAAAAACGTAACTACAGACTACAATAATACACGAGTACGTACTCGTACGTACAGAACGGACACAAGACACAGGAGCCATGTTCCAGCCCGGGACCCTCCCGCTAGCTCCAGATAAAATAACCACAACAGGCAACAGGCTTGCAGGTGCTCGCAGGCAACGTCTAGCTGACTTTCATCGGGTCCTGCTCCTGGAAGCGCTTGTACTCGTTCTGGGCCGCCTCCCAGTCAGGCTCCATCGTCCTGAGGGGGGTCGCTGCCGAAACAAAAACGGACCCGCCCAGAGTTTGACATACGGAGGGAGGGGAGGGTAACGTCAGTTGTGAGTTCCGCCAGTTGATTGGTTGATACTCAATTTTGAATAGCTGCGTGATATTTTCATATGCAGTCACACGTCGTCAGGCGGGAAAACGAGAAACGTGACAAGAAACGAACGTACTCGTATTCTATATACGTCAAACTGTCAAAAACGAGAATCGCGAGGATGGAGCTCTGAGAATGTTGCAAGTGTGGTTCGTGAACCAATCGCATAAAGCGTGCACACACTATTAGTATAGTAGTATTGCATCCTTTCTAGTCAATAATGACCTGAAATCTGTACTCGTGCATAGCAAAACCTATACAAGTGTGTTAGTTAGTATGGCGCTGAGGCGAGGAAGTCGCCGACTGCCGACGAGATGCGGTATCATAGGCGGTAGGCGGTAGGTCCCCCCGAACACTAATCGGCCAATCGGTACGTAAACCATTAGACTACAGACTACTCTCTCGAGGAGGAAGTACGTGTGATATTGAGATGTGAGAGGAAAACGTGTGTGAGTACGTCACCGAGGTCCGACAGGCAAAGAAAAAAAACACTCGTTGTACGAAACGAAGTCATCGCTTCTACGAAACAGAAAGGAGTAAACCAGGCACTGCTGTACTGGAGGTGTAGGTCCGACCTCAATACCAGAGACTGTAGAGGGTGCACATGGTGCGAGCGACCTTTGCCGGCATCGCACCCTGTGCGGCTTTGACCCCTCATCAGAGCGGGTGGCTATTAATAGTGGCAACGGACGACCACAAGGGAACGTCGGTGATCGAACATTTCTTCCACAAGAAGAGTGTACGAACGAGTACCGATTAGTTTTTCTCGAAAGCACGATCGAATCGAAGCCACCGACGGCGGCCTTGGTCGTCGCAACAACCAATAGGTTCGGTAGACTCACGACTGGCAGCCAGCGTAGTGGCGGTGCTGGCCGGCACACCCTTCTACTGCACGTGCTACTCGTGCTTCACCTCTCTCGCGCTTTGCAGGCATGAGAGCATCCAACGCACCTGTGGACTGCAGCATGGAGTAGAACACCGTCGTGACGGCAGTGGCTGAGGCGAAGGACAGACTGATGGCCTTGGTCTTGCCAATAGAGTTCAGGAACTTGACCATAGGCATGCTGTTTGCTGGGAGAGGGTGTACAGATGCGGTGCGTTGCGTTGCAGTGCGGTGAGGTGCGGTGCGGTACGGTACGGTCGAGGAAGCTGGGGAAGCGTTGTTGTGGTTGTGGATGGTATTGCGCCGAGAACGTGGCTGGTGGTCTCTGGTCTGGCGTCAGAGACGGGGGTGTCGGTATTGTTCCTTTTCGGGTAAACATGCGGCACAATTAGCGGCGAATCTCCGCGTGCAACACAGGCACGAATTGATGCGAAGCGAAGGAGACAAGGAGACAGCAGCACAGCAGCAGCGCGACCGGCGAGAGGCTGTGCAGAATAGCACGCCTGCAGCTATATTCAGCCACGGAGTTCGCCAGCTTCCTGCACTTTGCGCGATTCGTGCTGTACACGAGAGAGGTATGAAATATTTACTGTGTGTGTCGTATTTACGTATATGCTGGAGGTTGGTGCTTTGTGAGCTCTGATTTTTTCGCTTTTCGGGGCGTTTGCCAAGAGAACAACGGTCGCTCAAGAAGCTATCCACAGCAGTGTACCACGAGCACAGTCGTCGCCCAGCAGTATCGCTCTATCGTCGCATCACCCTGTGAGTTTCGGTATGTCGTGTGGGCGTTCCGCGCACGTGGGCCGGCCTGCGTCAAATTATTCAATGCTGTGCTTCGGCCTCGAAGGGAACGCAACTCGCAGCGTCACGAGAGAACCGCAACAGACAGGAGTCAGTGTCCTGTTACAGGAGGCCCAGCCCTCACGGGAAACTGTGTTACACTCTGTATCGTGTTTACGTCTCCTCGCCCGTGGGTGTGCGTCGCTTCGGATACATGGGGCCTTGCCCTCGGATGGCGGGGCCGACCCGAAGTGTTGGTGTTGTAGCTGGGTGGTTGTGTTGCACGAGTTCGTACTGTACGTCGTAGTCAAATCAAGAACACACGAAGGAAACAAGACAAGGGGGTACAGCAGTACAGGACACCTAGAGCAGTAATAAGGAGCAGGCTAATAAGACATCCAGGCTGAGATTTTAGAGTAAAATACTAATTTCGGGAGTCGTTATCTTGAAATTAGTGTAGAAAGCACCCTCTTGAATAAGAAATTCAGCCTGGACAAGATTTCCTGTTTCTTATTAGGTGTCCTGCACTGCTGTAGAGGTGTACTCCGGCTAGTACCCGTCGCAAACGGGTACTTGGATAATTCTGAAAGTGAAACCCGAACCCGTCGCGGATAACCCGGATTTTCCGACGAAATCAAACGGGTTCAACGAGTACTCGGGTAAACCTGGGTACCCGGACAGCCCGTTTTCGTTTACGGCCACCAAGGGATGCCACACGCGGATGACAGTGCGTACTACGATTGAAAGTCGAAACGATAACTATAACCATCAAACAACGAACGGTAATAGAGCGCCGGGTATTCGTTAATCCTTCCACCTGTAATACCGTTACGTACGTAAGTCGTACGCTGATACCCACACCCTGTGCTCCTGAACTGAGCACATGCAGGTAGCGAAATATAGATGGACAGTATGTGTGCCATAATAATAGTAGGTGGCGTTTCTAGGTCTCCATGTCGGGCAGGTGTCATGGCTCGAGGAAAATACATGCATGCCTATACATCGGTAGTGGACTCAAAAGATATCGAAGATATCAACCTAACGGGCACGCGTATATATGAAAAATAAGAGTGGAAACTCTCTTGGAAAACCGTACTAAAAGCATGAATATTATTGTAATATTCAGCTCTGAATAGTGATACCCATGGGCACCCCGTTCTCTGTCGATTTGAAAGGTTTCTAGAGATATTAGGAGGGTAGACATGCCAAAGATACGGATACCCGGGTACTCGAACACGCACACAGGGTTTCCAGAGATCTTGTGAGGGGGGCATGCCGAACATACGGGTACCCGGGTACTCGAAGTCGCCGAGGACCCGGGTTTTGGTCACCTTCCAAAACCCGCGGGTTTCAAGTCAAACCCGAACCCGTCACGGGTTTTGCCCATCCGGGTTGTACCCGCCGGGTACGCGGGTTTCGGTCATCCGGGGTACACCTCTACAAGGGGGATTTGTTTTTAGGATGCTGCTGGGCGAAGTCCATACCCCCGAGAGGAGACGCTCAGCTCGCAACCGAACAGACGATATCAGCCTGAGGGTTGCGGGGATGTCGAAACTACTTGACGGCCGGGCGTGTCGGCTGCTATTGGTGACGGACGCGTGGATGGATGGACTCTTCTCCGGTGTGTCTACTTGACGACAGCTTCGTTTCGTCAGGGGCATTGCCTGACTTGGGTAGCGGGAGAGCTCCGGGGGTGGGGGAAGAGCAGGAGGAGGAGTGGGGGAGGAGAAGAAGGAGGAGGAGGGGGGGGGGGGGGGGGGGGGGGGGGGGGGGGAGGAAGAAGAGGAGGAGGACGAAGAGGAAGAGGATGGAGGGGACGACGAGAGCGCAGAGGGCACGCGGCGTGTCGGCAACAGGTAAGCCGTGTGCATGGTATTCATCGTATGTAGCTCTGGCGCAGGCAGTGTGACAGATGCGCTTGTTTAGGTCTCTGTGTACGTATACTTCGAAATATATTAATCGTATCTACCCCCTTTTTTGTTGAGTATTACTGCTGCTACACAGCAGCAGTACCAGTAACTACTTGTGTACCAGGTATACGTACTGCTGTAGTATTATATCGTGGGCGCGTGTATTTTCGGTGGATGGTATTACGCATGCATGATGCCTACTGTACGTACGCTATTGTACTAGTATGATGCAAGACACAAGCCTGAGATCTACTGTAGCACTCGGGCTGTGTTCCTTGCCTTCGCAAAGAGCTGGGGAGGATGGTACGACGGGTGTGGCGAGGTCTGTTTCAATAAATACCAGGCATACATATTTCCCTCGTGCTGGACCACTCTCACCGCTCATCATGTTATCTATTAATCGCGAGGTCGAGGGTTCGATGCCCTCCGCAATCTGCCATGACCCCCTCCCAGCCCTAGTCCCTTTTCGGCCGTAGCCCGCGCACCGCTCTTGACGTTTCAGGCATAGGAGGCCGGGAGAATTTCGTGGAGAATCGCGAGGATAACACGAACGAAGTCCAGAAGGCCCCGATACAGAACAACGACGCCTGCGCGTCAGACGTGGCCGAGCCGTATCCCGGGTTGTAAAAATGTTGAAGGACGATATTACAGGAGGGGGACAGGTTCGGGATGGAGTCGTATTTGCGGCGCACTTGGCTTGCTGAGAGGGATTTTTTCCGAATGGGGAAACGTAGCCGGGTTTTCCCTGTCAGTGTCGGTTGGCATAGAGTGCGAGGTCCAGGAAAGTTCTTCATGGAGAAGAGGGTTCGTCTCTGCACATTAGTTTGCGGCGCATTAAAAGTATTGTGCGTACTGAGAGGGTTTTTTGTCCTTACCGGAAAAATGTAGCCCGGTGTTCCCTCTGAGTCTTGGTTGGCATAGCGTGTGGAAGGGATCCAAGAAAAGCAGTGCGTCTCTTGTTTCGTTAGTTTTGCGGCGCATGTGGAATCTTGTACGTGTTAGGAAGAGTTTTTCCGCGAAGGAAAAAATGGCCGAGTTTTATGTTCTCAGTCCTCGTTGGCATATCGCCTGGCGGGAGTCCAAGTAAACAGTTATTTCCGTACACTGGTTTTGCGGCGCTTGTGCAATCTTGTGCGTGCTGCGGAAGGATTTTCCTTAACGGAGAAATTTGGCCGGGTTTTCCTTCGTCAGTTTTGGTTGATGTCGTAGACAACCTTGGGTCCATCATCTGTAGTACCGCATGGCCGTCCTGTAACTGGCCAACCAGCTGTGGAGTATGTTGCGGTGGTCGTCTTTGGAGCACAGTGGGTGCAAGTGGGGTTTTCGGCGAAGGCGTGTGATACAGGGGAACTACTGTAGGACAATGACTAGTCATCCCCGGATAAACAAGCCATCGTGCACATATAGCACATGGTTTGCTACTTTTCTCGTTGCCCGAGCCTTCTCATGTGCTGCTACTGTGTCAAGAATCAGCTATGGGGTGGGAGAGCCCAGATGTACGACGGTCAGGCCGCTATGTATCCTTGCGCAGATGGTAGTCTCTGCATGAAGTTGGCAAGCTTCGGCGTGTGACAACGTTCGAGGGGTGCCTACAATAGGCGCTCTCGACAGGACGCATGCTACGCTAGAGATGCACCATTTTTTTTGCCGGGGCCGGTCACTTGAGGAGCTCTGTACCCCAGCCAAAAACAGATTTGGGAGGATAATAAAAAGCGCTACCAGGTATAACTTATACCCGATGAACAATAATATTAATGTCATGGCCTAACGAGACAACGATAAACATGGCAACACGAAAAAAGTGCAATTCCGACCATTTTGGGTTAAGGAGCCTTTCATAGGTCATTCCCAAAGCGTTTTAGCCAAAAAAAGGTATACCTTATACCTCTATCGTAGCACGCGTCTACAGTTGGTGTCATTTCGAGAATATGTTTTTTTTTCCATACGGAGACTCGAACCCCTGAATTCAACCTTAGCATTCTTCGGGGTTACCTGCTAGATGGCCAGTACTGGTATACCGCAAACGCTTCCCGTTTGCCCCTACAAATCAGGGTTCCTCCGTACACTTTTGAGTTAGAGGCAACGTCAAGCCAATCAGGCCAGCCAGCCAGTTAGCGTCGAGGATTTATGTTGTGGGTCGTCCGCCGTTTAACCCTTTTAGAACTGCAGTCCCGTTTTGGGGACAAATTACTTAGAATTAGAGTGGTTTGTCCCCAAAACGGGACTGCAGTTCTAAAAGGGTTAAGACCCACTCAAATAGCCGTGGCAGGCAAACAGCGGCGTCGCACCGATCACATAGTGATCTCGCGTAAACAACGGCCTTGGAGCTCAATCAACACCGGTAGGTCTAGAGTTAGGTTACCGCCCAAATGAGAGAAGACGAAAAAAATGCACATCCTGATCGTCGAGACGCGACGGCATTCTACCAGGTCACGGACCATTTGATAAAAAACCGAGAGGGAGACAAACACTCGGACATCAATTTCAACACACGTACCCTGTCGAACTCAGTATTGGTGTGTGTTCAGCGGCATGGAAACTGGTCTGCCTTTGATGCGATCGAGCTGTTAACCCTTTCAGAACTGCAAAGCTTATCCCACACAAATTCCAAGTAGTTTGTATCCCACACTTCGTAATTCCAAGTAGATTTTATCCCACACTAATTCCAAGTAGTTTGTATCCCACGCTAAGTCCAAGTAGTTTGTCCTTAAAAAAAAAGTGGAGCCGGTTCTGAAGGGGTTAAACAATGATTTCTACCCACCCACCGTACACCTTGAGGCGTTAGGCCACACTCGACCTGGATAGCGTGCAGCGGCTGATTGATGAGCACCTAATCCATGTACTGTTGTGCCTTTAGTGAAGAGGCAGAATATGTTTATTAGGAAGGTCTATCTGTTGGGCTACTGCAGTCACCACAACCCAGCAGGTCTAACTGACAACACAAGTATCCAGGAGCACTGTCGTAACCATTCGCAATGTCTGCCTCAGTAGCAACTACCAACGAACTCATATTCCATGTATAATTTCGAGATCATTGAATCTAGCCGACTTCGTTAACATTGGTCTCCGGGGTACACCCCTCGCCACGTACGTACTACAGTGGTATCCAGAAGCACACTACCATTCACAACGTCTCCAGCGCGCACGCTCGAAAATAAAAAAATAGGAAATCGGCGAGAATAGAACTCGCGATCCACTCTTGGTGGTCATATAGCATTACCCACTGGCCTACTGAGTCACGTGACTGCAGTAAGCCTAACCGACGGCATAGCCGTGACATTGGGCCCCCATAAAAAAGTTCCAAGCTTCATGTCGTTTGCTTGCAGTATCCGAGGTACATAACGCTTAGTTTTGAATGGTCTCGTGGAAAACACACGGGGCTCTGCGCCAGTTTTAAATATGACGCAATCACTAGTAGAGAGCACCCTTGACGCTTAGGCGATCAAATATAATCATCGCACACTATATTAAGGCTCTCCTCGCCCCGCCGCTATCTTAAACACTGCGCAACCGCTCCTGTAGAGAGCACTATTTACGCTTGGGCGGTCGCACACACACACAATCATCGAGCACTGTCGTAACCTCTCCCCGGCCCTCTTCCCCGTCCCATTCGACCCCCGTTGCTTCGCCCTCGCCCCCGCCCCCGCCCATCCCTTCCTCGTCCTCGCCCTCGGTCTGCTCCCCAGCTATCACTGTTGTACTCCGATTCTGATCTTTGCCCAGGCACGAACTTGCCCTGGCTCGACATAACAGCCTGCAGCTTTTCCAGGTGTGCTTTCCCTGCCAGGTGCTCCTGCAGCGGTGGTGTATGGGTAAGTCGGACGGATAGCGACGCATCAACGGAAAAGGGCGAACATCGGACTGTTGAGCAAGCGTTGCTGCGGTCACGTCGGAGTCATGGGGCAAAGATAGGTCGAGATGGCAGGAGCGGAGCGACGTCATGCTAGAGGTCGGAGTCTGTACGATAATCCCTACGTAGACCTCGCGCGGTTGCAATGCTGCTGTTCTAGAGAAGGCTGCAACAACCAAAAACCTCTCATGCCGCAAATCACGCAAACTCTTGACAGTGGCGGTTCGGCATTTGAACAACTTCCGATCCGGGCGTCCCCAGGGCTCGATTTCAACACCCGCAAACGACGCGTGCTACGATACGATTATCGATAGAGGTAGCACTTTTTGGCTGGAACGTTTCTGTTTCTGGATGACTGGGCTCCTTAACCCAATCTCGTCGGAATCTATTTTTTTTGTTCACAAGGTTTCATTTTAGTAACACTTAGGCCATGGGATTGGTAATCGGGTATATACGAGCACTTTTAGTTTTATTCAAAATCCGTTTTTGACTTGCTATTAGTATAGAGCTCCTCAAGCGACCACCCTCAGAAGGCAAAAACATGGTGCATGTACCTCTATCTACCGTAGCATGTGTCAAACGACTCTCCGGCGAACAACGTTGGCGAGATACCTGCCCGAAGGCGCTGTTAAACGCGGTCGTACCTTTAGTTGGGGGGGGCTGGTGAACTGCTTCTTGCAGAGCGAGCACGTGCTGATCTTCCGCTCTTTCTTCGTCGCCTCTATGTGCAGCGGTTGTTCTTTGTGCTCCTGCAATGCATCCAGGCTGCGAAACGGCCAAACAAGGATGGGACGGCAGTCGGACACCATCAAAACACAGGAAGAAGTGCGCATGATTCATGATATACAGACGTACGGTATCGAGGTCGCGCCGCGGCAGAACGTGGGCTTGGGACTGCGGTGCACGGAGAGGAGAGGTAAAAATCTTCGCACCTGCCGTGCCGTATATCTAGTAATTTACTGCAGTTGCACTAGGGATTCGGAACTGGCTCAGACGTGGGTCTAATGCTGCCGTACTCCGACGGGGGTGAAGCTGCGACGCCGAGGGGGTTTCAAATGCAGACGTGGCTGGGCTTGACAAATAACAGTACCCGGTACTGTAGGGAATATATGTGCTGGAGTCGAAAGATGCTGCTGCTGCTACTGCAATGATACCGCAACGATTGTTCGGGCTCACGTGCTCCGCCTTCCCCGATTCGGCGCGTCCGGCAATCCTACGGCAGCAGTCGTATCATAGTGCTGCTGTAGTACGTACGGGTCTACAGCAGTCCTACAGCAGTAATGGTAAGATCTACCCTGATTTGTAGGGTTGGGTATTGGCTGGCGCAGCCAGTGTAATATGAACAGTAGAAATCAACAGCTGGTATACTGAACTCCTTCAGTATTTTTGCTGCGGCGAAGCCGCAATCTAGCGGCGAAGCAGTCTGGGGGGGGGGGGTTATGGGTATGGATTATGTATTATGGTTTGGTAGCGGGAGACAAGAACTCGCCCATCGCGCTCAAAGTCCCCATCAATCCCTCTCTCCACCCTCTTTCGTGTACGACGTATGATACTCGTTTCTTCATTTGTGGGGTTTTCCGTTGTATATGGGATGGCGTTTTGTGGGACGTACGTAATTGTATATATACCTGGTATGCTTTTCAGTAACTACTGTTCCAAAGTACTGGAGGTCTCAGCCAGTGTAGGATACTGCCAGTACCTACAGCTGCAGCACTTGCGATTTATAGAGCTGTGAGTCGGCAGCAATTCACGACTTTAACTGATCGGTAGATGCCGTTAGCCAACTAACTGATGGCCAGCCGGCTTGCAAGCGAGCTAAATCACCCCCCCCCCCGGCTCCGTCTCGAAAGGGATGCGTGGTCAATGGTCAAATGGCTAAGGCAAGCAGAAAATGAGTACGCCCCCTCCCCCCCCCTGCCCCCCTCCCCAAACGTATCTCACGCTCAACAGCCGTTCTGAGTACAAGTATGGGAACTTAATTAGTCGGATAGTCGGCACCTCCGGGAAACGACTACGTAACTATTACTGCTTACGACGTATGTATAGTCCGATAACTACGAGTACAGTTGGTGGCTTACGTTGTGCCGACTCACTGATTTGGGAATAGGTAGATGTCGCACTCTACGCCGCACTGCCTGCTGCAGTGGTATACCGGTACGAGTACTTGGTTTACGTCCACAGTAGTAGTCCAAAGCAGATCTCTATTGCAGTAATTCTGGTGTGTATCGCGATGATTAGACTATGGTATGTACAAGTATCGCGATCGCATTGGCCTTGTCGTGTTGCCAAGTTCCCACCCAACCCTCACCTGTCTCCCTTGAACTGGCAGACCCTGCAGTAAAACGGTACTCGCTCAGACGATCGGGCCTCATAGTTCGCCATTAGCTCCTTGACCGCGCTATCCAGCCCCTGAGAAGGTCCTGGAGCCGATTGCGAAGAGGCTGCCACCCTGGGCCGTTTAGGGCCCTTCTTTCCCGGCTTCTTCGCCTTGGACACGCCGCAACCGGGTCGCGGCAAGAGATGCGCAGGCAAGGGTTGGATTTTGTCGGCCTCAAGAGGAGACACAAGCTTGCGTACTCGCCGCTTTCCACTATCACCGTTCTCGTCGTCCTCTCCCGACCCCCCATCATCTTCGCTCTGTGTGGAGCTCGAACCTTCCTCGTCGCTGCTGCTGCTGCTCTCGCTGCCAACTTCAAGCTCACGCTCCAAGGCCTCGATTCGATCGTCCATTACGTCACCTCCAGCAGAAGCTCTGGCATTACTGGCCCTCTCACGGCCCGGCTCCTCTTTCTCCTCGCCCCCCCCTTCTTCTTCTTCCTCGTCCTCGTCCCGAGCGTCGTCCCTTGGTTTGCCACTTTTCTTGGGTCGTTTTGAGGAGGGAGGCTTGGAAGCAACGCCTGCTTGGCCTGCTGCTCGGGCAGGCCTCGCGCGTTTCGCTAGCCCCGCCCGTTTTAGAAGCTGCGACATAGTAGGTGGTCGCGACATGGTGCCCTCGCGACTGGATGATCACGCGTGTACAGGTGCAGAGCGCGGAGGTGGACCACGCACAGCGCCGCGGCGACCATTTCAAGGCTTAAAAGCCCCCGGGTGTTGCATCCACCAGAATATCATGGAAACCTTTTGAAATCCTCGACATGGATTTGTGACGTTGCCGGCAGCAGCCAGCAGTGGTTCAGGAGCCGGTAAGCAGGACTGTAGATTTCGATGTGCTTCCCGTGCTAGTTGTACAGGTCGGAGCCTACGCTGACGTGCCTGCCCTGCCTTTCTGCCCGGTGCAGTGTGACGCAACTGCCGTCTCTTGATCGTCTGCTAATTGGTTTCGAATTCGAAATTCGACGCGACGAAACATGGGCGTCTTGACCCTTCTCAAGCACCTCGCGCCGTGTCTCGAGGACTCCCATGTGGAGCGATATCGTGGCAAGACTATTGCCATAGATGGAAACACCTTCTTATTCAGGGGGTGCTACGGCTGCAGCGAGCAGGTGTGATAACGATAAGGGACGAGTGCCAAGCAGGTGTATGGATGTCCCGATTGATGTGGCATAAACATATTTCCAGAACCGTTCGCGCGGTCGAACTCGAACTCGAAATTCAAATTTTCCTTTTTATTAAAATGTATGTTTGCTGTTTTGCTCCGTCCCAGGTCCGTCCGTGGATGGATTCGTCTGCTGTACATGTACATACTGCTGTACCTGGTACGCATACGTACCTGGTACATACTGCTGACCAAGCTGCTTCTCTCGTACTGGTGCAACAGAGAAACGTGCTCACCATCGAGTACATACAGCATACAGCAGTATTTATAACTACGAGTAGTGCGAGGCTATGTCAGTGTACTGCTGCTGTATTGTGAAATCGACGCCGATTGGTCTTTCTTTATCGCCGGCCTAAAATCGGCGAGCGATCTCGATCTTTTTGGCGACCTACCTACAGCAGCAGCAGTAGAGGGTATGTCAAAGTGCTCGTATGGAAAACGTGCCGATCTCGATGCTCACAAAACATCCAACCAATTTTGATGCGTCGCTGCGTCACGCGTCATATCGTCATACAGTTTAGAACTCGTGTATGTCAGTATGTGCATCTCTCGTGGTTCATAGCTACTACAGTAGCTGTACTGTCAGCTGTTTGTTCAAGAACGCACAGCAAATCTACCACGAGTCATTATACTGCTGGGAAGCCTGGTACCGCACAGACTACCGTGTAACACGCAAATAACACCCTCTATGTATTAATAGCACGGTTTTCCATGCTCAATTTATCGACAACGGGGAGGGGAAAGGGGACAAACGCCGAGGGGTATGTCAACGGAAATATCTAAACGAGATCTTCCCAACAGCGCCATCATTTAGGTTGGGTTTGCCCCTCGAAGGCATGTTTCGGAGAAAATCGCCTAAAGGGCCGTTCCTAACGAACGAAAAAAAATCACGATTCGTGACGTTTTGGCACGACAAAATATCACGATTCGTGAGATTTCTTTCCAAACGAAAACAGTCGTAGGTGTTTTTTCGTCACATTTCGTGATATTTCAAATTGTCAATATCCGATATTTCAAATCCAACAGTATTCGAGGGTTGGGCCAACTCTCGCAGGTAGGTTAGGCCCAGGCCGTGCCGGGCCAACCGCGCCCGACCCGACTCGTGATTTGAATCACGGGCCGAGGCCCGACACGATTTGCGATATTCCAACCTCACGCGCCGTCGGCCAGGCCAGGCCCGCTCGAGGTTCCAATCTGTCTGACATGTCGTCTGCTCTGCCTGGCCCGTGAGATTTTCAGATTATTTTTGCTTTTTCTTCACGCTGTGTCTCCTCCTCGAGATTTCGTGGCCACAGCGTGCTCGTTAGTCCGCACCCAGCAGTGTCTTTAGGCAGCCGCTCGCTGTCCACAATCGACGTACGAAGCAGGGTCTGCCATGCCCCTATACCGGCCATCGGATACCGTTGGTGTCGGGTGGGTTCCGTAGGGCCTTGATCAGGCGTATTTTGAGCCACGACAAAATGCCATGAATCGCGTTTTTTTTTTGTAATGGAAATTCAGGGAAATTGTAAAAAAATTGGCGTCATGAATCATGAGATTTTTGTCGTGAATCACGAGGAAAAAATCTCGATTCACGACAAAAACCTCACGAACCGTATTTTTTTTCGTTCTTAAGGAATGGCCCTAAGAAATCGTTCCAGGGGGGGTGTTATCTTATTACACTGATTACAGTATACGGTACTTGCCTTGAGGTACTGCTGGATAATAGTCCCATTGCCGCGAGTAAGGAGAGAGCAACTATTTACAGTCTATGGGCAGCAGCTCTTAACTGCAGTCCACACGCTATTCCGCTAGCCCTATAACCCGAATTCGCAACCCTCTGCTTCTGCACCTACTATTAATATGTGGGAGCATAGTAAATAGGACCTATGGTACACACTAAAACCTATATATTTACCTATTTTTACTAACAAAATTTGGTCCTATTTACTATGGTCCCCCGTAATATGTGGGAGCAGGGTGCCAAATGGGATCTGCTCCGGGTGGGATCGGGGTAGAGGTGTTGACCAATCAAAATGGAGGTGCAGTCTATTGGGCACCCCGTTTTACCCCCACAACACTAAAACACTCATACTAGAGTGTGGACAGTAGTTGAGTCCTACATTCCATATGCTGTAAATAGGCGCCGTCGAGAAACGACGGGTTTCATGTGTAAGGAAGGCTGAGGCGTTCTCCAGGTGGGGAGGAATTGTCGAAACATCGCGATTTCGACGTCGATACATTATTGAGATCGACATCCCGAATCCCCGATCTTCGATCCCTAAAGTTGAGTGGAGATTGCGCTCCGGTCTCGATGGATATATACGAAGTATACGCACTGTCTGTTAATAGGAGTACCTCTATGTTCAGCTGTGTGAAGCAGGGAAGAGGGTTTTTACCGTAACAGATGTATCAGCCGTATCAGCTGTGTACCAGGACGGCATGTGGACATGTAGACTATTAAATAGACGACGACTACTACAGTAGACACCAACCAGACAGTAATAATGTAGACGGCTATAATAACAGTGTCCTTTCGTGACCGCGCTATGCTACGGGTTAGTTTGTTGCAACGCACTTGCGGACACGGAAACGTTGCAGTAGGCGCCGTCACTGTCCGACCGTCCGACCTTGTTGTGTCGTGCTGCGCATCGTTTTGCCGTCTTGTGCCGTCCGGGGAGCACAGGTGGCCACGGGCAAGGCGTGCGCTGGACCCGTGGACTATCTGCTCAAGCGAGTGCGTATGCTGAAGCACTATGGAGTCAAACCCTGGGTCGTACTGGACGGGAGACGCACGCCAATGAAGGTATGCTTGACTCTGTACCTGACAGTATTCAGGAGGGATCTGTTTTGTGAGCCATGCAAGTGATCGGGCCTGTTTTCTCCAGGTATAGCCTCGAGCGTTACGCATGCCCACCGCGTAGACTGCTCCAGTTGTTGATGCCGTCGAGTCGAGGCTGGTCTTCTGATTGTTGAAGAAAAAATCCCATTCCTCCGTCACGTGATCATCTCGGAATGATGCCTATGCTACGGGCAGGTGTACTCTACGGTAGCCCGTCCTGTTCTCTGTATTGTTCTGTACATCATTCTAGCAACGTTCTAGCAAGGTTGTCAGCATCGTTGCGGGTGGTGATGCATTATATACATACTAGATCGTACTACGATATACGGGTAAGACAAGCTCGTAGTCTACCCGCATCATTCATTTATCCGCGTATCCAAGCTTGTGGGCACTTGCTCTTCAACAGCTACGTGTACTGGTATAATACTACAACCACGCAGGCGTGTTTATATACTGAAGTACTACATGTATTTACTATTGTATACACAGTACAAGTGGCGGAGACGCTGAGTAGCGATGGTGGGAGCTGTAGATTACCAGCTGTCTCCACGACCACCTCCCACGAAACACGCATATTTTGTGAGGTCTTCTTGGCCTGGGTTTTTGTTATCTTGGCCTGGGTTTTTGTTAGTGGATGAGCTGCGGCAAGTTCCACACTACCCGGAGAGTTTACTCTTCGGGTGGCTATCCCCACCGCACCGGGCTCCTTCGGGGGTCAGGTCGGGTCAACATGCTCAAGTCTCCGGAGTAGTAGACAGCAAGGGCTGATACTTCCGAGGGGGCATGGAGTGAATTGACACACGACACGAAGTGAGACGTGGAAGTGTGGAGGGCGTAAGCTTTATTTTGACCCATCCGCCGGAGGATAAAAAAAAAAAAAAAAAATGCAGGCAAAGTACTCATCCTTTGCTATCCTTTGCAGATCCCTTCGTGGCGGTGAATGAGACAATATGGTGGTCACGGTACCCCTGCGGCATCATCTGGGGAGCGGGGGGGGCAGGGGCTATATTTATGATGCTGCTTTAACGTCTTGACAGCTGCGTCCACGTTTCGGGGCCGAGCTACGTACTTTCTTGGAATTCGAATGGGGTACATTTTGCACTATTTGTGCCGATAGTACTCATATTTAGAACGAGGGTTGTCCCCTTTTACCATTGCACCCATGTTTTGAGAGGAAATTTATTGGAACTTGATTTGGAAACATTTTTCACTATCACGGGGTGGGCTAATGTAGTAAGACACACTGTAGTAATACATAGTGCAGTAATGCCCACTGTAATAAATACGCACTGTAGTGATACATACTCGTAGTGTAATAGTAACCAGAACCCACGATGGTCCCTAAAACCAGGTACCCCCCTATGTCTAGACACCGTGTTTGTTTTCTGATTACTATCATATACTTGGGTACTATCCTACTATGTTCCCCCGCAATAGCAGCATCAGCTTGACTGGACGAAGCTCCGGGCACGGGTCCCCCCCCCCCCCTTTTTTTTGTTCAGGACGACACGAACAAACAAAGACGGAAAGACCGGGAGAGCAACCTGCGGATGGCCAACGATTTCCGGCGGCAAGCCGGCGACAGCTCGGGCGCGGAGAGAGACGCCCTTCTTCAGAAGGCGCAGACTTTCTTCCAGAAGGTGTGTGTGTTTTCTGCCACCGCTGCGAGACAGCTTGCACCTTCAACCTATTTTGTCACATTCGCCCCTTCGAGCTGCCCGCGACTAGACTCCACAAAACGCAATCCACACTGCTCGCGAGCTATGATAGTCCACGCATAACGCTCCATTTTTTTGTCAGCCACGAATGCCACATGCAATAGCAACTCAAATGTCATACGAGTATATTCGATATCAGACTGACCGCCGTGAACAGTGGAAGAGGGTGACATCGCTAGTTTTTTTTGTTAAGGTCCTAGAACTGGCGGTACCGACGAAAATGTGGCCCGACCAATCACTGGCCTTAAAAAAAGTCAATACAGCTCAAGCGAGGAGACTCCTAAAAATTAGGTGCTGTATCGTACCCCTATGGTACCACGGGCCGCTGACACTTTTACTACTAGCATGAGCCCTAGTAGGAGGTTTAGGAGATAGTGCCAACTTTTCTTAACGTTGAGTGGACTCGGCCTTTTTTTTGTCGTGAGCGGTAGGAGGCAGGGGCTCCGGGTCTGATCTTGACTAAGCGAGGTTGTAATGGGCCCAACTTTCCGCCCAGCACTGCTGCTCTCCTCGCTTGAAGCTCGAACCAAACGGGCGACAGAGACGACAAGCTTAATGGACAGCACAAACAGCATGGAAGAGTCACCCTTCTTCCCGCTACCAAAAATTGTCATACACTTATGGGGCGTGCTATGATACGATAGAGTTACGATAGGGTATACCTTTTTTTGGCTGAAACGTTTTTTTGAATGACGGGGCCAGAACTGAAAACACTTATCCCACACTATTTCCAAGTAGTCTGTTCCCAAATACGTGGGACCAGTTCTTAAGGGCTTATCACCCAAAATCGTCGTACTTGTGTGTTGCAATACTTTTCAGAGTATATTGTATACTGCGGTCACGAGACTGTTCATCGGGTATATACTCGTACGAGTACGTATATAGTATATAGCGCTTTTACTTTCCTCCAAAATAATTTTATCGGTGAGGTGTGGAGTTCCTCAAGTGACCACCCACCCTCAGAAACAATCATGGTGCTTACACCTCTACCCTATCGTAGCATGCTTTTTTTTTGCCCCTAATGGTTTGGCTTCAAAATCGTGCTTGCAGTTCTAGAAAGGTTCAAAAGCTGGGCGTTTTTTTCCGGGCGGTTGAGGTGAACGAGCTGCAAATGTGACGAGCTCTTAAATCCCTAATGGTTTGGCTTCAAAATCCTGCTTGCAGTTCTAGGAAGGTTCAAAAGCTGGGCGTTTTTTTCCCGGGCGGTTGAGGTGAACGAGCTGCAAAGGGGACGATAACTCATCGGGCGGGAAAATCTTCACGTCCCCTATCCCCGGGGGCAAATAACGCCCCCATATATAATGTAACCCCCCCTCCTTTTTTTTTAACGCTGCTAAGCTGTGCAGCAGAGCAGAGCGCTACGTAGGCGCCCACAGGCCCCTGCTATATCACACAGCTACCATTTAAAGGAATTGGATGTTATGGCGAGCGGAATCAGCGGAGGAATGTACTAATAGTCTAAAATATCATATATAATATATTTGAGCTAACATATTCCAATGGAAAGGGTGAACTCGGCGCAGATGCAGCTGGGACGCTAGCATCATGCATGGCCTATATACAGCGTCAAAACCCTAACCTTATACGTGCTCGTTTTTCTATTTGCGCGCTTTCGTTTGGCTCTTATATATATATATATATACCTGGTATATAGAGCATACACGTGACGAGGCAAATGGTGACGAACGCGATGGCGGCGCTCAAGAAAGAGGGGGTTCAGTGCATGGTCGCCCCGTACGGTGAGCGGGCGTGTGCACCTGTCCGTCTTGTGACTGAAATTGTTTCTGAATTGTCGGGCCCCTTAACCCCTTTACAACTGGTCCCACGTATTTGGGACAGACTACTTGGAATTTGTGTGGGATTTTTTTTTTCAGTTCTGAATGGGTTAAGCCCAAAATCGTTGCAATGTGTTTCGTTGTATACTTTGGCCATGGTATTGTTCATCGGGTATATATTAATAGTATATATATAGCACTTTTATTGCCGTCCAAGATCAGCTTTTGACCTGGTATTAGTATAGAGCGCCTCAAGTGACCACCCTCAAAAGGCAGAAACATGATAGTGCACCTGCATGCAGGCTACCGTACCATGCGTCCTCCGTCTTGTGTGAAAGGACCTATACACTACACATATCGTACGCGGCTAGAGTTAGAGGCGTGTCTGGGCATTGCCAACCTGGCCCTACAGTAGGAAGAGGAAGGCTGCTCTTTCGGGGCGCTCGCAGCGTTGCTTCCGGGTCGCCCTCCCCTGTGATTTTTCCTTTCCGTGTGTCGCATGCAGCCGATGCCCACGAGGCACAGTAGAGTGTCATCACAAACAATACAGTATGTATGCTGTAGTGAGTAGGCTTGCGCTTGGTAATTGCCATTTACATCTCGTTGTCATGGCGATCGACAGCTATCATACATGCATGCCACATGCATGCCCGCCGTGAAACGTAACGTTTACCCCCACGCGTACTTGTCACCCACGTTGTAAATCATCCGTCTTTCGCTATTTATGTTTATCGATTACAAAAGCCGGCAACGTCACCGGGTTGCATCCGACATCTTGCGGTCGCCGCTCCTTGAAGATATTGAAGTTTCGTGGGCACCGCAATCGGTTGCGCGGGGATGATGCACGTAGCAAACAACCCAACGCTACGTATATCCACGTTGATACATACATACCTTAAACCTGTTTCGTCTTTGTGCAAGACCCGGTTGCATCACATTTCTACTTAAGGCGGGGGTATATGTTCGGGAAAAAAAAACGACACGCCGCTTTTTGATTTGAGTCCCAGACAGAGGGGGCTAAATATTTTACACTATAATAAAAGCACGTAAAACCTAACCATGAAAACATGCCGTTTTTTTTTTCCCTTGCAGAAATATAACTCCGTTCTGGTTGTTGTTTCTCATTGTGACCTTGGGAAGGAGTGTAGCCTGTTTTTTTTTTTTTTTCGTGTAGTCTCGCGCCGGATTGTGTGTGTGTGTGTGTGTGTTTTTTTTTTTTCTTCTGGGAGGTATACCGGTACTCGCCTATGATACGGCATTCATCAACGGGGCAATTAATCTCTTGTGGTTGGTTCTCGTCCGGTGCTTATGCAGAGGCCGATGCCCAAGTTGCGTTTCTGGCGAAGTGCGGTCTTGCAAGCGCGGTCATCACGGAAGACAGCGACATCCTCGTATACATGGCAGCGGTCAAGTCCACCGCCAGCGTCCTGTACAAGATGGACGAGTTCGGCAAGTGCAAGGAGCTGGGTTTCGACGCGGAGAAGCTGTCGAGCCTTCCAGGTGCGCGAGGGCGGGGGGTAATCGTTTCGTCATTGTCGCACGCCAACGCTCGCCCGTCATCTGTTCATCTGATGGGTTAGTTTTTTTTTTTTTTTTTCTTCTTTTCCTACGATAGAGGTAGCACGTTTTGACTGAAATTATTTCTGAATGGTCTATTAAAGGCTCCTTAACCCAAATTCGTCGGATTTTCACTTTTTTCGTGTTGCAAAAATAGGCCATGGGACCTTTCATCGGGTAGCACACGCATTTTCCTCCCAAGCACGTGTTTTGGCTGGGGTATCTCTTTCTGTACCATGGTGACGGGGAACTATGGTGGTGGTGGTGGTGGTGGTGGTGCTGCTGCCTAGATGATGCATGCTTGTATTTATTGGCGTTTTTTTCGTCACACTTTTTCGTTTGTACATGACCCGTGCTGCGATAGAGGTACGTACATACGTAGAACTTTTTGGATAAAAGAGTTCTGAATGACAAGACACCATCGTCGGAGTGCCATCGTTTTTTTGCAAATATGTGTTTTTTTTCAGTACCTATATACGTACTCGTATAGCATTTTTACTTTTTTCTTGCTCAAAATCAGTTTTTGGATGACTTACTTCTAGTATAGAGCCCCTCGTCAAGTGACCACCTTCAAAAACAAATGGGTGCGTTTCTACCTTATATAGCATGTGTCACATTGCCACTTTTATACTCTACCGAACGAGCAACCTGCACCCCCCTTTGTGCTTCCCGACTACTCTTCCCCCCCCGCGCGTTGGTTGACACAGGGACGATAGGGAAGTTCGGCAGAGGTTTGTCCGCCTTTGCCGGAGAGGGTGGCGGGCGGCTCTTTGCACAGCTGGCGGTACTCGGAGGGTGCGACTACGTGGACAACGTGCGGGGGCTGGGGCTGCTGTCGGTGCTTCCCATCGTGGCGAGGTTCAAGAGCATCCAGGCGGACCGACGCGTTTCGCGCATCCTCATGCACATACATAAGATGGGGAAAACGGTAAGAGTCCGCCACATCACCAAGTAGGCGTTGTGTTGTGTTTGCACGATACTTAGCGGCAACGTGTTGGCGACGGCTTATACGCCGGTGGCTTGGTTGGTTCGGCGTGCTCGTATGGCGACACCACGCAATTTGACGTTGGCGCTGCGATATATAAAGATATGTGCAGGTGTCCCTCCCTGGTGGGGTTGAGCGGTGGTTAACTTTTTCTTGCCCTCTGTCCCTTGCTCGAGAAAGGTGCACGACCTGTGGCAGACACATACGCGCACGAAACGCAACGTACATACCGTATTGCAGCAGGTTAGAGCGGAACAGCTGTACCGTGTGCGTCTTTTCGAGTGTGTGTACTGTAGTACACCACAAGTTTACCCCCCCCCCCCCCCCCCCCC